>VZQC01015648.1:1537355-1551728 GCA_009823505.1 Rhizomys pruinosus
AAATTTATGTGAAAAAAAAAAAAAAAAAGAAATGAGATTGTAGTCATAAAAGCCCAGGATTGGAGAGGGTCACTGCTAAACTCTGCAGACTTGGAGAGCTAGTGCTGAGGCTAGAGAGATGGCTCAGTGGTTAAGAGCACTGGCTGCTCTTGCAGAGAACCCAGGTTCAAGTCCCAGCACCCATATGGTGGCTAAAAACTGTCCTTAACTCCAGTTCCACAGGATCCGATGCCTTCCTCTGATCTCTTCGGGCATTGCATGACACGAGTGTACCTACCTACCTACCTACCTACCTACCTACCTACTTACCTACAAGCAATACACTCATACACATAAAATAAAAATAATTAAAATATTTAAAAAAGAGAGTTAATGCTATCAGTCATCACACTGCTAATAAAGAAGAAATGGAAGAACAATTCTACAAAGCCAGTATACCCAATACCCAAACCAGATAAAGATAGCAATGACAAAACTAGACTTTGTTAGGTCGGAGGTCCCAAGTTGAAAAGCCAAGATGGCATGGACCAAGAAGTCCCCACTCTTAAGTCTACGCAAGGCACCACAGGAGGCTAACACATGAGATCACTGAATCTGAATTGCACCTTGAGGGCTTTCACCTGGCCTAACACCTCACCATCTTCCCTCTTGCCCTGTAAGAGATCCTTAGCCCACCCGGGAGACGCTTTACCCTTGGTCTTTCATTCCCCATGTTTCCCTTGGTCCCTTTCACTCCACCTGCCTTTCACTTCCTTCACCTTTCACTCCTTTCACTCCTTGGCCAGTTAGGTCCCACCAAGAGTGCATTTCCGTTCCCTTAATAAAGCCTGCTTTTGTTTACTTTTAATTTGGATTGACTCAGCCCTCCTCTCGTCATCAAGAAACCTAACAAACTTTCCTGATGACACAGAATTTATGAAAATAAACTTAGCCAGGTGTGGTGGCGCATGCCTTTAATTCCAGCACTCTGGAAGCAGAGGCAGGCAGATCTCTGTGAGTTCAAGGCCAGCGTGGTCTACATAGTGAGTTCTAGGACAGCTGGAGCTATAGGGAGACCCTGTCTCAAAAAGGCCAAAAACAAAACAAAACAAAACAAAACAAAAAAAAACTCAAGAACACATAAAGATAAACACTCTGATCAAGTTGGTTTCATTCAATGGATACAAAGACAATTTAATATATGTAAATCAAATGTAATATGGCACATCAACATTAGAGGCAGAAGTCAAATGATCGTACAAATGGATGCAGAAGAAGCATCTGACAAATTTTAATATGTTTTTGCAATAAAAGCCTTGAATAAACTAGGAATTGAAGGAATACACCCTAACATAACAAAAGGTATACATGACAAACCTATATCCAACCTTATACTAAATGGGGGAAAACAGCATTTCTTCTAAAAAATCTGTAAATTGTCAAGGATGCTCACTCCACTCTGATTCAACACATCTGGGATTACAGGCATGCATCACACCTGGTTATGGTTATATAAAGAGCCCCTTCTAATGCTCCTCGTATGGCTGCCCATATAAGACTTGAACCCTCCTTCTAATGCTATCTTGTTGAGTTCACCGCTGAATGTTCCCCTGTAGAGAGTGGCAGTTGAATTAGGATTATTTATCTGACTCTGGTCATTACCTGGACTTATTTCTATCCATACCATGCCTCTTTAAACCTAGCCACCAACTTAAAGAAATGAAGGATTGAAGAGAGCTTCTTTTGAGCACTTCGCAAATGTGACCCTTGCCCCTAACTCCTTACAATAATGTCTATATTTTCCTAATCCCCACATTGACACCACTGTGTGTGAAAGAGTAACTTTATTCTCTCTTCTTCTTGGGCTGGTTGTGACTCAAAGATTTCTATTTTTGGATTTAACCCTCCATAGTACCAAGGTTCTACACATCTAATTAAGTTAGGGATATTTGCCTCAAGATTATGGTATGATTATCAACTAGATAGCCAAATGTTCCAAATTTTTTGCTCTAATACATATATGGTCTTTTTGAGATAGGGTCTCAAATATCTCAAATGAAATAGCTCCAGCAGGCCTGGTACTTATTTATTCCAGCCCCCATATTATATTTAATAGCACCTGACTGTTATGCTTGTCCCAATAATATTAAATAACATTATACTTTATAAAATATCATCATTGTTAATTTTTGAGGCCTGCAGCTATCTATGCATTCTATATAGAATTAATTACTTATATATTTTCTTAAGAAGGATAGCTTCTAATTTTGATATTTTCCAACTACTAGACCAACTGTCAAGGCACAAATGATAGACTGTAGAGTAACTTTTAAAAATTAGTTTTAGCGCCAGGTGTGGTGGCGCATGCCTTTAATCCCAGTACTTGGGAGGCAGAGGCAGGCAGATCATTGTGAGTTCAAGGTCAGCCTGGTCTACAGAGTGAGTTCCAGGCTAGCTGGGGCAACAGGGAGACTCTGTCTCAAAAAAAAAAAAAAAAAAGATTTAGATTCAAGTAGTGCTCTGAATATAAAACTAAATAAAATTGCAGTTTAATCTCATCATTATTTTAAAACCATTGTTTAAAAGTCACTGACACTGTTTCTAAGTCCATATTAACTTTTTTTTTTTTTTTTTTTTTTTTTTTTTTTATATAATTTTTTTTTTNTAAAATTGCAGTTTAATCTCATCATTATTTTAAAACCATTGTTTAAAAGTCACTGACACTGTTTCTAAGTCCATATTAACTTTTTTTTTTTTTTTTTTTTTTTGGTCTTTTTAAGATAAGGTCTTCCTGTAGCCCCAGCTGTCCTGGAACTTGCTCTGTACACCAGGCTGGCCTTGAACTTACAAAGATCTGCCTGCCTCTGCCTCCCAAGTGCTAGGATTAAAGGTGTGTGCCACCACACCAGGCTAGTCATTATTTTTCTACCTCAGAGCCTGGATCCTAGGATTACAGGAATGCACCACTATTTGTCACTTTAAATATGCTTTGTTCTGAGCAGACAGGTATTTTCAAGGTTTGTTTCAAGGAGTTTTTTTTTTTTTTTTCTTTTTCTTTTTGAGATAGGGTCTCCATGAAGCCCCAGCTGGCCTGGAACTCACTCTACAGATCAGGCTGGCCTTCAACTCATTAAAGGCATGGGCCACAATGCTTGGCTCTCATTCATGTATTAATACATATATGCTTTTTACTCTATGTGTTTTCTCTTAAAAGAACAACAACAAAAAAAGAGGATCATTGGTCTTAAATCTAATCAAATGATATATTCCTACAAAAGAAACTTAACTTTTAATTACCATATCATTATTTTTCTCAGTTGTACAGGTATGCATGTGCATCCGTTTATATATAAAAGGCCTCGGGTTGGTACTGAAGTCTTTCTTGATCACTCTCCATCTTACTCACTGAGACACAGACCCTGAGCTCACAAAATCTGATACCGCTCTATATTTAGAGCACTTGAATTACAGTGTGTAAAGCACTTGCCATGCAAGTATAAGGATTGAAGTAGATCCCTAGACTATGCTAACTGGAGATCCTTCTCTACCTTTAAAGGACTTGAATTATAGGCAGGCCACTACACTCATCTAACTTATACATGAGTGTAATTCTATATAGAATGCATAGATAGCTATAGACCTCAAATATTAACAATGATGATATTTTATAAAATATAATTATTTCAGATTATTGGGACAAGCATAACAGTAAGCAATGGGTGAGAGCCAGTAAGCAACATTTCTCCATGGTCTGTTCCTGTTTGAGTTCCTGCCCTGGCTTCCCTCAAGAATGAACTGGGATCAGGACATGGTGGTAGGTGCAACCTAAATAACGGAGGCAGAATCAAGGAAGAGAACACTGGGTCTCCAACAGGCTGCGGGAGACAGCAGAGGCATGGTAATACACAGGGAACACCTGGGAACTTTTCTTCAGCTCCAGGCTAGGCTTCCCTATCCCAGGACCCAGATATGGATGTTGGCCATTAGCCCTGGAGAGTTGATAGGCAGACCCACGTGGTACAACAGTTCTGTGAGTACATCTCTCCCAGTGAGTGAGTGAGGTTGGCGACTGCCTGGTGGAGAGAGAGTCTTCAACTACGTGACAAGAGGTGGTATTACAGACTCCCTACCCAGCTGGGGAGCCCCTGGGGCCCCTCCTTCAGCTCCAGGCTAGACTTCCCTCCCCTGGACCCAGCCTAGGGGAACTGGTGGGAGGACCCCACGTGGTGCAGGGTTCAAGCCTGCCTGATTGTTGCCTGTCTCAGGAGCTCCTGACTGGCTTGGGTGAGGGGTAGCTGGTCTTTCCAGTACAAAGTCCGAAGTGAGAACTTGAAGCCTAGACCACCCTTGCATACCTAATAAGAAGACAACAAAGACACCTGAAGAATACAAGCAAAGCTGGTCTTCAACAAAGAAACACTGAGCTTCATACTAGAATCACAGACAACAAAAGAAACCCAAATGCCAAAATAACAAAAAAAAAAACATAAACATGAAAAACCCAAATAATAAGCCTCCACCAAATAATACAAGTCCTGTAGAAGACTCCTATAATGAGGACCCCCTAGAGGTAACTCAGGACACAGATCTTAAAAAGAATTATTACAGCTTCCTCAGGAAACACCAAATGACACCGGTGCAGTGGGAGGGCCCAGAGGACCCCAGGGGCCCAGGCTTGGGAGTCTGTTGTGTCTTCCATGGAGGATTTGATGGATTTGGTAGCGGTCTCTGGGGCATGGTCGGGGCGGTGGCTGTGGGGTTGGGGCTGTGGAGGCAAAGCTGAAGGCAAGGAGTGGATCCCAGTCACTAAGCTGAGCCGCCTGGTCAAGGACAGGAAGATCAAATCCCTGGTGGAGCGCTACCTATTCTCCCTACCTATTAAGGAATCTGAGATTACTGACTTTTTCCTGGGAGCATCCCTTAAGGATGAGGTGTTAAAGATCATGCCAGTGCAAAAGCAGACCTGGGAGGGCCAATGGAACAGGTTCAAGGCTTTTGTCGCCATTGGGGACTACAACGGTCATGCTGGGCTGGGTGTCAAGTGCTCCAAGGCCAAGCTTTCCATTGTACCTGTGTGGAGGCTACTGGGGAAGCAAGGTTGGCAAGCCACATACCGTCCCATGCAAGGTGACAGACCACTGTGGCTCTGTACTGGTGCGCCTCTTCCCTGCCCCCAGAGGTACTGGTATCATCTCTGCTCCTGTGCGTAAGAAGTTGCTGATGATGGGTGGTATTGATAACTGCTACACATCATCCAGGGGCTGCACTGCCACCCTGGGCAATTTCACCAAGGCCACCTTTGATGCTATCTCTAAGACCTACAGCTACCTGATTCCTGATCTTTGGGAAGAGACAGTCTTCACCAAGTCTCCCTATCAGGAATTCACTGACCATCTTGTGAAGACCCACACCAGAGTCTCAGTACAGAGAACCCAGGCTCCAGCTGTGGCCACTACCTAGAGCTTTTTTTATGAGAAAAAAAAGTCCAGCTGAGGCTATATGGAGACCCTATCTCAATAAAGTGAATGAAATCTGAAAAAAAACTAGCATAACATGATCAAAGAATTCAAAGAATTTAAAGAATACACATTCAAACAAATGAAAGAACTAAAAGAAGATAGGGATAAACTAAAAGAAGATAAACTGCGAAATGAATTCACAAAGATACAGAAACACTGAAGAAAACTCAGGCTGAAATGAAAAAGGAAGTGGAACACTCAATAAGCCATTTGGAATGGACCAGAGAAAGCCTCAATAACAGAATGGATGAGGTAGAAAATAAAATATTGCTGGGTGTGGTGGCACACATCTTTAACCAGCACTCAGGAAACAGAGGTAGGCAGATCTCTGTAAGTTTGTAAGTTCAAGGCCAGCCTGGCCTACATATCGAGTTCCAGGGCAGCTGGAACTAAACGGAGATCCTGTCAAAAAAGAAAAAAAAAAAAAAGACTATCAAATCTGGAAGATAACATGGAAAAACTGAACAGCTCAAGCAAAGATTATGATTTTTTTTTTTTTTTTTTTTTTTTGGTATTTTTTTGGGACTGGCCTGGAACTTGCTTTGTGGCCTTGACCTCACAGAGATTCTCCTGCCTCTGCCTCCTGGGTGTTGCGATTAAAGACATGCGCCACCACACCCTGCAAAAAATTAAAAAAAAACCCACAAAAATGGAATAACCAGGAACTGTGGAATACCATGAAATGACAAAACCTGGGCTGGAGAGATAGCCTAGTGGTTAAGAGCACTGACTGCTCTTGCAGAGGACCCGGGTTCGATCCCCAGCACCCACATGGCGGGTAAGAACTGTCTGTAACTCCAATTCCAGGAGAACTCCAGTTCCAGGGGAATCTGAGACCCTCTTCTGACCTCTGCGGCATTGCATGACACGGGTGCACAGACCTACATGCAGACAGTACACTCATACGCATACAAGAATAAATAAAATTAAAAAAAAATTAAAAAAAAAAGACAAAACCTATACATCATAGGTATAGAAGAGGGAGAAGAATTTTAAGAAACAGTATTGCCGGGTGTGGTGGCGCACGCCTTTAATCCTAGCACTCGGGAGGCAGAGGCAGGAGGATCTTTGTGAGTTCAAGGCCAGCCTGGTCTACAGAGTGAGTTCCAGGACAGCTGGGGCTACAGGGAGACCCTGTGTCTCGAAAACACCAAAAAAAAAAAAAAAAAAAAAAAAAAAAAAAAAAGAAACAGTATTGACCAGATCTTCAACAGGATTGTAGAAGAAAATTTTCCCAAATTAAGGAAAGACATACCCATACAAATACGAGAAGGTAGAGCAATAAGACAAGAGAAGGAAATGAAAGGAGTATTAATTAGAAAAGAGGTCAAACTATCTCCTATTTTTTAAACTATCCCTTTTTGCAGATCACATATTATACCTATATAAATTACTCAAAAAAACAAAGGACCAAGTAAACAAATGAGCCAATTAAAAGATGGGCCAAAGATCTGAACAGAGACTTCTCACGAGAAGTAAAGATGGCTAAGAAACATCTTAAAGTATTCAACATTGTTAGTAATTCAGGAAATGCAAATCAAAACCACTTTAAGATTTCATCTTACACCATCAAGATTGACTATGATCAAGAAAACAAAGGAAACCAAATGCTGGAGAGGGTTTGGAGAAAGGGGAACACTCATTCTCTGCTGGTGGGATTGCAAACTTGTGCAGCCCCTATGGAAAGCAATGTGGAGAACTCTTAAAAGACTAAAAATGAACCTACCATTCCAATTATACCATTCCGAGGTATATACCCAAAGGATTCATCCTATAAGAGAGATACATACCCAACCACGTTTATTGTTGCTCTTTTCACAATAGCAAAGAGCTAGAAGCTGCCCAGACATCCCTCAGTTGATGACTGGTTAATGAAGAAGTGGTTAATATTTTATATTAATTTATTTTATATATATATTTTATAATAATTTATATTAATATATTAATACAAAAGAGTTCTATGCAGCGTTGAAAAAGGACATCATGGGGCTGGAGAGATGGCCGAGAGGTTAAGAGCGCCAACTGCTCTTGCAGAGGACCTGGGTTTGGTCCCCAGCACCCACATGGCGGCTGAGAACCATCTTTAACTCCAGTTCCAGGGGAATCGACACCCTCTTCTCACCTCTGCAGCACTGCACGACACGGATGCACAAACCTACATGCAGACAGTACATTCATACACATTAAAAAATAAAATAAAATAAAATAAAAAAAAAGGAAAAAGGATATCATGAAATTTGTAGGCAAATGGGTGGAACTGGAAGCTGTTATGCTAAGTGAGGTAACACAGTCTCAGAAAAACAAATAGCATATGTTATCCTTCATTTGTGGTTCCTAACACCAAATCCTTATATGTAAGTCAAAGTTCATAACTGGTCAGTAAACATATATATCACATTGACTGCTATTGCTATAGATATAGTTTGAAGTATGTGTCTCTATTTTCCTCAGTTCTATGATTTATGAGAAAGAACAAATCTTTTTTTAAGTACATTAAAATATACATCATTAGTAATGATTTTCTATCTGTATACAACCTTTCAGTTAAACTGTGAATCCCTAAATATGTTTTGCAATTAACCTATAGTTTGATTTCGGTCTTTGTAAATTTTCTATATGTAAGAAGTGTAAAAAAGAAAAAAAGCTAAGAGTAGAATCATGAACATCAAAGGCTGGGATAGATGCTCCCAAAGCACAGAGTTGAAGTGTTGCTTAGAGTACTGGAGTACAAGAAGGCTGTGACATGCTTCAAGTAGAGAACACATTGTTTTATAAGCTTTGTTCAAAGTACAAGCTCTTAGCTGTGAATCTGATGATAATGAAGTAACAATGTACTGAATGAGAATATGGTGCTTTTATAACAAAGCATACATAAAGCAAGACTATATGGGGATGGCTTCGTACAGAAGCAGGAAACGAGAAACTATTGCTAAAAGGTACAAAATTTTAGTTACGCAAAATGAGTAAATCCCGAGACTATAATGTACAACAGGGTAGCCATAATGAATAATTTTGTAGTGTATGCTTGAATCATTCTGAGGATTGACTTTAAATACTTTCGCCAAAAAGAAAGAAAATGGTAACAAAAGTTACATAGTAATTGATTGATTCATTGATTTATGAAGATTTTATGATCAGAGACCTCAGAACTTACCTCTGTAATTCTTTAAGGAACAATACTCTGATATTTGATAATGTAATGTTTAAGGAAACTTTAGAAATCATAATTAGTTTAAATCACAACTATGCACATATAGTTTTAATCTTATTATTTGATTTGGAAATATTCAATGAAACTTGTTTAAAAAATAAAACTTCTGTATGCTTTAGAACTTATTACAAAATAGCTGGGTGTAGTGGCACATGCCTTTAATCCCAGCAGAGGCAGGCAGATCTCTGTAAGTTCAAGGCCAGCCTGGTATACATAGCGAATTCCAGGCCAGCTGGGACTAAAGGGAGACCCTGTCTCAAAAAAAATAAATAAATAAATAAATAAAATTGTCCCCTTAATGTATATCTAATTATAATTATTACAAAATTTTAAAAAAGCAATGGAATTTCAAAGAAGGTACTTCTAAGATATTTACATATGTACAAAAAGGTATAATCTTAGGATTATTCCTTACAGCATTTCTGAACAGTGAAAAGACAGGTACATGTTAAATACTTTCCAAAAGGGGAAGATCTCATAAACACTATAGCTGCACAATAAAAAGAATGAGTTATTGGGCTAGAGAGATGGTATAGTCCATAAAGTACTTGCCATGTCAGTGTAAGGATTCAAGTTCTGTTCCCTAGAACCCACATACATCCAGATAAAGCAGCACATGCTTGTATTCCCAGTGCTCCAATGGTGGGGTGGGAGGTGGAGACATGAGAGCCCCTAGAAACTTAGTGACAAAAAAAAGAGACACAGTTCCAACAAGGTGGAAGGAGAGTACTGACACCCAAGGCTGTCCTCTGATCTCAGCACTCATGCTTCGGGACACACATCCCTTCTTTCTGTGTCTCTCTGTCACAAACACCAGTTAAAACAAAAGAATGCTGGGGCTGGAGTGATGGCTCAGAGGTTAAGAACACTGGCTACTGTTTCAGAGGCCTCTGGTTTGATTCCCACATGGCAGCCAACAACTGTCCCTAACTCCAGTTCCAGGGGAATCCAACAATCTCTTCTGACCTCTGCAAGCATTGCATGACATGGGTGCATTTACATGCATGCAGGCAATACACTCACCCATACACATAAAAAGATAAAAATAATAAAATATAAAAAAGAATGCTGCCAGGCGTGGTGGTGCATGCCTTTAATCCTAGCACTCGGGAGGCAGAGGCAGGTGGATCTTTGTGAGTTCAAGGCCAGCCTGGTCTACAGAGCGAGTTCCAGGACAGCTGAGGCTACAGGGACACCTGTCTCGAAAATACCAAAAAAAAAAAAAAAAAAAAAAAAAAAGAATTGCTGTATTTCACTATGTGAAAAAGAAAAGTATGGGGGGAATATATAGTGTGCTATTCCTTGCATAAAGATGAAAAACAAATCGGGTGTGTGGGTTACACTTGTAATACCGCTGCTAGCAAGGCTGAGGCAGGAGGACTGGGGCAAGTTCAAGGCCAATCTGGTCTACAAAGTGAGACTGTGACTGAAAGGAAAACAAAAGAAAAAAAAGGGAAGAAACCACCTCTCCATATGTAAATGTATTTGCTAATTTACAAACATATGCACCTCTAGATGCATAGATAACCTCTGACCCAACTGACAGAAAACAGCACTGCCTGCTTAGGGAAGACAGCTGGGTGACAAGGCAGAGACAATTTTGAGCATCTATATATACTTGCACACCTTTATGTATAAAGAATACATATTTAAAATACCAAGTGATTCATAAATCCTACTAATGATCTGGGAATATGTATTTGACAAACAGAAGGGAACAACTGTTATCAACATCACCTGTTTAGAAATCTTCAATGTACATTCCTGGTATTCTGGTTCATCAGTTTTTACTGTCTTGAAGCCATCTTGTTTACTTATGATCTTCTGCAGCTGAAAAGATCACAAACATAAGCTTACAAGCCTACTTGTCTACTGGGGTTCAAAATAGCCTAAAAGTGTCACTAATTTATTATAAAATATTCACTAGCTATTTGTTACAAGTAAGTACTTTCTCCATTATAAGTCCCATTATCCTTTTTTCTCATGCAAGAATCAAAGGTGAAAACAGACAAAAAATACTAACATTACAATTTTCTCCTAAAATAGCTCCCATTTAACAGACACAAGTTCTAAGGCAGCAGTCTATAAAATGGTTCACACTTACCTTATACTCATTTCAAGAGAATTTTTTAATAATAATTTTTTATATAGATTACAGTCACATTTCTTATTCTGTATATGTTTTCCTTTTATTTATTTGTAAATCATTAAAAGAGATGTTTTTGTTAATTTTAAAACTGTCAATCATTCCTACCTACCTTTCAGAGTCATATGCACCAGTCTTCATATGGAAAGCAAATTAACGACAACAACAACAAAAGGATTTAAAAATGAGATGTGAGATGTATACAAAATCTCATAGTATAGGTTAAATCAATTAGGAAACAAATCTTCACTATTTTTTAAAGCAATTTACAAAACTACTGCAATTTAATTCTAAATTGTCAACCTCAAATTTAATTCCTTCTTTTATGGTTGTTTTAGGCAAATAGCTTGTCTTCAGTTCTCTAAGCTCATCACTCAGTATTCAGTGCCCCCTCCTGACTTAATTTAGGGAAAAAAGGTGAAAATCTTTACAATAATTTCACCTTTTATGTATGGTGTTGAAAACCCAATGGTATAGTGTCAGATTAAATTTTATTTATTTATTTATTTATTTATTTATTTATTTATTTATCTTTTTGAGACAGGGTTTCCCTGTAGCTCTGGCTGTCCTGGAACTCGCTATGTAGTCCAGGTTGGTCTTGAACTCAAAAGATCCACCTGCCTCTGCCTCCCAAGTGCTAGGATTAAAGGCATGTGCCACCACGCTTTATTATTTTTTTATGTGTACGACTGTACTGTCTGCATGTAGGTTGACGCACCCGGGTCGTGCAATGCTGTGGAGGTCAGAAGAGGGTGTCGGGTTCCCCTATAACTGGAATTAAAGATGGTTCTTAGCTGCCATGTGGGTGGTGGGAATCGAACCCGGGTCCTCTGCAAGAGCAGTCGGTGCTCTTAACCACTGAGCCATCTCTCCAGCCCCCCCATTTTTTTTTTTTTTTACAATAGGAAGAGTTTATTGAAGCTATGGTTGCAGGGGAGTTAGAGTCCATTATGGCGGGGAGGCATGGTGGCAGGAGGTACTAGAGCAGGGGCAGAAAGCAGAGCTTCACATCTTCAAGCAGGAACAGGAAGCAGAGAGAGACTGGAGATTGGCAAGGCTTTTGGAACTCTCCAAGCCCGCTTATTTTTGAGATCTTAACCAGTGAAGCTTTTTTTTTTACCCACACATATGCCTTTTATTTCTTTTTACTGCTTTATTGCTCTGGCTAGCACCTCTGCTGCAATGTTAAACAGAATGATGGATGGTGCATATCCTCTCTTTGTTCCTTTTCCCATCAAGCATTTTTTTAGATGTCATTAATCGGGTTGAAGAAGTTCTTTCTGTTCCTATAAAGGTTTCTTTCTTCTCTCTTTCTCTCTCTCTCTCTCTCTCTCTTTCTCTCTCTCCCTTCCCTTCCTCTCTCTCTCTCTCTCTCTCTCTCTCTCTCTCTTTCTTTCCTTTTGAGACAGGGTCTCCCTATAGCCCCAGCTGGCCTGGAACTCACTCTGTATACCAGGCTGGCCTTGAACTCACAGAGATCCACCTGCTTCTGCCTCCCCAGTGCTAGGAGCTACTATGCCCGGCTTAAAGAGGGTTCTTAGCCACTATGTGGGTGCTGGGAATTGAACCTCTACAACAGTCGGCACTCTTAATCACTGAGCCATCTCTCCAGGCTCCCCCCTCCCCCCTCCCCCCTTTTATTTTAGGAGTTGGAAAATCCTTTATTCCTTACTCATGTGTGAGGGTGCTGGAAACAAAGACTTCTTGATTTCTGAGGTCCCCAACCAAATACTAAATTTTTAAATTTCTCCTTTGGCTCATCATCTTCACTACTTTTATTTTGGTCTTTTTCAGAGAGGGTCTCCCTGTAGCCCCAGCTGGTCTGGAACTCACTAGGTGGACCAGGCTGGCCTTGAACTCACAGAGATCCACCTGCCTCTGCCTCTGCCTCTGGAGTGCTGGGATTAAAGGCATGCGCCACCACGCCTGGCCCCATCTTCACTACTTTTAAAGGTTTCATCATGCAAAATTAAATCAAGTGAACAGCATTCTGTAGTAGATGATCATACAAGTGTCACTTAGCCTCAGGCATGAGCAGTGCATACTTGGCTCATCTATACTTCTACCTGGCATTTCCTGCTCAATTATTACTTATAGTTCTTTAGAAAAAAATTACATACATTAAAATGCAAAAATATTATGCATATAAGTCTGAGTTTCTCTCTCTGTAGTTAATCTGTTCTTTCTGCAGTCTCGTGGATGCTGTACTGATTTTTTCCCCCTATCTAAATTAGTTTCACCTAGTTTAGTCTTGTATTCAGCATGATGGTCTGATATTTATCCCTGTGACTCATTCCTATTTATTGCTGGGCTCTGTTACACTGTAGGAGTGTGCCATTATTTAACTTACTCATTTATTGGATGACAGATGTTTGCTGGTCTCCATGCTTTGGCTACTTTGAGCCAAACTGCCATAGTCATCTCTGTAGCACTCAATTTTATGGACACGCGTTTAATGTGCAGTGGGCTACGGATCTTTGTGAGTTCAAGGCCAGCCTGGTCTATAGAGTGAGTTCCAGGACAGCTGGAGCTAAAGGGGGAATGTGTCTAAATGGAACTGAGAAATGATGTCGGAAATACACAAAACATCAATAAAAGTATTATTAAAAAAAAAAAAAAAGACTGCCAAACCCTTCCTAAGTGAACTGCAGTTCCTTCACACCCTCCCTCATTTTCTGTGATGCATCTCATTCAGTCATTCTCTCAGGAGTATGATACATATCACTATGGTTTTAACTCGAATTTCCTTCAATGACTCATAGGTGCTTATCACTCATTGGTGTACATTTTTTTTTTCTTCTGAAGTATCTATTATAGTTACTTTTCAAAAATTACTAAGCTGTAAAAGTTCTTTATATATTATAGAGTTCCATTGTCAGTGATGGATTTGGAAAATATTCTACCCCAATTTGTCTCTTGTTTATTCTAATTTTTTTTTTTTTTTGTCTTTTTGAGACAGGGTCTCCCTATAGTTACAGCTGTCCTGGAACTCACTATGTAGACTAGGCTGGCCTTGAACTCACAGAGATCCACCTGCCTCTGCCTACTGAGTGGTGGGATTAAAGGTGTGTGCCACCACACCTAGCGTTGTTTATTCATTTTCTTACTATACAGCCCAGGTTGGCTTGAACTTGAGGTCTTCTTGCCTCATCCTCCCTGGCATTAGTATTATAGCTATGCACCAGCATGCCTGGCTCTACTCATTTTCTTCATAGGGTCTCTCAGCAGTTTTCACTGTGGTGAAGATTAAGTTATCACTATTTCTTTTAGGATTCTGCCTTCAGTGTCCTAACAAACTGCCTTGGGCTGGGGATGCAGTTCAGTGGTACAGCATTTACCTAGCATGTTGGAGGGACCAGAGATTACATCCCTCAAACTGCAAATGAAAATACAAAAAACATACCAAACTGAAACACATTAAGATACCTTCTGCCTTTTTTTTTTTGGTCTTTTTCCGAGACGGGTCTCCCTGTAGCCCCCAACTGTCCCTGGACTCACTCTGTAGTCCAGGTTGGCCC
>VZQC01015648.1:1552309-1616021 GCA_009823505.1 Rhizomys pruinosus
AAAAAAAAAAAAAAAAAAAAAAAAGAAAAGAAAAGAAGAAAAGAGTATGAAGGGTGGACTGTCACCTTCCACTGACCCAGCTCTGTGCTGGCCTGCAGGTTCCACACCACAGCTCTGTCTTGATGTCAGCTGCTGTCTCAGCCAGCTGTGTTTCACTTTTTGAGACTCACTACTTTGACACACACACTTTATTATTTTTAATTAATTTTTTTTTGCAGTACTGGGGATTAGAACCCAGAGACTTGTACATATTAGATAACCTACATACATATTTTTATTTACTTATTTAATAATACTTTTATTGATGTTTTGTGTATTTCAGACATTTTTCAGCTCAATTTAGACATACTCCCTTTCCCTTCTACCCACCCCACCCCAGTTCATGCACTCTGCCATACATGTCCTGCATCTTTCTCTGTCTCTCCAAAGATTTTCTCTGCAAAGGTTTATTGTCCTAGGCAGAATTCAACCACAGCAGTTCTTTCCTTGACCCAGTCCTCATGCTGTTGTGGTTCCCTCCCAACTGTACCACTCCAAAGTATGCCCATGTACATGTCATATATGTATCGGAATTATGTCCTCCAGGAATAAACTGTATGTTAATTCTGACATATGTCCAGGAGTTCGTTTTTTTCCTTTTAATTTTATATTACTCTAAAATATGTATATTTGCCCTCTGCTCATATATATTAATAACCATGCCTGAAAGTAAGTGGTAAGCTAACTCTGGGGCTCATTACGAGAGTCACATTATACCATGACAGTTACTTTCAGATAGAAAGAAATTTAACAATAACGTTGCTCAGCTTGCCTTTCAATTGGGGGATCTGGTACTAGCATCCACAAATGAGGGAAACTATTCCCCATTTGTTTTTTGGGGACTGTGTTACTTCACTTAGCATAATGGTTTTGAGTTCCCCATCCATTTACCTGCAAAGTTCATGATGTTACCTTTCTTTACTGCTGGATAGGACTCCATTGTGGGGGCTGGAGAGATGGCTCAGTGGTTAAGAGCACCGACTGCTCTTGCAGAGGACCTGGATTCGATTCCCAGCACCCACATGGCAGCTAAGAACTGTCTTTAACTCCAATTTCAGGGGAATCCAACGCCCTCTTCTGACCTCCACTGCATTGCATGACACGGGTGCACCAACCTACATGCATACAGTACACTCACACACATAAAAAAAAATAATAATAATAAAAAAAGAACTCCATTGTGTAGATGTACCACATTTTTGTTATCCACTAGTCAGTTGAGGGGCATTTGGGCTGGTTTCAACTCTTTGCTATTGTGAAAAGAGCTGCAATAAACATAGATGTGCATGTATCTTTGCTGTAGGTTGAGTCTTGTGGGTATATACCCAGGAGTGGTATGGCTAGGTCAGGTGGTAGGCTCATTTTGAGTCTTTTAAGGGTTCTCCACACTGCTTTCCACAGTGGTTGTACCAGTTTATATTCCCACCGGCAGTGGATGAGTGTTCCCCTTTCCCTACAACTTTTCCAGCATTTGCTGTCTTTTGTTTTCTTGATCTTAGCCAGTCTTATCAGATTGAGATGATTTCTGAGCATGGTTTTAATTTGCATTTCCTTAATTATTAATGCTATTGAACACTTTTCAAAATGTTTCTCAGCCATCTTTATTTCTTCACTGGTGAAGCCCCTGTTCAGTGCTTTACTCCATGTTTTGAGTGAGTCATTTGATTTCTTGCTTCTTTGTTTTTTGAGTAGTTTATATATTCTGGATGTTAATGCTCTGTCAGATGTATCACTGGTGAAGATTTCCTCCCACTCTGTGGGTTTTCTTTTTTTTTNGTGTCTTTGGTTAGGTTTATTCCCAGGTATTTATTTTATTTTATTTTGTTTTTTGAGGCTCTTGTGAGTGGGAAGATCTCCTTATATTCCTTCTCCAATTGCTTGTTGTTGGTGTAAAGAAAGGCTACTGATTTTTCTAGATTAACTTTGTATCCTGCCACTTTATTGAAACTCTTGTTTCTAGGAGTTTTCTGGTGGAATTTTTAGTATTCCTCAGGTAAACTATCATATCATCTGCAAACAGGGATAGTTTGACTTCCTCTTTTCCAATTAGTACTCCTTTAATTTCCCTTTCTTGTCTTATTGCCCTAGCAAGCATTTCAAGCACTATATTGAAGAGGAGTGGTGATGGGGGCAGACTTACCAGATCCCACCTTTAAGGGGAATGGTCCAAATTTTTCTCCATTTAAGATGATGTTGGCTGCCAGTTTGTTGTATATGGCTTTGATTATATTTAGGAATGTTCCCTTCAGTCCAATTCCCTCTAACTTTAAACATGAAGGGATGTTGGATCTTGTCAAATGCTTTTTCTGCATCAATTGAGATGATTGTGTGATTTTTGTCTTTCAGTCTATTTATGTGTTTTATGATATTTATTGATTTATGTATGTTGAACCACCATCCCTGAATCTCTAGTATGAATCCAACTTGATCATGATGATCTTTTTGATGTGGGTCTGTATGCAATTTGCAAGTATTTTGTGAAAATTTTTGCATCTGTGTTCATTAATGAGATGGGTCTACAGTTTTCTTTTTTGGTTGTGTCTTTGCTTGGTTTTGGTGTTAGAGTGATGTTGGCTTCATAGAAGTTTGGGAGATTTCCCTCTGTTTGTATCCTTCTGAATAGTTTGAGTAGTGATGGTTGTAAGACCTCATTTAAAGTTTTATAGAATTCTGCTGTGAAACCATCTGGGCCTGGGCTTATTTTAGTTGGGAGGTTTTTTATAATTACATTTTCAATTTCCTCAAATGTTATGTGTCTGTTTAAACTGTCAACCTCCTCTTGATTAAGCTGTGTTGGTTCTCAGGATTTCAGATATTCATCCATTTCTCTTAGGTTTTCAAACTTAGTAGAGTATAGATTTTTGAAGTATTCTCATATGATTGTCTGGATCTTTTCTTTATCTGTTGTGATGTTTCCCTTTTCATCATGAATTTTCATCATTAATTTGGAGTTGCTTTTTCTTTCTTTTGGTTATCTGGGCTGGAGGTCTGTTACCAACTCAAAGTGTAAGGATGGAAAAAAAAAAAAATTCGAAGCAAATGGTACCAAAAAGCAAGCAGGAGTTGCTATTCTACCAGACAAAAACAGACCTCAGAGTAAAGTCAATCAGAAGAGACAAAGAGAGCCACTACATCCTTATCAAAGGCACAATTAACCAGGAAGACAGCACAATCCTAAATGTTTATGCACCAAACTCAGGTGCACCAAACTATATAAACACAATTCTGCAGGTCCTCAAGACACAGATGAATCCCAACACGCTAATAGTGGGGTACTTCAATACCCCACTGAGCCCTGTGGATAGATCAACAGGACGAAAAATAAACAGAGAGATGTTGGAACTGAACAGCACAATACAACAAATGGACCTCACAGACATCTACCGAATATTTTGCCCAAACACCAGAGAATATACTTTTTACTCAGCACCCCGTGGAACATTCTCCAAAATCGACCACATACTGGGACACAAAAGAAACCTCACCAAATATAAAGGAATCAAAATAATTTCATGTATTCTATCAGACCACAGTCTCAATATTAACACCAGAATAAGCACGACTAGCTACAAGAACAAATGGAAACTAAACAACACAATCCTGAATAATGAATGAGTCAGGGAAGAAATAAAGAATGAAATAAAAGTATTCAAGGAACTAAATGAAAAAGACAATACAACACAACAAAACCTGTGGGACACTTTAAAAGCAGTCCTAAGAGGGAAATTTACAGCCCTAAGTGCCCACATTAAAAAAAAAAAAACAGAAAGGGAACAAATAAATGATCTAACACTACAGTTAAAAACACTTGAGAGGTAACAAATGGACCCTAAACTCAACAGGAAGAAATAACAAAAATCAGAGCAGAAATCAATGAAATAGAAAAAAAGAAAACAATACAAAAAAAAATATATAAATGAATCCAAAAGCTGGTTCTTTGAAAAAATAAACAAGGCACATACTTTTTTTTTTCTTAATTGGTATGAATGTACTGTCTGCATGCAGGTTTGTGTACCCATGTGGTGCAATGCCGCGGAGGTCAGAAGAGGGCTTTGGATTCTCCTGGAACTGGAGTTCTCCTGGAATTGGAGTTACAGACGGCTCTCAGCCGCCATGTGGGTGCTGGGGATCGAACCCAGGCCCTCTACAAGAGCAGTCGGTGCTCTTAATCACTAGGCCATCTCTCCAGCCCTGACACATACATATTTTAATATCACCTTGTCAATGCCTAAAAAAACCATTTGCTTATATTTTGCTTTGTAAAGTTCAATCTTTGGACAAACTTGAGAACTTCCATGTTAACACTTCTGAATCCATTAGTGTTCTATATTGCTCTGCTTATTGAAGCTTCCCGAGTTTCTACCAGCAACATCTGAAATTTTAGTGTGTTTAAAATTTTTTAATTTATTTTTATGTGTATGAGTATATTACCTGTGCATATGTACATACATGTAAGTGGACCGATGTCTTGCAATGCCCACAGAGGGCAGAAGAGGGAGTCAGATCCCTGGAAGTGGAGTTAGCGATGGTTGTTAGCCATGATATGGGTGCTAGGAACCAAACCTGGGTCTTCTGCAAAAGCAACTGGTTCTCTCTCTCTCTCTCTCTCTGGTTGTTTTTTTTTTTTTTTTGTCTTTTTGAGAGAGGGTCTCCCTATAGCCTCAGCTAGTCTGGAACTCACTCTGCAGACCAGGCTGGCCTTGAGCTCACAGAGATCCACCTACCTCTGCTTCTCAAGTGCTAGGATTAAAGGTGTGCCCCACCATGCCTGGCTTAAAGATGATTCTTAGCTGCCATGTGGGTGCTGGGAATCGAACTCAGGTCCTCTGCAAGAGAAGTCAGTGCTCTTAATCACTTAGCCAACTCTCCAGCTCTAGAGCAACTGGTACTCTCTCTTAACTGCTGAGCCATCCAACTCTCCAGATCCTAGTGCAAGTTTTTTGTTAAACTTATTTGTAACTGTTTTCTGTTATTTCAAACTGTCCAAAATAGAAGTAATTTCTGTTTCACTTCCAGCTTGTTGCTACCATAGGAATGTATTGAATTTCTGCATATTGCTCTTTTATCTAGAGCTCTTTATTAACTCACTTGTGTGAATGGGTTATGCTTCTGCTATTGGTTCCTTAGTATTTTCTGCATAGTCATGTCAGCTGTAAACAAAGTCAGATTTTAATTCTTCCTTTAATCTTTTCATTTCTTTTTTCTTTTTTTTTTTTTTTTCTTAGAAGCAATGTTTTAATATTTTTCTTCTTGAATTGCTGCTATCCCTGGAATCACCAGCAAAATGAAGAGGTGAAAACATAGCTCTGCCTTGTCCCTGATCACACATGGAAGGCATTTGCCCTCCTTTATCTCATCTCTCAAGTATGATTCAGTCTTTGCTTTTTAGTTTCTTGGTGCTAGAGACTGAACTCAGGGGCATGATGCAGTTTAGCTAGCATTTGAGCGACTGAATTGCACCCTAGCCTTTCTTTAAGTTTTTGTAAATGCTCTTTATCACACTGAAGAGATTGTTTTTCTATTTTACTGCATGTTAGAGGCTTTGCATGTACTGACATGATTAGCTGGGCATGATGGTCCACAGCTCTAAGTGCAGCACTTGGGTGTGGAGGCAGGAGGCACAGGAATTCCAGGCCAGTCTGGGTTACGTGTCTTAAAAAAACAAGAGCCGAGCTGGGCGTGGTGGCTCACACCTTTAATCCTAGCACTCGGGAGGCAGAGGCAGGCGGATCTTTGTGAGTTCAAGGCCAGCCTGGTCTACAGAGTGAGTTCCAGGACAGCTGGGGCTACAGGGAAACCCTGTCTCGAAAAGACCACAACAAAACAAAACAAAACAAAACAAAACAAAACAAAACAAAACAAAACAAAACAAAACCAAACCAAACCAAAACCAAAAACCAAGAGCTGGAGCTGGACAGATGGCCTAGTGGTTAAGAGTGCATACAACTCTTGCAGAGGACCCAGGTTTGATCCCCGGCACCAACATGGTGGCTGAAAAACCATCTTTAACTCCAGTTCCAGGGGAATCTGACACCCTCTTCTGACCAGTGCGGCATTGTACTACACGGGTGCACAGACCTACATGCAGACAGTACATTCATATGCATACAAAAATAAATACATTAAAAAAACAACAAAGAGCCAACAAAGAAACAAACAAAATATGGCTACGTGGTGCTGTTTTCACTCTGCTACTTTGCAACAGATGATTGCACTGAGCACTGACTTCTCAGTCACAGAGCTCATTCATATTTCTTGGTTACATCCCACATTTTATACAGGGAGTGATTTGTTCTTTCTGGGTAAGTGTTTCTGCACTTTGGTCCATGAGAACAGGACTAGAATTTGCTTTTCTTGTTAGGTCTTGCTCACTTTCAGTTACTAGGGATATGCTGGGATTATAACATGAGAAGAAGCAGGCCTTTGTGACTCTGGAGGTCTGTGCAAGTTTGTCATACCTCTTTTTTCATGCTTCCAGTGAAACCATCTACACGTGACTATAGGATCTGTGGCAGTGACTCCTTTGATTCATACTGTTAACATCGCCTTCCTTTTATTTTGCTAGATTATTTATAAATATTGGTCAAAATTTATCATGTAAATAATTAAAAATTAAAATAAATATTTTAAAATGGATAGTTAACAAATATCATAAAAATTTACAGGAAAGCTTCAAACTCATTATGAAACATTTAGTGCAGTTAAATTTAATCTTCACACAGTCTTAGTATCAAAAAGTTATGAACGAGAGCTGGGGATGGTGGAGCACTCCTTTAATCCCAGCACTCTAGAGGTAGATGCCGGCAGATGCCGGCAGATCTTTGTGAGATCAAGGATAGCCAGGTCTACATAGCAAGTTCTAAGCTGGCTTGGGCTACAGGGAGACCCTGCCTCAACCCCTTCCCAAAGTTATAAAACAAAAGAATGAAAACAAATATGATTAGTTCATTGAAGTAAACATTTTTTGGAGGCTTATTTCAACATGGTGTGAAATTATAATCGCAAAGACCTGTTTTGATGTATTTTGTGCTAGATAAATCTTGTCATGTCAGGTTTTACCTAAAACATTTCAGTATAAACTTTAAGAAGGTTCTAGCATGTTCTGGGGTACTCTGAAAAGTGTAGTGCTGTGTATTCTGTACTAACATCTCCATCAGAGACTACGAACCAAACACTTCATCTGCACACTCAGGACAGAGGGTCTCACCTCCTCTAAGGCATTTTCTAAAATGGTGGCACAGGACACTGGCTCATACCTGCTGTGTGTGAGGACAGAACTGGTGAGGTGCTGGGAAGACAGTACCCTAGTTGTCACTGAACTTATATTCTAGTGGGCTGAAGATAATAAACAAGTATAGCAGTTCCAGGTGCAGAGTGCTGTGACTAAACTATTGAGGCAGGGTACTACCAGGAGACTTCTTTTAGGTAGCTCTCCTAAATGATTCTAGGGCTGAGATCTGAGTGACAAAAGCTGAAGGAGTGGGAGAAGGATATTGGTAGAGGGACGAGCAAAGGTTTTGGGAACCTGTGGGTGCCATGTCACAGAAACAGAAAGGTCAAATTATAATACATAAGTTGTGAAAGACATGTGAGGTGCCCATTTGCCAAATCCAAATTTGGAATGATCAAGAAAGTACTGCTAAATTGACTATTTGTGTTGATCAATATTTTCTTTTCTTTTCTTTCCTATTCTTTTTTGGTCTTTTTTGAGACAGGGTCTCCCTGTAGCCCCAGCTGTCCTGGAACTCTCTATATAGACCAGGCTAGCCTTGAATTCACAGAGATCTGCCTGCCTCTGCCTCCTGAGTCCTGGGATTAAAGGCATGCGCTACCACGCCTGACAGACCAATATTTTCAATTTTACACTGAAAGATGTATGCAGAATCAGTTTTACTTATTTTTGCTTCCAGGACCATAGCAGTTAAAATTATGGAATGAGAATATTATTACAAAATCAAGGAGAATAAATTCTACGGAAGGCGTTTCTATTTATTTAGCAATAGCTCTGGCAGGTATATTTAGCATGATAAAATTATAACACTGCTATATCAAAAGCACAGTCCCTTCTACCACATGGAAACAACGTGACATGAAAGGACCACCTAAGGAGCAAATTCTCCCAGTAAATAGTCTGGTCATTAATCTATTGTTTAGAGAACTTGCTTTAAAATCCTGGCACTTATCCCACAAGCAGATGTGCCATCTATCAAGATTCCCCTGGAACTGGAGTTAAAGACGGTTCTCAGCCGTCATGTGGGTGCTGGGGATCGAACCCAGGTCCTCTGCAAGAGCAGTTGGCACTCTTAACCACTAGGCCATCTCTCCAGCCCCCGATACTTAGGTTTATTAATACAAGGACCATGAAAGTCAAATAATTAAAACAATTAAGATAAATTTTGTTTTCTTTCCTTAAATGCTTTCTTCAAAACTTGACATGGGCATCATGCTCCTTTGTGGTATCAGGTTCCATTTCTACAACCAGCACAAAGAGCATTTATAGGCTTACAAGGTTGACTTTATATCCTTAAACTTAAAAAAAAAATTAGTGATATATCCTAACATATTATTTTTTGTGTGTATGTGTGTATGCATGTGGAAGGAAAGCATCAATCTTGGGTGTCCTTCTTCATATACCATCTACCTTGTTTTCTGAGAGAGGGCCTAGACTTGCTGATTGAGCTAGGCAAATTGGCTGGCCAATGAGCCCATGGGTGCACCTCCCCAGTGCAGGGATTACAGGTGTGCACCATTACACTTGTTTTTTTAAAGGTGGGTTCTAGGGTTTGAATTCATGCTTACAAGATACTCATGCTTACAAGTACTTGTTAGTAGCCTTGTAAGTATGAGTATCTTGTAAGCATGAATTTTCTTAATTCACGGGCTAATGATCCAAGAATGTTCCAAACATTTAAGGAGAAGCCAACAGTATTCAAAAATTTTATTATAAATTCCTCATATAAAACTGCTAAGTGAGGGCCAGGTGTGGTGACACATGCCTTTAATCCCAGCACTTGGAAGGCCAGTGCTCAAGGCCAGCCTAGTGAGTTCCAGGCAAGCTTTGGCTACAGGGAGACCCTTTTTCAAAAAGACCAAAAAGAAAAAAAAGAAAAAAAACCCTGCTAAGTGAAAAGATGTATTTGAATGAAAAGCATTCTATTTAACAATATCAGGAGTAAAGGCTGGAGATATAGTAAAGGCAGACAGTAGTGTAACTGTGTAAAGATGGTAGCAACAGTAACATGCTTTCTCTCCACAGCCCCTTCAGTCTTGCCTGCAGTACTTTACTCACCTGTAGGCTTGTGATTCTGCCTCATGCCACCACCAAACATTACTCAAGTACAACTTTGACACCAGTAGGTGCTCTTGTTAAGTCTATCTACCTTATTTAAAATCACCTCCAACTCTGCTATTGTAGACACACATACCTGGTACCAGGAATAAAACCATGAAGTTTATCCATGTCTAACAGAACTATAGCATGTTAAATAGTAACAGTTTAATTAACCTGAAAGAGTCAACTCTGTGTATCACTGCTTTTGCATATGAACTACTTTCAACCTGAATAATAGCAGTCATAAATCTACCTACTGCTTTTTTATGTGTAGGAGTGTCTTCCTCACATGTCTGTAAGTGCATTAGTGTTATATGATACTTGCAGAGGTCAGAAGAGGGTGTTGCATCCCCTGGAACTGGAGTTATGGATGGTTGTTAGCTACCATGTAGTTGGTGGGAACCAAACACTGGTCCTCTGCAAGAGCAGCCAGTGCTCTTAGCCACTGAGCCATCTCTCCGTCCCCAACCCACCTGTGTTTTGTCTGAAGTAGCCAAGGTAGATAGACAGTAATGGAAACTATAGTACTGCTATTTCAGATTCTACTTATAGCAACACATTTCTTCCTTAGGATTAACTTACTTTTCTTCTTTAGTCATCAAATACCTCAAAAAAGGGACTAGTTAGATGGATCAGAGCATGAAAGGTACCTAATGCCAAGCCTGAAAAGACTCGAGTTCAATCCCTGGGATCTACATAGTAGAAGGAGAGAACTGACTCTCACAAGTTAGCCTCTGACTTTCACGTGTGCTCCATGGTATGTGTGTGCTTTTATTCCCCCAAATAAATGAAATGTAATGAAGAAAGTTAAAAATCTCAAGTAAGTCTCTTAAAGATATTGATACATATTTACAATTAATTTATCCTTCAGTTTCTACCACTTTTTTGAAATGACAGTTCATACCGACTCAGTCCCTATCCTGCTTGACCACTTTAAGGTGCTTGGTATTACAGAGTCCTTCTTTGTTACTCTTTTCTTTTCAACATTCACTTACCCTCCTCCCCATGCTTTCTAGACTCTCCAGTACTCTGCTTACTGCTCTTGGCATCTCATTTTCACCTTGACCTCTTTATTAAGTGCTCTCCAGGACTGCCATCCTATCCATTGTCACTACATTCTCTCTCCTTAAGAACAGACACTCTCATGATGCAGTTACCACCTGGAGAAAGATGGTGCCTAATCCTGGATGTGTTCACGATGGATCTCCAGACAGCTGCTATGTGTCTGTCTCTAGATGGATGTCCTACAAGTTTATCTCCCCCAACATTTCCAATGTCAGAGTCAAGATCTTTCTCAACACTCCTCTTCTAATTCAAATAAAGCACATGACAATGAGGAAAGAGCAGGGCCCTGAAAATGAATGGCTTGCACTCAGCTCAGGGCTGCGAAACTGACTGCACACTAATTTCTGTATCTTTTTTTCTTTTTCCCCCTCCCTGATTGTTTTGCAGTGCAGGGAATCAAACCCAGGGCTTTGGCTTGTCTCTTGCCATTGAGCTACATTACCAGCCCCAATTTCTCATCTTTAAAGATGAGGATACTATAGTTTATTTTCTAGCAGCTATAAATGTGACATGTCAGACATAACCAAGTTTCAGTAAGAACCAGCCCTCTTTCATAAATGTTATCGTAAGCCAGGTGTGGTGGTACACACCTTTAATCCCAGCACCCAGGAGGCAGAGGCAGGTGGATCTCTGTGAGTTCAAGGCCAGCCTGGTCTATATAGTGAGTTCCAGGCCAGCTGGGACTAAAGGGAAAAAGCAGTGACCACTAATTTCTACTTTTCCTTCATCCCTCTAATTTGATTATACCAAGTTCTACAGAAGTTGTCCTTAAATATTTCTTTTTCTTTTCTCTTTATCACTTGCATACTAACCAGGCCAAGTAAGAGCTTCATCACACACATGGGACACTTGATCATGTCTGCCCTGTAAGTCTCTTCTCCTCCCACTTCAGCTATAATAGTTCCCTTCATTTCATATATAGTTACTGACTTTTCTACTTTTTATTCAAAAATATAAGTCAAGTACTGCAATGATCTAAGGAACTTCCTTGCCCTCAGTGACTCCTCATTGAATTAATCTTTTACACTGGAGTCAGAGATGGAGCTTGCAAGACTGAAATGCTACCAACTCTTTTCTGGTTCCGTCTCACATTGGCTAGGAACAGAGAGACAACTGTACCTGATGTGGTACATGCTAGGATTAAAAGCGTGTGCCACCATGCCTGGTGGAACAGCTGACTTTTATGTGGGTAAAAGTGTTTTAATCTTTTAAAAACAATCCCTTTCCCTTAACAAGTTTTTTTTCTTTAACATGAGCAGCTGTACTGAACAGCAATGCTTTAGAAGTGCCCCAAACTGGGTTAACATTAATTTCCCCAATGGGTCAAAAATAATGGCTATTTAATCACTGTTCATACTAAATAAGGGATTTTTTGGCTTCAACCTGACTCCTCCAGCCCCAGTCTCTGAGTGCTGTGGTTATAGCGTGGACTGCCATGTATCACTTCCTCCTAGCTTTCTGAGTATTTATAAGCCTGGAAATGTAGATAAAAATCATGATTACCAGGGCTGGAGAGATAGCCTAACGGTTAAGAGCACTGACTGCTCTTGCAGAGGACCCAGGTTCGATCCCCAGCACCCACATGGCAGCTAAGAACCGTCTGTAACTCCAATTCCAGGAGAACTCCAGTTCCAGGGGAATCCGAGACCTTCTTCTGACCTCCGTGGCATTGCACGACACGGGTGCACAAACCTACATGCAAACAGTACATTCATACACATACAAAAATAAAATTAAGGGGCTGGAGAGATAGCCTAACGGTTAAGAGCACTGACTGCTCTTGCAGAGGACCCAGGTTCGATCCCCAGCACCCACATGGCAGCTAAGAACCGTCTGTAACTCCAATTCCAGGAGAACTCCAGTTCCAGGGGAATCCGAGACCCTCTTCTGACCTCTGCGGCATTGCACGACACGGGTGCACAGACCTACATGCAGACAGTACATTCATACACATACAAAAATAAATAAAATTTAAAGGTGTGCGCCCTAAGATGGTTGTTAGCCACCATGTGGGTGCTGGGAGCTGAACCCAGGTCCTCTGCAAGAGCAGCTAGTGCTCTTAACCAATGAAACATCCTTCTAGCCCCAACAGTGGTTTTTCTAATGAAATAAAAAGTTTTTCAAACTCTTATTTGTTATAATTTTGGATTATATGAAATACTGAAGCAACTGAACAGTATAGTTTTCTCTTACTGCTTTGCAATTATCTTAACTTTTACCACCTTAAGAAAATGAATTCTGTTAGATCACTTCCCTTTTCTTTTTTTTTGGTCTTTTTGAGACAGGGTCTCTCTGTAGCTCTGGCTGTCCTGGAACTCACTCTGTAGACCAGGCTGGCCTTGAACTCACAAAGATCCCCCTGCCTCTGCCTCCCGAGTGCTAGGATTAAAGGTGTGCGCCACCACACCCGGCTTTTTTCCAGTAGCCTTGTCCATCCAGAGGCATAATTTCTTCTTCTTCTTTTTTTTTTTTTTTTGAGACAGGGTCTCCCTTTAGTCCCAGCTGTCCTGGAACTCACTCTGTAGACCAGGCTGGCCTTGAACTCACTGAGATACACCTGCCTCTGCCTTCCAAATACTAGGATTAAAGGTGTGTGCCACCAGAGCTGACTTATGTGGGTAAAAGTGTCTTAATCTTTTAAAAACAATCCCTTTCCCTTAACAAGTTTTTTTTCTTTAACATGAGCAGACATGTACCACATCAGGTACAGGTGTCTCTGTGCACTTTAGCCCTCAGACTCCACCTGCAGCTCTACTACCTGCTTGCTTTTATATCACTGGTCCTAGTTCTCCACATACTTAGATGTACACACCCCTTCTAGGTTATTGCTAAAGATGTTAAGCAATGCTAGACCTAATTTTGGAGGGGTCCCACTGTTTCCTAGTTCATTCTCTATTTAGGACAATTCTGCTCTGTGTTCCATGGCTTTGGCACAGCTTTATATCTATCTATCTATCTATCTATCTATCTATCTATCTATCTATCTATCTATCATCTATCTGATGGAGCTATGGTATGGAACTTTGTCAAAAGTATTTACTAGGTATAATTTATATAGAATATACCTATGTATATAAGCTCATGAATTCTGACATTGTCACATATCCATGCAAAACCATAAGTGACTAAGATCTTAAGTATTCCCAATATTTCAGCATTTTCTCCTCTTTGCCTCATTTTGTTTGTGGATAGTCAGGGATCTCCTTTCTTCTAGTAGAGATATGAAGAACTGTGCATATACATAAAATCAGTGTGGATTTTTCTTAGTGGCACTTTGTTCCTTTCTGTTGCAGAGTAGTATCCTGCATAGTTATCATTTATCTCATCACTTATTGACAAACATTTTGGTTGGTTCCAGTTTGGAGCTACTATTTTCTTTTCTCTGACTAAATATTTAGGAATAAAATTCCTAAGTCATATGTGAAGTATATAGTTAATTTTCATGGCATTTAACTTTCACCAGCAATGTCAGCAAGTGCCATCTCACAGCCAATGAACTGGCTCTGAGGAATGGCTGGGAAGAGTAACTTCGCACAATAGACCCTAACAAAAATGACAGAATGTATGTACCACCCCCTGGGGGAGGGCTGTGGGAGGGTACCAATGGAGAAGTGGGTATAAAAGCGATCAAGACTGATTGAAAAATTTCATATGAAAAACAAAAAAATTGGGGCTGGAGAGATGGCCTAGTGGTTAAGAGCTCCGACTGCTCTTACAGAGGACCCAGGTTCTATCCCCAGCACCCACATGGCAGCCAAGAACCGTCTGAAACTCCAGTTCCAGGAGAACTCCAGTTCCAAGGGAATCCGACACCCTCTTCTGACCTCCACAGCATTGCACATCACGGGTACACAAACCAGCATGCAGACAGTACATTCATACACATACAGAAATAAATAAAATTAAAAAAAAAGAAAAACAAAAAATTCAATAAAATAAAAATTATATAAAAAACTGCCACAAATTAGTGATATATAAACTAACCAGGACATACGAATGCTATACTTGAGTTGTCATTTGTATGTCCTGGTTAGTTTATCACTAATAGCTATGCTATACTCAGCCTTGTGTATGTATTCACACACTTTTTTTTTCTGTATACAGTACTGCAATAGATGAAAATCATTAATTCCAATAGGCACATTACCCAATCGACTGCACTGAGCCACTTCTTTGATATTATCACCAACTTTTGAAACAGAGTAAAATTTACTGTTTAGAAGTTTAGAATTGTCTTCAGAAAAAAATTATTAATTACCTTAACTATATCTATAATAGATGAAAATCATTTAACCCCAGTAGGCACACACCAATAGTATGCACTGAGGCATTTCTTTTGATATTATCACCAATTTTTATTTTTTAATTTTTAAAAAATTTTTAAAATTTTATTTTATTTTGGTCTTTTTGAGACAGGGTCTCCCTTTAGTCCCAGGTGGCCTGGATCTCATTCTGTAGACCAGGCTGGCCTTGAACTCAGAGATCCGCCTGCCTCTGCCTCCCGAGAGCTGGGATTAAAGGTGTGCGCCGGGGCTGGAGAGATGGCCTAGCGGTTAAGAGCGCCGACGCTCTTGCAGAGGACCCGGGTTCGATCCCCAGCACCCACATGGCGGCTAAGAACCGTCTGTAACTCCAATTCCAGGAGAACTCCAGTTCCAGGGGAATCAGAGACCCTCTTCTGACCTCCGCGGCATTGCACGACACGGGTGCACAGACCTGCATGCAGACAATACATTCATACACATACAAAAAAAAAAAAAATTTAAAGGTGTGCGCCCTAAGATGGTTCTTAGCCGCCATGTGGGTGCTGGGAATTGAACCTGGGTCCTCTGCAAGAGCAGTCACTGCTCTTAACCACTGAGCCATCTCTCCAGCTCCTTATCAACAATTTTTAAAGCAGGGTGGAATTTACTGTTTGGAGGTTTAGAGCTTTCCAGAAAAAAACCCATTATTAATTACTTTAATTATAGCTACAGCTTTTCAAATATTAGCCTTACCCAGTTCCTAGAAAATTTATAATAATTTGTACTTTTTTCCCTAAGTTTTCATTAAGGATTACATTTCTAGTATTCATCTTCATTTTTTGGTACAAGAATCATTTTAAATGCATCTTTAAACATTTACTCTTTAAAGTAGACATGTTCTATAAAGCCCTCTTTACTATATACTATTTGCCAAAGTCACAGAAATGTAGATGCTCAAGCTCACCTCTCCTTTAAAATTTTTTTTTATTAATTTTTTTATTTCTGTATGTGTATGAATGTACTATCTGCATGCAAGTTTGTGCACCCGTGTCGTGCAATGCCGCGGAGGTCAGAAGAGGGTGTCGGATTCCCCTGGAACTGGAGTTCTCCTGGAATTGGAGTTTCAGATGGTTCTCAGCCGCCATTTGGATGCTGGGGATTGAACCCAGGTCCTCTGTAAGAGCGGTCGGCGCTCTTAACCGCTAGGCCATCTCTCCAGCCCACCTCTCCTTTTAGAATCTTATTCTCTAGTTACTTGTTAATTTCTACAAGACTGTATTTTTGAACATACAAATGTTTCTTAATATTTCATATGCAAATGGAGAACATAATTTTGCTTTCTATGGAATGTAAAATTATTGCATAAGCATCAGGTGTTAATTTATGATAAACTTAAAACAACGAGCATGTACTTACCTTAACAAACTCCTTTCTCTCAATCATCTCATTACCATCTGCATCCAGCATTTTAAAAGCAACATGAAACCCACTGTGGGGCTCTATGATGAAAGGAAAAACCAGTAATTATTTGCATGTTGGTGAAGTGCTAATTATCTGAAGCTAGAAATCCCTCAATTTAAAATAAACTATCAGAAAGTATAAGTGAGACCTAGACAGAGAAAATACAAATGTCTCCAAACACTTTTCAGGCATGGGAATTTGATGTGGAGGCTTTGCCTTGGCCTCTCAGGGTCCCCCACAGAGCTGCTGCTCTACAGCTTTCCCTTCAGACCAAAATTCATGTGAGAACTCACTTCCTGACCCCCTGAAAGTGGCTTTCTTATATTCTTACAGTACTCTGGTTACTTATTTTTATTTTATTTATTTATTTAGTTATTTTTTGAGACAGGGTTTCCTTGTAGCTCCAGCTGGCCTGGAACTCACTATGTAGATAGACCAGGTTGGCCTTGAACTGAACAGAGATCCACCTGTCTCCTCCTGCCTCTGCCCCTGCCTCTTTACCTCCTGAGTGCTGGGATTAAGGCATGTGTCACTAATGCCTGGCACAGTACTTGGTTATTTTCATAGTACTTAATGCTTTTTACTTTCCATTCTTAGCTTTTTTAACATTTTATCTTCTCATCTCATTTATTTATTTATTTTTTGTCGTTTTGAGACAGGGTCTCTCTGTAGCTCCAGCTGGCCTGGAACTCTCTATGTCGACCAGGCTGGACTCGGACTCTCAGAGATCTGCCTACCTCTCTGCCTCTGTCTCCCAAGTGCTGATTAAAGGCATGCCTGGCTCTATCTTCTCATCTTTTAGATACAACTAAAATAATGTAAAGACAGTGATGAGGTCCTCACATACTCTTCAGACAGCTTCCTGTAATGTTAACATCTTACATACCCACTCACAGTATACTTACCAAGACAAAAAAAGCAACACTGGTCCAGCATTATGAACTACAAATTACAGACTTTATCTTTTTCACTATTGGAATCCCATGCAGGATATTATGCTGCATTTAGTTGTCATGTCTGCTTGATCCATGCCTATAGGGGACTTCCTTGCTCTTTTCTTATTTCCCATGACCACCCCATTTTTGAGTACCACAAGTCAGGAATCTTGGATGTCAAGCGTTGTTGTTGTTATTATTATTATTATTATTATTTTGGTCTTTTTGAGACAGGTCTCCCTATAGCCCCAGCTGGCCTGGAACTCACTATGTAGATCAGGCTGGCCTTGAACTCACAGAGATCTACCTGCCTCTCTCCACCAAGTGCTGGGATTAAAGGCATCTGCCACCATGCTCAGCTCAGCTTTATTATTTTTCAAAGTATCCCTAATTCTGAATCTTCAGTTCAACAAACTTTCTGTTCAGGAAATAGTTTCTGGATACCATAGTATGTGGGAGGTAGAAGAGGCCTAAAAAGATACTCTAATGTTATCATATTATAGATGTAGAAATTCAAGTACCAGTATGTGTGTGTGTGTGTGTGTGCGCGCGCGCGCGCGTGCGTGCGTATGTGTATTATAAGCCATTCATTTGTGTGTGGATATGCGGAAGCTGGAAGATTACTTTGGAGAGGTTCCTCTACTGCTTTCCACCTTACCTTTTGAGATAGGCTCACCCAAAGAACCTGGAGCTCAGTATTTCACTAGAATGGTTAGCTACTGCCCCACCCCAATCTGCCCCCACTCCTTACTGTCGGGGTTACAGGTGCATGCCTGGCTTTGATGTGGGTGGTCAACTCAGATCCTCATGCTTATGCAGCAATCATTTTACCCAATGAGTCATCTCCCCAGCTCTGATATCAATATTTTAATGATAAAGACATAAATGCCAAGTTTCAAAAATATTGCTGGTTAAGGAAAAAGAACTCTACATGTAAAAAGATGTGAGATAGGGGGCTGGAGAGTTGGCAGTGGTTAAGCGCAGTGGCTGCTCTTGTAGAGGACCAGGCTTTGATTCCCAGCACCCACATGGCAACTAACAACTGTACATAACTCCAGTTCTTGAAGATCTGATGCCCTCTTCTGGCCTCCCTGCACATTGAACCACACATGTACACTTACATACCTGTAGGCAATACACTCATACACATTACCTAAAAATAATAAGTAAAGGCTGGGTGTGGTAGCATATGCCTTTAATCCCAGAACTTGGGAGGCAGAGGCAGGCAGATCTCTGTGAGTTCAAGACCAGCCTGGGGATTTACAGAGAGAGTTGCAGGACAGCTAGGGCTGCAGGGAGACCCTGTCTCAAAAAGGAACCCCCCAAAAAAGTAAAATATAAAAAAAGATGAGATACTTACTAGTGAGAATTGTAAGCAAGAAAAGGTACTCAGTATATGAAATGATCCCTGAAAGACAGAAAATAAGAACAAACCAGGAAGTAGGTTTTAGATGGTAACCATGGAGACATTAATATTGAAACTTTACCTATATAAAAAATATTAACTCTATTCCTCTTTGGTATAGAAAAATAGTGTAACTGTTGGAAATACATTCTTGATATTTAAAAACAAAATAGATATCATCACATTTCACCAAGTTATTACCATGAGTTAAGCAGGGCATGATAATCAATCTTACATGTCAATTTGACAGGGTGAGTGTCAGAGTGGACACTATTTCTGGGTATTTCTATGAGGGTGTTCCACTTGAAATCAGCCTATGAAGTGGTATGCAGTACAGCACACTGTCCTCTCAACATGTGGGCATCATCCAGTCTGTCCAGAAGAGCATAGGCCTGCTTCTCCCTTTTTTTTGCCTGCCAGAACATGTCACCTCAACCTCTGCCCTCAGACTGGGGCTCTCCTAGTTTTTAGGCCTTAGGGCTTGAACTGAATTTCACCCCTGGGTTTCCTATGTTTCCAGTTTGCAGAAGGTAGATTGTGAGCTTCAATAACAATCAATCTACACATCTCCTACTGAGTTCTGATTCTCTGGACATCACTGACCCACACAGGGGGAAATGGGTGCTGCTTAGCAAGTAATAGGCATTCACCAGAAGTCTGATCTGTACTTGATATAATTAAGACTTAAATTTTCCTACTTGTAATAACCTCAAGTGAGGGAAATTCAAAATTACAGTCACATAGATTTGGGTATATGGAAAGTCAAATTATATTAAAATGTAAGAATTCACTCATTGTGGCAGTGACTTCCTGTCTCTTTGAGAACCCATTCTTCCAACCCTCAAATATGCAGCTGGGGTGAGATGACCCTATTTTCCCCTTTCCATTTCTGTGAGATCGGAGGGGCGATGGGCAAGTAGCTTAAGCCCATGCTGGTGGAGTCTAGCTCTACGGACTGATTCAGGGACAACTCAGGACCTAAATTAGGTCACTCAGAGTGGTACTATATGATTTCTGCTGAGAATGCTGGGTCATTGACTGCCTTTTAGGGGCAGGTGGACTTTTTTTTTTTTTTTTTTTNAAAAAAAAAAAAAAAAAAAAAAAGAAAACAAAGGAAAGGAAAGGAAAAAAAAAATAGTTTTATGTGTATGTTTGCTTGTGTGTACTTTAAGTACATCTATGTATCTATGTCATGCAATGCCTTCAGAAGGAGGAGTCGGATCCCCTGGAACTGGAGTTACAGATGATTGCTAGCCACCATGTGGGTCCTGGGAACCAAACCTGGATCCTCAGCAAGAGCAGCTAGTGCTCTTAACCTGAGTCATCTTTTCAGCCAGGTTATATCTCTCAAAACAAAACAAAACAATTACACTCCCTTTCAAGTAGTCACTGTAAACACACACACCTGTAATTCCTTGACATCGTCAAATTCTGATCAGCATCACCAACTCCCCTATTTCAGAAAACATTGTAAAACTACTTAAAGATCCAAAGAAAGTCTCCGTACTATTCTTACTGGATAGTCAACTTTTCCCTCTTAATTGTGATAAAATATACACAATATAAAACTCACTATTTTAAAGTCAATGTTCCATGTAATTAAGGAATTTCACAATTTGTCACCATCACTAGAACTACTATAGTGTTCCAACCTATAACACTGTATAGATTAGACACTAACTCCTATTTTACCCTACCTTCCCTCCTGTTTTCTATTCCAGTCTCTATGAATTTGTCTGCACAGGCACTTCATATACATAGGACCATGTAGTATTTGTCTTCTTCTGAATGATTTGTTTCCCTGAGCATAATGTTCCAAGGTCCATTCATAGTATAGCATGTACTAGAGCACCAGTTTGAGGCCTGGCTTCGTATCTCCTGGGTACATATGCAAAAGTGGAGTAAGTCTGTTTAAGTTTCTGAGAATTCTTTCCCCACAGCCACTGTATTCTACATTCCAACCATCAGCATGCACAGGGTTCTAAATTTCTCTACATCCTCAACACCTGCCATCTTCTGTTGTCGCTACCCCGGTTTAATGGATGTGAAGCAATGTCTCACTCATTTGCATTTCCCCAATGATTATTAATGCTCAACATATTTTCATGTATTTATTAGACACTTGCATAACTTCTTTGGAGAAATGTCTATCTAAGTTATTTACCTATTTTTAACTTTTTTGTTGTTGCTTAGTTGTTAAGAGCTTTTTGCCATTGTGTGAGGGAAGGCAAATCCTAAGTGCTCTTTCTTGGTTCCTTTCTCATTGCTGTAATAAATACCTTGACAAAAATTTAACTTGAGGCAAGAAGTGTTTATTTTGACCAACAGGTCCAGAGAGATATGGTTCATCTGGCAGGGAAGACATGGCAGGAGGCAGGGAAGACATGCTGGCAACAGCAGGGGGCTGACTGCATACAGTGCTTCTGGACTCAGCAAGCAGGGGGCAAACAGGAAGTCCACTGGGCTATAAAACCTTAAATGAAGCCCCTATACCAAGGCTTCACTTCCCAAAGTGTGACCTTTGTGACCAGCTGGGGACCAAATGTTCCAATACACAAGCCTATGGGGGACATTTTACATTTAAACCACAACAGCCTCCCAATGAGAAAAGCAGCGACCTAGGGCTAAAATGTTGTTCACAGCACTGCAGGAAAGGTTTTATGTCTATTACATCAATGTTTACCTATAAGAAAATTTAGGTATACAGATAAATACTTTACAGACACACCCACTGTGTGTGTGTGTGTGTTTATATATACATAGTACATATATTATTAGTTACTATGCATATATATATATACACACAAAAATATATATATATATATATACACACAAAATTATGCTAGGCAAGCTTTCTATTACTGAGTTATAGTTCCAGCTTTTAAAAAATTTATTATTTTATGTATATTAGTGTTATGCCTGCATGTGTGTAAGTGCACCTGTGTTGTGAAATGTCCACAGAAGACAGAAAAGGGCATTGGATCCTCTGGACTATAGTGTTGCCCACCTGGTTTTTACATGGCTGCTGGGGTAGAAACTAGGACCTTGTGCTTGTGGGACACTTTACTGACTCAGCCTCTCATCCCCCCTCCTCGTAGGTATTTATTTTAAATGTTTTTGCTGAATTACATTTTATTATACTATCACCTTTTTTTTTTTAATTGGAGGAAGTATAGTTTTTCATAGAAAAAACATGCAGTAAGTCTTCAGATACTTTTTTGTTAGACTATTCAGTGTTTAGATGAAGCGGCGAAGAAATAAATTCCACATTTTTCTGTTGCATATCTTAATCTCACTGCGGAGAAGCTGCCACTAACGTATAGTCTCAAGGACTCAAAAGCTAATTCAGTCTTTGTTGGCCAGCCTACAAAAACAGAGAATAGAATTTTTCTAAATTTCAAAGGACTATCGCAAAGTGAAAAGGAAGAAGCCAAACTTGCAGACTGCACTGGGCTTCTGGGTGCCAGAAGGCAACCCTTCACCTTTTCTTTTCTTTTTAAATATATTTTATTTGAAATTTTGTATGTGATGTTACATTAATTTTTTCTCTTGTATCTTATAGTGCAATCTTAGCTGCTTATCTTTTAAATATGATTTTAAAAGTTTAAATAAACACAGTTGAGAAAGTGTAAAAATAGTGCTTTATGCTCGATGAATTATAAACACCAGAGTTCTGCAACAGCACTCTAGCATCCACCTCTGAAAGGGCTCTGAAAGATACTCAACAATTTAGAATACTTATAAAACTGGTTTAATATACATTTGTTACATTTACACTTGGCAAAAAATAAAATGACTGTTTAAATGGCAGCACAACACTTCAACAAACTACATGCATCAAACAACAGGAAATAATTCATGGAATCCTTTAAAATACTGTTTAAGGCGTCACTATCAGAGAGAATCAAGAGATCATTACGTTATTCTTTCTAGAAATACTTAAAAAAAAAAAATTTTTTTTTAAATTTTATTATTTCCTCTAGTACTTATTAAAAAGCTAGTACCACACTAAGACATGAAATGCTGTTAACCAAACAGGATAGTTGAGAACTATGTTTACCCAAAGGCTGGCGATTACCCACCTTCACCAATCGGGAATGGTATCTGTATAATCATTCAGCAAATGTATCATATAAATATATCATATGCTTAAGTAATAATGCCGTTGAGGATACTACGCGATAAATCAAAGATCATTTAGTTCAACAGCGATCCCTTATTTTTTTTTTTTTTTGCTCTGAAACAGGGAGTCTTCTGTAGCCCAGCTGTCCTGAATCCACTGCTCGTAGAACCAACGCTGGCCCTTCGAACTCACAAAGATCAACACCTGTCTACCTGCCACTGCAAGATGCTAGGATTAAAGGTGTGTGCGCACCACGCCCGGCTATTCAGACGGCCCCTTTTCTAAGCCTAGGGAATAATCTCCGGAAGAGGGGGCACGGTAGAACTTTACTAAGGGTAGCGATTGGGGTGAATGGTGAAACTACAAATATATAGACTGGACACTCATTAGATCAAATTGATTGAATATACAACAGACGCCCCCACTGCCTGAATCGGTGGAGCACCGCCATGGAGGCATTGTGTGGGTTTGGGCATAAAATGCTTGCAAAATTGGCCGCTTTTACATGAAAGGAAATCGCGCTGTAACTCACAGATTCATCCAATTATTGATACTACTAAAAAAGTGAAAACAAAACAAAACAAAAAAAACAGAAGAAACGATGCCAGAAAAGCTCTTACGGCAGAACAAGCATGAATCTAGGAGATGAGGTTGGGGATGGGGTGAGGGGGAGGGAAGGGAAGGGGATATATGCTGAACTGAATTGGAAAAAAAAAAAAAAAAAAAAAAAAAAAAAAAAAATAAAAATAAAGTAAAAAAAATTTTTTTTTTTTTTTTTTTTTTTTTAATTAATAAAAAAAAGAATTGCAGCAGTTCAGTTTAAAACAGAATTACAACTTACATTTACTTTCTTTTTTTTAATTCTTAAAATTTTATTTTATTATTTTTTTATGTTGTATGAATGTACTGTACTGCATCAGGTTTTTGTGCACCCGTGGCCCCCCCCCCCCCTCCCCCCCCCCCCGTGCAGTGCCACGGAGGTCAGAAAGGGGTGTTGGATTCCCTGAACAATGGAGTTCTCCTGGAATGGAGTTTCAGACGGGGTTCTCGGCCACCAAGTGGTGGTGGGGATGAACCCGGGCTGTAAGAGCGGTCGGCACTCTTAACTACTAGGCTACCTCTCCAGCCCCTAAAATTTTGTTTTTTATGTGTATAAATGTATTGTCTGCATGTAGGTTTGTGCACCGGTGTGGTGCAATGCTGCAGAGGTCAGAAGAGGGTGTTGGAGTCCCCTGGAACTGGAGTTAAAGATGGTTTTCAGCCGCCATGTGGGTGCTGGGAATCGAACCCGGGTCCTCTGCAAGAGCAGTTGGTGTTCTTAACCGCTAGGCCATCTCTCCAGCCCCCCAACTTTTCTTTATAATAATGCAGAGTGGATTATTTTAAGAGCATATCTTTTGCTAGTTATAATACACTTTAAGTTCTAATAGATTTTTAAATTTTAATTAATTTTTTAATTAATTAATGTGTATGAGTGTACTGTCTGCATGTAGGTTGGTGCACCCATGTGGTACAATGCCTCAGAGGTCAGAAGAGGGCATCAGATTCCCCTGAAACTGAAGTTAAAGATGGTTCTTAGCTGCCATGTGGGTGCTGGGAATTGAACCCGGGTCCTATGCAAGGGCAGTAGGTGCTCTTAACTGCTAAGCCATCTCTCCAGCCCCCCTAATAGATCTTATATGGGGTAAAATGGAGTATCTTAAATTGTTCCAAATGTACTGTTTCAATTCTTTCTACAATGTTATTAATATTGGCAGGGAAGTACAGGTGAATAAAATATTCCTGTTGAATCTTTCCTTCTTCCTCGGTAATATATATTTCAGTTTGTATATTTCAGAGAAAAACTGAAAAATAACTGAAATCTCTTTTACTTTTTTTCCCATTTGTGATGGTTAATCTTCATTTTTAACTTGACTGGATATGGAATAACATTTGAGATACACCCCTGGTTTTGTCAGTGAGGGAGTTTCCAGAGAGGTTTAAGCAAGAAGGGAAGCACTGTTCAAATGGCTGGGACCTGGACCAAATAAAAGGGGGAAACTGAGACAGTGTAAGTCCCAGCAATCCTCTCTCCTTGGTTCCTTACTGCAGACACACTGTGAATAACTGCCTCATGCTTCCCACGCTAGACTTTCCCTGCCATGATGGACTGTATCCTGCTAAACTGGGACCCAAATAAACCCTCTGTACTAGTTACTTTTCTGTTGCTGTGGTAAACACTATGACCAAGGCAACTTATAGAGTTTATTTGAGCTTCTGGTTCCAGGGTTAAGGATCCATTATGGTAGGTGAGGCATGGCAGAAGGAGGTGGTTGGATCAGAAATCAGAGTGATCAAATCTTCAAGCAGGCACAGGAAGCAGAGAGTGACTGGAAATCTGGCAAAGCTTAAGAACTCTCAAAGCCCACCCCCAGTGACATGCTTCCTCTGGTATGGCCATGCCTCCTAAAGCCTCCTAAAATAGTACCACTGACTGGGGACAAAATGTCCAAATACTTGGAGCCTATGGGGAACATTCTCATTCAACTACCAAATCCTCCGATCCTTCAGTTGCTTTGGTCACAGTAATAAGAAAAGCAATAGTGAAAATTGGTACCAAGGAGACAGGCTGTAGCTGTGATGCTCTCATGTTGTTCCTAAGTCTTTGGAATTGGTCTGGAGAATGAATTGGAAGAGTTTGAAGGTACAGGCTAGAGAAGCTCTAACAGAGCTTAAAAGGCCATGCTGGTAGGAGTGTGTGTGGAAGATCACAATGCAAGCAGAAATACAGATATCAATGTCCCAGCTAGTGAGGTTTCACAGGGAAAAAAAAGACTACCTCATACTGGACTAGAGATCATTTCTGTTATATTCTGGCAAAGCATCTGGCTATATTCTGCCAGTGTCCTAAAAAATGTGTTAGGTTGAATTAAAAAGTAATGGACTCACATGTTTGGTAGTGGAAATTTCAAGACAGTGTAACACTCAAGCTGTAGAAAGGTTACTGGTAACTACTTTTAGATCAAATATATTTGAAAAATGTAAAGTTTGAAGAGAAAGGAACATGAGTGAGTTTAAAGTTGCAGATAAAGTGTAGCCAGACAGATCAGCTAAAATATTAAAGACATTAGTGTCATTAAAGAGAAATCTCTTGCCGGGCGTGGTGGCGCACGCCTTTACTCCCAGCAGAGGCAGGCAGATCTCTGTGAGTTCAAGGCTGGCCTGGTCTACAGAGCAAGCTCCAGGCCAGCTGGAACTAAAAAAGGAGACCCTGTCTCAAAAAGACAAAAATAAATAAATAATAAATAAATAAATAAAAATAAACAAATAAATAAATAAATTGCCTTGAGTCTCATAAGAGCTTTTGGACTTTTGAACACTGTTGAAAATGTTAAGACTATGGGATTTGGGGGGGGTAGAATAATGTTAGATGCAGTTTTCATTATGAAATGGTCAAGTCTTTGAGGATCCAGGTAGAAGGTTATAATTTCAAAGAGATGTGTTTGAGTGTCAAGCTGTCACAGAGTAGACTTCAGCTGGTTAATCTTCGTTGTCATCTTGGATGGATTTGTAAGCTTGTAGGAGACATTCAGAGGTGTTTATGACGTTTCCATAGAATTTTAACTGAAGAGGGAAGATTCACCTTGAATGTAAGCAGCACAACCCATGAGCTAACTACCAGTCAGTATGATCCCTATGCTTTCTTTCTTTTTTTTTTTTTGAGCCGGGGTATCCCTATAGCCCCAGCTGGCCTGGAACTCAGAGATCCTCCTGCCTCTGCCTCCCAAGTGCTAGGATTAAAGGTATGCACCACCATGCCCGGCTTAAAGACGGTTCTTAGCCGCCATGTGGGTGTTGGGAATTGAACCTGGGTCCTCTGCAAGAGTAGTCAGCACTCTTAACCACTGAGCCATCTCTCCAGCCTAGATCCTTATGGTTCTTAGCCGCAACCTGGGTCCTCTGCAAGAGAAGTCGGCACTCTTAACCACTGAGCCATCTCTCCAGCCCAGATCCTTATGGTTCTTAGCCGCAACCTGGGTCCTCTGCAAGAGAAGTCGGCACTCTTAACCACTGAGCCATCTCTCCAGCCTAGATCCTTATGGTTCTTAGCCGCAACCTGGGTCCTCTGCAAGAGAAGTCGGCACTCTTAGCCACTGAGCCATCTCTCCAGCCTAGATCCTTATGGTTCTTAGCCGCAACCTGGGTCCTCTGCAAGAGAAGTCGGCACTCTTAGCCACTGAGCCATCTCTCCAGCCCAGATCCTTATGGTTCTTAGCCGCAACCTGGGTCCTCTGCAAGAGAAGTCGGCACTCTTAGCCACTGAGCCATCTCTCCAGCCCAGATCCTTATGCTTTCTGACTGTGGATACGATGTGACCAGCTGTTCCTGTTCCTGCTGCTCTTCCTCCCTCACATATTCCCTACAAACCATGGGCCAAAGTAAACCATTTTCCCTTTAGTATTCTTTGTCATAAAAATAAAAGTCCCTATGTATTTACAAGGTCTATTTTTTCTTCTAGCTTCTATCAGAATCACTATTGTTATCAAAGCTAAGATACTCAAGTCTTAGTTCTCCAGTGCTGAGCTCCATCACAACCACTAATTATTTTAGGTTTCACTTATGTGTTTAATTAAACAATCTTGAGCAGATGCCACATGTCAGACACTGTACTTACATCTTAGAAGTTTACAGAGGAAAGGAATGACCTTTTCCCTCAGGATTTAATAACTTAAGAGGTCAGAAGGTGACATATAAGCAACATATGTGGCTGGAAGGAGAACATAGGGAAGAAGTCTCCCACTGAAGAACTCAGAATGACTAACAAATAGGTAAAACATGGACCAATTCTCCAATCCAGCAGAACACTGAAAGGAGAGGGTAGGTCAGAAGGTAGGAGAGGGGCTGGTGAGATAGCTCAGCGGCTAAGAGCATTAGTTACTCTTGCAGAGGACCCAGGTTCAGTTCCCAGCACCCACATGACAATTAACAACCATTTGTAACTCCAGTTCCAGGGGATCCAACACTGGTTCTGGCCTCTGCAGGCATTGCATGACATGGGTACACTTACATACATGCAGGCAATATACTCACACACATACAATAAAAAAAATAAAGTATTTTATTTCTTTTAAAGAAAGAAAAGAGAACAACACAGGTGAAGAGAATGGGATATGCACAGTACAGAACCAAGGGCAGACCCCACAGACTGTAGGGGACAGCGAGAGGAGAGAGACATATCTGGGGAAAGTGCAGGCCACAAGGACTTAAAGACCCCAATTAAGGGAGTTATATTCCTTCCTTTCTGCAATGCTGGGCAAAGAATGCAGGGCTTGGCCCATGCTACCACTGACCTATACTCCTAGCTGTAGAGAGCTGGTTTCTACTTACTAAGTTACAAAATCATATGATCTGTTTCCTGTAAGTTCTACAGACGTGGGCAGAACAAAGGATGTAGTTCAAAACCTTTTAGAATGTAAAACTCCAGAAGATTTGTATCTGATTGCCTGTGAAGGATCAGAGGGGCAAAGAAAGAGGGAGTAAAGGGTTCTAAGATATTTCCTGGGTCTGGATAAGCTGGATAAAAGGTTTAACCATGAAATGTGATCAACAACAGAAGGAGCTGGCTTAAAGGGCAGTGAGGCTGGGATATGATGAATTCAATGTAACTGAGAGAGCCAGACAAGGATACTTGGTACCTGGTCTGTATAGAGATGTCTTGGCTTAGGACAGTAAATTAGGCTGGAGATGGTGAAGAATATGGAAGGCATCTCATGCATACTAAAGCCAAAGAGGCTGAGAAAGAGCAGTAAGGGAAGGACAGTTTCCCAGAAAGCACCAGTTTTAAAAGGCAGGAGGAGGAAGAATGTCAACAGAAAGAAGGGTATGAAGAGAATCAGGACAGGGTGATTTCTGAGAGCCAAAGAAAACTGTGGAACATGGATTTCCCTAATAAAACCAGCAGGGATCACTTCTTGACTTTATCTCAGGCACTATGCCAGATGCTTGATATTTGTCATTGTTACCCTAGCCCTGAAGTCAACAGTATTATTCCCATCTTACAGATTAAGCAGTTGCTATTACTAAAGACGCTTACAAATCATGGGCTGCATAGGAATTGAGGGTCCATGTGATGTGTTCTTTTTTTAAAAAATTTTTATCTTTTAAAAAAAAATTTATATGTATCGAGTATATTGCTTTCGTGTAGGTAGGTGTACCCATGTTGTGCAACGTGGGTAGGTTCACCTATGCTGTACAATGCCTGTGGAGGTCAGAAGAGGGTAATGGATCCCCTGGAACTGGAGTTAAAGATGATTGTTAGTCCCTGTGCTAGATAGCTTTAGTGTCAACTTGACACACCTGGGTTGATGGAGCCTCAATTGGGGAATTGGCTCCATTGGACTGGCCTGTGGCCACATCTGTGGAGTACTGTCTTGATAGTTGAACAATGTGGGAGGACCCAGCCCACTATAGGTGGTGCCGCCCCTGGGCAGGTGGTTGTATATGGTATAAGAAAGCAGGCTGGGAATGGCCAGGGGAGCAAGCCAGTAAGCAGCATTCCTCCATGGCCTGTGCTCTTGCCTCCAGGTTCCTGCCCTGAGTTCCTACCTTGGGCTCCCTGAGTGATAAACTGTAACCCAGGAGATGTGAGCTGAATAAACCCTTTCCTCCCCAAGTTGGTAGTGGTGTGTTTTGTCACAGCAACTGAAGACAAACTAGAACAGAAATTGGAGTGGACTATTGCTGTGAGTGGACTACTGCTGTGACAGACCTGACCTTGGTGATTTGGAGGAGGATTGTGGAAGCGTTTGGAACTTTGGGTTAGAAAAATCACTGAATGCCTAAAGATCATTACTGTGGAACTTGGAACAGTTATGCTGAAAGACTTATAGACAATGGAGACCTAGCCTGTAACACTGCAAAGAGGAAGCAGAGACCATCAGGGCTGTTGGTATGACATTTTTGAATTAACAATCTGGTCAGCTGGGGCTGAAGAACCAACTGCAAGTAACAAAAGACCAGAACCTGAAGTGAATCCTTTGTTGTACTGGGACAACTAATGCCGGTTAGCTGGGGCTGAAAAAATCAGCTGTAAGTAACAAGAGACCAGCATCATTGTGGTGAAATCTTCTGGGAAGAATTTCTTCCGGGTCAATACACAGAAGCCATGTTCCAGAAAGGTCCCAAGCCTCCATGTCAAGCCAGAAGTAGGACTTGGTAATGTGTAAGAGTCTCCTATATGGTTCTGGTGTTGAAATTTGAAGGGGTCACAAAGAGCAGCCAAGGCTTAGCACTACGATATCAGGAAAGACCATTTGGTGGAAGTGCACCTCGGTTGTAGTGAAGACCCCAGGATTGCAGGGGTCATGGAGAGAAGCTGAGGCTTTGTACCAGGAGAGGTCAGAAGAGACCATTGGTGAAGGTGCTGCCTCAGTTTCAGTGGCGATCCCAGCTTTTTGGAGATGTCAGAACCATGGGATGACCACCAAGAACAGCAGCGGGTGTGGAATGGAGTCGGCCTGGGCCTGCGAGATGAGCTGTGTGTGCCACGGACGGCAGAGTCAGAGAAGGGGGAGCTGCCAAAACCCTTTGGAGCCCAGAAAATCGTGAGTGAATCCCAGGTGTCCAGCCTTGCGCTACTTTGCTGGACTTAGGTTTTGTTTAGGTTCTTCCCTTTGAAATAAGACAGTACTTGTATTGGATTTTACAGCAGCCCACATTTAAGAGATTTTAACAGACTGTGAACTTTGAAGTGTTTGGACATTTTAAGGACTGTGGGGCTTTTTAAGGTTGTACTGTCATGGGTTGTGATTAATATTAACATCATACCTTGGGGACAAGAACTGGAAAGGTGGTGGTTTAATAGTAATGTGTTTTGTTCCTCTCCCAACTCCTCAACTGCCAATATGGAAAGCAAAGCCACACAAAGGAACAGAACAAGGAAAGACTAAAAACCTCTATAGGGAGCTGGGCATGGTTGGTTCACACCTTTAATCCCAGCACTTGGGAGGCAGGAACTGGTAGATCTGTGAGAACCAGACCAGTCTGGTCTACACAGTGAGTTCCAGGCCAGCTGGGGCTACAGGAAGACCCTGTCTCAAAAAGGCAAAACAAAGCAAAAAAAAAAAAGAACCAACAAAAATATCTACAGTTTTTTTTTTAAATAATTGAGACTACATTTAAAGTGGAATAATGTTAAAGTCTGCTCTTAGAAATTCCACTGTCCAGTTTCACATCTCTATTACTCTGATACTTTCTACATACCAAGGGAATATTTCTGCTCATTGCTCTTGGAAATTCCAATACCTTCATCACACTTATTACTCAAAATGTCAGTCGTCCTCTAGAAGATAGGTCTCTACTTTCTTCAGTTTGTTAAACCTCCCCTCCAGCCCTCATTAACTCTTGTATGGTACAGAATTACTCATGGCTCTTTTAGGACTGACTAGTCAGTCCCTTCCTTCAAACTCACCCCAACAAAATGAGAATGTTTAATTTCCCCAGTGTAGGTGCTTCCTAGATTTTTTTTTTTTTTTGAGAGAGGGTTTGACTATATAGCCCAGACTAACTCAAAACTTTGCTGTTAAATAATAGCAGTTGCCAGGCATTGTGGTGCATGCCTTTAATCCCAGCACTCAAGAGGCAGAAGCAGGTGGATCTCTGTGAGTTCAAAGCCAGCCTGGTCTACATAGTGAGCTCCAGGCCAACTGGGACTAAAGGGAGACCCTGTCTCAAAAATACCAAATAATAATAATAATAATAAAGCAGTTAATCCTAACTGGGGAGATCAATATAAATTAATGAAAAGTTTTAATTGGCAATCACATTAAATTTTTATTTTATGTGTATTAGTGTTTTGCCTGCATGTATGTAAATATACCAGTGTCATGCCATGCCCATGGAGGCCAGAAGGCATTGGATGCTCTGGAACTGGAGTTATAGACAACTGTTCCCACCATGTAGGTGCTGGGAACTGAACCTGGGTCCTCCACCAAAGGAGCCAGTGCTCTTAACTGGTGAGCCACCTCTCCAGCCCTGGCAATTACTTTCAAAACATAGTCTTGGGTCTAGAGAGGTGGAGCATTGGTTAAGAGCATTTGCTGCTCTTCCAGAGGACTTGGGTTTGGTTCCCAGAACCCACACTGTGGCTCACAACCACCTGCATGCATGTGCTTTACATATACACACTCAGGCATACGCATACACATAAAATAGAAATTTAAAAAAACCGAAAAAACAAACCAAAACCCCAAACCAATCTCATGTAGAAGTCATATTTTCAATCTACTGGAAACACTGACCTAGCCTGGGTTTGAGTTCCAGCATTGCAAAATAAAAACAAAAAGGGATTCATTGAAACATATCAGAATTTTAATTAGCACATATTTAATTTGAGTACTATTATGTGGTAGATAATGTAAGGGCGGCATAGGCACCTTGGGATATAAAACTGACTACCATTGAACTGCACAGCTGCCTGGCATTTCTTTCTGAAAGTAAATCATGCTCTTGAGATTTTGTTTGTTTGTTTATTTATTTATTTATGTCTTTTTTTTGTCTCTCTGCAGCCCCAGTTGTCCTGGAACTCACTATGTAGACCAGGTTGGCCTTGAACTCAAAGAGATCTGCCTGCTTCTGCCTCCCGAGTGCTGGGATTAAAGGCGTGCATCACCATGACCAGCACTCTTGAGGTGCTTGCAATGGGTCTTTCTTCTAAGTGCTATAGATTAAGACTAGCACTTTTTTTTCCTTAAGATGGCTTAAACATTCTTTTTTTGAGGTTTTATGAGTTTCTTTGGAAAGAAGCCCCAGAGAATTTCTAAAGACAAATAATAGGGGAAAAAAATCAAATAATCATAAGGTGATTCACAGCCACACATACTATTCAAGTGTTCATAACTGATATCTTCCTTAAAATCTCAAAATGTGAATACATGAGAAAATATGATCATGAAAATATACCTTGAAGCCACAGCTTTGATCAAAATACTGGTATTATGGTCTACTCTGAAGTTTCAAGTTAGCATCAATTTCTTAGAGTCAGTACAATCCGTGTTAACTATGATTAAAAGGCACTACTTAATTTATAAATTAATGGTCTGTAATAAAATCTGTATCTTATAAAACATAGAAACTATAATATTCCAATTATAAATTTTAAGTGTGCTATATACACAGTAAGAAATTAATCTGCTTAAAGTTACATAGCTAATATAAAGTTGGAAATCCAAATCAGGCTTCGAGCCCATGCTTTAAATAAAAATTCTTAGGGCTATGTACTAGATGCTATAATTGTTTTGTTTAAAGGAATATTTTAGATTAGCATACAAAGTATTGGATTTAATCAGATATTATACATGTTAAAAATATCTTATTTTGTTAAATTTCTTCCAACATCCCCATAAGGAAGGCATTACTATAATGTTCTAAACATTATAAAAGTGGAATGGAAGAGATTCAGTCATTTCTTCAGGTCATAAAACTAGGAAAAATTTGAACAAGTCTACTGATTTCAGAACACACAACCCTTCATTGTTACATCCCAGCAAATTCCCACTATGAGATGTGTAGGAGGCTTTAGTCTCGGGGTGCAAATGGGGGCAGTTTGACTGGAAGGAATCCAATACGAGTATTGTAGTGCAAAGACAAGTAACTTAGAATCAGCAATATAAGGAAGTTCTAGTGAGGCCCACTACACACTGATGGACTGGGGGATGAACAGAAACTGACATCACCACTAAGGTGTACAGTAAACTATGGAGTGTATATAAATATATGCATTTATTTTGTGGATCTGGAGCTCAAAAGTTCTGTAACACTAAGCTATATCCCTAGAACTATTGTGAAGATTTCTAAATGGTTATTTTTCAAATTCAGCCACTCTTTCCCCATATCTGTTTTTAACCCACTGTTCTAGTTTGCTTTCACTGTGACAAAACACTCTGACCAATACCAACCTGGGGAAGAAGGCTTTATTTCGCTTATATCTCCCAGGTCACAGTTCATAAATTTGGGCAGGAACCTGGAGGCAGGAGTTGGAGCACCGGCCATGGAGGAATGTTGCTTACTGGCTTACTTCTCTGGCCTATGCTCAGCCTGCTTTTTTATACAACACAAGACCACCTGCCCAGGGTGGCAACATCCACAGTGAGCTGGGCCCTCCCACATCATTGAACAATCAAGAAAATACCCCAAGACATGGCCACAGACCAGTCCAATGGAGGCAATTCCCCAGTTGAGGCTCCCTCCATCAAGGTGTGTCAAAAGTTGACACTAAAGCTGTCCAGCACACCACTATGTATGTTTTCAACCTCACTGGCAGCTTTCTCGTTTTTTTTTTTTTACTCTTTTTTTCATCTTCCTATTTTATTTTTCTCTACTATCCTGTGGCCCATTAGCTAAACTTCCTCTAACCCTCAATATTCCTGACTGCCTACTCCATCTATTTGTCTAACCTAATCCTAAATCTAAGCCAACTCTGCAATTTTCTACTCCTCTGCACAGGCTGCAGGAGGATAATCACACATCTGCGTGCGTGGTGCTATTCTTCATGAGCTACATTCTCTGCTTGTCCTATAAAGCTTCTCAAAATTCTTTCATTTCTCTGTTCGATTCTGTTTTTTCCTTATCATAGAAGCTTCTTCAAAACCTCCCTTTCTACATGTCAGCCCTCTATTTTGTGAAGAAAATCAAGGCTACCCTAAAATACCTGACATGCATCAAGTACCCGTCTCTTTTCACTCCAAGTATAACAAGCTAGCCAGCTAATGGCATAATACTCTTCCTCTTTGGGTTTCAAAGAACCCCTCTTCTCCATTCTCCAGGATTTTGTCCTACTTAAACCTCATTTCTCTTAAATTTTCTGCCTTTGTCTCTCTTTGTACTCACATCGCTCCATCACAACTAAGCCAGCATTCCCTCAACTATCTGCTTTCACTTTCAGCTTCCTCTCTCTAGCTCCTCTGCTCATGCCCTATCTCTCAAGTGGTCCTTACTTAACTTTCTCGTGTTACAACTGATTGCTTGCTCAAGGGCCAGACATTTCCTGCTACTAAATCCAATGGACAAAGACTGTGAATTAGAAGCTGCCTCATGTGAATAGTAAAGGAGAAGAGTTAGGATAAAAAAGAATAGACTCTCAAGAATGGAGAGATGGCTCAGTCATTAAGGGCATTGGCAACTCTTGCAGAGGACCCAGCACCCACATGGTAGTTAACAAACATCTGTAATTCCAGGTTTAAGGGACCCAACACCCTCTTCTGGCATCCATGGGCATTGCACAATGTAAATGTAGGCAAAACATACATAAAAATAAATTTTAAAAATAGACTTTATTTTAAAGAAATCACAAAGGTAGTGACAGGATAGCTGAAGGGTGTGAAGAAAGAAGGGCAACCCAGGAAAAAGGAGGAGGGAAGCAGAGGCTATCTAAAAGGTATCTAGGTTGCCCTAGTGAAAAGTGACCACCAGTCTTACCCAGAGGACAGCCCCACAGTTCTCACAAGCCTGAGTCAAGATTAGGTTTCAGTGAGACAGTGATGTCTCTGGAAGCATGGTCAGCAGTGTAAGCAGTTCCATTTTGTCACTCCTCATGACTTGGAAGGATAGCTGGGTACCATCTTGACAAGGAATCTATTGTTTATGATGGGGCTGCCTTGGAGGCCTGAGAACCAGGAATAATAATTAGCCGAGGAGCCTTAGCAAGCCAAAAAGTGTAGATGGCTGGAGGCTGGGCATAGGCAGTGATATGTACAGGGAGATGTAGCCTTGCTCTCTCTCGGTGGCTAGGGGCAGTTATCATCAACCAAGAATAACTTTGGAGCCTGACCTCCCTGAGCTTGAGGTCTTGGGTAGATCAACCTTGAGAGGCACCTATCTTCCACAAGGATTCTGCTGTAGAGCCTGAGAGTTCTGAAGCTACAGGAGACTATTTGACAGCCACAGCTGTTGAGCAGGATGTTTAATACTTGGTGGTTTTGAAAGTAAGGGGCAGGTCTGTCTGTACAAATCTCAGTGCTGTCTTTCTTCCCCAATTCCCAACATACTTGGGAGGTGCCCTCAAGTATCAGACACTCCAGAGTACAAACTCTTGAGTCTCATGGGTGGGAGAACTTGCCTGGCTCAGGTCTGCAAAGCTAACTGTGGCCAGCATAGGGCCCTGGTACACAAAGAAGGGACACTACTAAAAAGTGACCACACTGGCTGATTTCTAACCCTTTGTCTAGTCTAGGCTCAGCACCATGAATCACAGCAAAACAAAAATCTATAAGTTTAAGTGATACTGATCCTTGACACACCCATCTGGAATATTCCAATTTTAGAGGACCCAGAAAAAAGCCTCTCTAATACATCATCTTTTGTTCCTTCTTATTCTTCCCCCCCTTTTTCCTTTTTAATATTCTTTTTATTAGTATTCTGATTTTATCTCATTATTTTCAAGAAATTTGCATGTATTAATTTTCAGTTCTTCCTGCATTTATATAATTTTGTTTATGCATTTTTCCATTATTAGGGAATTTTTACTTTGTTGCTCTCAATCTTCTTTTTTCTTCCTCTTTATATCTGTCTTCTCTTTTTCTCCTTGATTTTATCTACTTTTGCTTTTCTTATATTCCCCCTTCTTTTCTCTCATTGATTTACTATTTCTACATTTACTCCAACAATTATTTTATTGAGACAGAGTCTGATATTGTCCAGGCTAGCCTTGAACTCCTAATGTTCCTTCCTCTACCTCCCAAGTGCTGAGATTACAGGTATGCATGACCACAGCAGACGTAATTAATCTTACACTTTTAACTTTATAGCTCAGTCTGCATTACTTTTGCCATTTTATGTTCTATGGTCATTAATGGCATACTAGTAGCATTTAATAGATTTAAGTGTATTTATGTATTTGGGGACAGCAGGTCTAGGGAATTGAAACTAGCAAATCATACATATAAAGTAAGCACTCTACCACTGAACTATAATCCCAGCCCCTACTTCCGTGTCTTGTTTGGTTTAGTGTTGCTGCCGTTACAGTGGTCTATTTTTTCCATTCTAAGGATTACTATTTACTGAGCCCACATGAACAGATTGATCATGAAGAAATAAAACTATCCAAACCAACAGATATGCAAATTACAACACAGACACGTGAAAAATCCATATGTCTCCTATAAAGATTGTAACTCTTTATGAATGAATTCAAGATACTGAAATGGGTAAAATGCTAGATGAACATGTTAAGTGACTGCAAAAAGGATACAAACATATAAATACAAAAACCAGAACCAGATGAGAAAATCGGGAACTCAGATGAGTGAGCCATATAGATGAGAATGCCAGCAACATGGAGTAACCTCAGAAAGGAATCTGAGATCCTGAGAAATAAATGATACTCTGGAAATGAAAAACTCAATGACTCAGATTACAACACAGTGGAAACCATCACCAACAAGAATAGACTAAGAAAGAACATCATGGATGGAGGACCAGACTGAGCAAACGTTGCATTCAGACATCAATACAAAACTCAATCCAAACCAACCCCTCCACAAGCATGGCCTCATTCCACAAACATAAGTGTTGGAGCAAAGATTAAAAGTTAAAGACAGAATATCTAGCCAATAAAATTAAATCAGAAAACTCCCCATATTGAGAGAAAGAAGCAGACACTTAAGTATAAGACACACTTTGAAATCCAGGAAGACATCATCAGAGAAGAAACTCTCTACAACACATTACAGTCAAGAAGGTAAAAGAAAAACACAAAGAAACAAAGTCAGAGTCAGACTTTTCAACAGAAACCCTAAAAATCAGAAAAGCATAAAATGATATATTTCAAGGACTGAAAATGAGTAACTGTCAACCAAAATTGCTATAGCCAATAAAGTTTAAAGCAATTTATGACCACCAAGACAGCATTTTAGGAGATACTTAAAAAAATCATAAACACTAAGGAGGAAGAATGACATCATCAGTCATGAGAACAAAGGTAAGAACAAACAGGAAGGGAATGAATGAGTGGAGAACAACTGGGAAACAACCCATTATATCTAATATAGCAAACTCCTAATATCAACAGAAAGGAAAAAAAAAAAGAATCCAACCAACCAGAAAAATCAGTACCATTAAAGGAATGAGCAAATTTCTCTCAGTAATAATCCTAGTTATAAGTATCTTTGACTTTCTAATTAAAATGAGACTAGCTGACTGGAGTACAAAACAAGATCCAACTATCTGTTGTCTCAAAGAAACAAATCTCACTGACAAAGATACTCATAGACAAGAGTGCAAGGATGGGAAGACACCAAGGAATGGAACTGCAAATAAGCTGAAATAGCTATTCTGATAACTGATAAAGCTGACTTCAACTCAAACTTTGGAGAAATAGAGAAGGCCACTATATAGTAATAAAGGGACCAATTTTAAAACCAGACCCAATACAAATGGGTGACTAAATGCCTTACTTTCATCTTTAGATACTTCGGAGTTAGTCTGTACCACCGATCAAATGCACTTAACAGATATTTACAGAATAGTCTATCCAACATTTTCCTAATCACATTTTAGGCCATAAAGCAAATCTTAATAAATACGAAAGAAAATAATTCCTTATATCTCATCAGATCATAGTACAAAATAAAAGCAAAAGAAACTACAGAAATAGTACAAGTATCTCTATATTCTCAATGCACACTTAAATGACCAATCAATGAGTCATTGAAGAAATCAGGGAGTGGGGCTAGAAAAATGGCTCAGCAGTTAAGAGCATTGGCTGCTCTTGTAGAGGACTCAGGTTGGATTCCTAGTACCTATATGGTGACTAACCACTCTCCAGAACTCCAGTTCTGGGGGAAAACAATGCTGCCTCTGACTGCAGGCACTGCATGACACAAGTGCATTTACAGACATGCAGGCAATACACTCATACACGTAAAATAAAAACAAAATCTTAAAAAAAGGAAATCAGGGAGTAAATTTAAAAATTTCTTGAAACAAAGGAAAGCACAACTTATCACAGTCTGAAGAGTTTATAGCTATGTTAAAAAAAAAAAAACAGACTGGGCGTGGTGGAACACGCCTTTAATCTCTGTGAGATCCAGGCTAGCCTGGTTTACTTAGCAAGTTCCAGGCCAGCTGGGGATGCAGGGAAACCCTGTCTCAACCTGCCTCAAAATAGTAATAACAACAAAAACAAAAACAGAAAATAAAACTATACACACACACACACACACACACACACAGAGGCAAAAAACACAGATCTCAAGTAAGTAACTTGAAGATGTACCTCAATCAAAGTTGCAGAAAAATAAGAACAAGTCAACCCCCAAAGCAGTAGATACAGAAATTAATGAACTGGAGGCTAAAAGAATAATTCAAAGAATCAATGAAACAAAGAGCAGAAATATGATTAAAAAAACAGCCAAATTAACCTCTCTTTTAGAGAGAGGATGAAAATTAATCAAATTTGGGGCTGGAGAGATGGCCTAGCGGTTAAGAGCACCGACTGCTCTTGCACAGGACCCGGGTTCGATCCCCAGCACCCACATGGCAGCTGAGAACCATCTTTGACTCCAGTTCCAGGGGAATCCGATGCCCTCTTCTGACCTCCGTGGCATTGCATGACATGGGTGCACAAACCTACATGCAGACAGTACATTCATACATATAGAAAATAAATTAAAAAAAAAAAAAAGAAAATCAAATTAGAGACAAAAAAGGCAACATTATAATGTATACCAATGAGATCTAGACATCATTGCAGGGAATACATTGAAACTTAATACTCTTTTTTTTTTTTTGTCTTTTTGAGACAGGGTCTCCCAGTAGCCCCAGCTGTCCTGGAACTTGCTCTGTAGACCAGGCTGGCTTTGAACTCACAAAGATCCACCTGCCTCTGCTTCCCAAGTGCTAGGATTAAAGGCGTGTGCCACCACGCCCGGCCCAAAACTTAATACTCTTAAAAATCCCTAGAAAAATTAGGGGGCTGGAGAGATGGCTCAGTGGTTAAAAGCACTGGTTGTTCTTACAGAAGACCTGGGTTCAAATCCCAGCACCCACATGGCAGGTAACAACTGTCTGGACCTCCATTTCCAGGGGATCTCACACCCTCTTCTGTCCTCCTCAGGCATTGAATGACATGGGTACACTTAAACATATGCAGACATAACACTCATACACATGAAATAAAAATAAAAGAAAAAAATGTTTAAAAAATCCCTAGAAAACTTAGAAGAAACAGATGAATTTATAGACACATGTGCCCTACCAAAATTAAGAGGAAATTAACTTAAGCAAATCTGTAATAAACAATGAGATTGAAGCAGTAACAGTCTGACAACAAAAAGACCCTAGACTAGACAGATTCATTTCCTAATTCTACCAAACTTAATTCTACCTACCAAAGAAGAGGTAACAACATGCCCTTCAACATGTTTTGTAGAACAGAAAGGGAAAGGGAAGGAAACTACCACATGCATTCTGAGAGGCCAGTATCGCCAGTATCAAAACCAGATAATGACATAAGGAGAGAGAGAAAAGGAGAGGGAGAGGGAGGAGAGAGGGAGAGGGAGAGAGGAGGAGAAGAAAAGGGGGAGACAGGAGAGGGGGAGGAGAGAGGGGGAAGGGGAAGAGGGGGAGAGGGAGAGAGGAAGAGAGAGAAAGAAGAGGATGAGGAGGAAGAAGGTGGTGGTGGCAAAAACTACAAAATTTCCTGATGAATACAGATGCAACTGGATGTGGGGGAACATGCCTTTAATTCCAGCAAACAAGAGGCAGAGGCAGGCAGATCTCTGAGATTGAGGCTAGCCTGGTCTACATAGTGAGTTCCAGGCTAGCTGGGAGTACAGGGAGACAGTCCACATCTGAAAAATCAGTAGCTTTTATATACATCAGAAATTAACATGTTGAGAGGAAATTAGAAAAACAATCCCATTTATAACAATTTCAGAAAAAGCAAACCACCACCACTGAGGAATAACCCTAACTAATGAAGTAAAAGACCCTTACAACCAAAAATTTAAAAGAAACTAAAGAAGACCCTAAAAAATGGAAAGACCTTTCAAGCTCATGAGTTAGCAGAATATTGCTACAATGGTGGTGCTGAAGGGATTTACAGATAGAATGGCATTCTGGAGGAATGCCATTATATCTGTATTATCTCAGATTATACTTCAGAGCCACAGTAACAACAAACATCATGGTATTCACACAAAACCAGACAAGTCCACCCATGGAACAGAACCGAGGACTCAGAAATAAGGACGTGCAGCAGACGCCTATTTTTTCAAAAATCGATTCTTATTTTATGTGTATTAGTATTTTGCTTGCATGTAAGTGCACCCTTGTCATGCAATGCCCCTGGAGGGCAGAAGAGGGCAGGAGAACCCCTGGAAATGGAGTTATGGACAGCTGTTAGCCACTGTGTGGGTGCTGGGGACCGAACCTAGGTCCTCTGGAAAAGTGGTCAGTGCTCTTAACCACTGAGTCATCTGTCCAGTCGCCAGATACCTCAGTTTTGACAGTGGTATCAAAATCATTACTTTGGAGAAAAGCGGCCTCTTCAATTGGCTCCTGCAAGCTGTCCCCTGGTCTGCATACACTGAGATTCATACATGTCTCCTTCCACCAAATAAACAGATACAAAAAGAAGAAAAGGGCCAGCTCATCTCATTAGGTAAATGCAGTTGATGCTTAGCCTGAAGCCCAGGACCCAAATGGTCCAAGGAGAGAAACAACTCATGAGCACAGAGGCATGTATGAACATTCATACAATAAAGATGTGTATATAAAAGGAAAGATAAAAGCAGAACTACCACATGACCCAGCTCTACCACGCCTGGGTAAATACCTGAAGGGCTCTAAGTCAACAAAGCACAGAGATACCTGCACATCCATGTTTACTGCTGCATTATTAACCAGAGCCAAGATACAGAACCAATTTAATTGTTCATTACTAGATCGCTCAGTGTGTTGGCACATGCTTTTACTCTCAGCACTCAGGCTGTCAGATCTCTGTGAGATTGAGGTCTACATAGCAAATTCCAGCCAGCTGAGGCTACAGAAAGACCCTGTTGACCCAGATTAATGGATAAAGGAATTGTACACACATACAAGAGAATTTTTATTCAGCAATAAAGAACGAAATTACAGTGCAGGCCTGCAGGAAGACTGCCAGAGGTGGGGCATGTTTACCAAGACCCTGAAGCCTGAGTGATGGTTGTGGAAGGCCACTTGAGAGTTGCAGAGAAAATGTCCACTAAGTACTGGTCACTATTGATCTGGACCAAAACCACCTGGCAGAGCACCCAGAGCAGCCAAGATGGGAAACCAGATTCTAACCCTCCAGCCTGACAAGTGTTCCCCGAGACTTCGTCCTCCCTCAGCTCTGAAGCAGATACAGAAGAGAGAACAGCGTCCCATCTCCTTATCATAATCAAAAGGCTGGACTATTAGGTCTGGGCTTCCCAGAATTCCAAGGGACACACAGAAGTCCACTTCCTCCGGAGGCTGTCAATCTTCTGACCTCTTCCCCTGTACCTGAGGTCCCGTCCCATGGCTATACATGGGTGGCCCCAGTCACCACCTTGCTCCTGCTCCTGCTCCTGTTCTACCAAATGCTAGGAGGTGGCCCCCTCTGGCAGTTGCAAATGGAAATAAACCATGTTCCTGGACTGAAAAAAAAAAAAAAAGAATGAAATTACATTGTTTTCAGGAAAATGGATGAAGTGGAGATTATCATGTTAAGTGTAATAAGCCATGCTAAGCAGGAAAAATACTATATGTTCTCTTATGGAAAACCTGGATTTAAACACATATATGCATATACATGGAAGCAGATGAGGGACAATCTAGAGGAAGGGGACTGGAAGAAGGGATGGGGGAGGATAGTCATGAGAGGAAAATGATCAATGCACAATCATGCATACCCACAAAAATCTCAGAATGAAATCCATTATTCTGTATGTTAAGCAAAGACATAAAAGTATACGAAAAAGTTCAATGGGCAATTCTCAGTTCTAGCTTATTCTTCTCATGACGTGCCTGATTTTTACCTATCAATAACTCTCTTCCTTCTTTTTTGGGGGGTGGGGAGAGACAGAATTCCACTTACACAGTTCACACTGGCTACCTCCTGGTTTGGCCCTCCAAGGGCCAGTATTACGGTGTTTAGTTACATGCCCTGGATAACTTTCCTCTTTAGCATGTTCTCTCAGCCTCTGAAACATTCTGTTTCCACTGCTTCTCTGGCAGTTCTGCCTGGTTTCTTCATGGGCCTTCATTTCTGTCTACATGGTAGTGTTCCTAGGGCGCTCTTTGAGCCTGTGCCATCTACCTACTTTAGACTCAGGTCTTGCCTTACTGGCCATTCTTTTTTTTTTTTTTTGGTCTTTTTTTGACAGGGTCTCCCTGTAGCTCCAGCTATCCTGGAACTTGCTACGTAGACCAGGCTGGCCTTGAACTCACAAAGATCCACCTGCCTCTGCCTCCCAAGTGCTAGGATTAAAAGCGTGCACCACCACGCCCAGCCTTACTGGCCATTCTATCTCATTGCTTTTCTAGGATTTAATTACTGATGTTCTAATAATTTTTTTTTAATTGCTGGGAAAAATTGAGAAAGCTATCTCTTATTTAATGAATGCTTTATTATGCTTTGAAATATAATGGGGGGGGGCTAGAGAGATGGCCTAGCGGTAAGAGTGCTGACCGCTCTTACAGAGGACCCGGGTTCGATCCCCAGCACCCACATGGCGGCTGAGAACCGTCTGAAACTCCAATTCCAGGAGAACTCCAGTTCCAGGGGAATCCAACACCTTCTTCTGACCTCCGCGGCATTGTACAACACGGGTGCACAAACCTGCATGCAGACAGTACATTCATATACATACAGAAATAAATAAAATTAAAAAAATATATAATGGGGTAAAAGGCCACTCAGACACAAAATGAAGCCAATAGAAAGTCTTTAGTCAGCTGATGACTAAACACTGGATCCTCAGTAGGAGGTGTGTAGTGCCAAGTCACAGCTGGGAAGCATTTATATAGGAAAAATCATATCCAGGGTGAAAAGTTTATGTTTCCAAGCTTAGGGGTGATAAACCCACCCCTCCAATAATTCCTATTCTCTGAAAGCAAGCCAAGCATAAACTACAGAAGCCATGTAAAATGAGTTAGTTTCTAAGAAACCAGGTACATGCTGACCTGTTCTCAAAACTCCTGCCCTAGTTCAGTTGAATTCAACTTTTCTTTTATTCTCATACTCTAAGTTTTAACTACTGGGCTCAACTGGGGTTCATAATATGGCAAAGCTATGGACAATCTTGAGTTGCCTTACAACAGAAACACCTATTAAATACCATGGTATAAATATTACAACTTAATTCTTTAATACTACTATAATAAAACATAAATAAAAATTTAAAAGTGAATGAAAATTACCTTTATCACCAAGGTCTCTAAAAAAAGTTGATCCACAATGTGTAGTTTTGATTCTTGTCAGTATATCCTTCATGTCCTTTGAACATACAAATTCAAATCTTTCAATTTAATGTACATAAGTTAATTTTCCATGTTATCCCAAACAAACAAACAAACAAACAAATGCTCCCATGCACTTACCTTTTTGGCCAGCTTCTTGATTAGCGTTTTACCTATAGCAAAGGAGAAATATTAGTTAGTACTCCCATCCCTTTGTAAAACTCAGATTGCACTAAGGAAGAAAATCATTTTTAAAACAAACAACTAGGGCTGGAGAGATGGCCTAGTGGTTAAGAGCGCCAACTGCTCTTGCAGAGGACCCAGGTTCGATCCCCAGCACCCACATGGCGGCAGAGAACCATCTTTAACTCCAGTTCCAGGGGAATCCGACACCCTCTTCTGACCTCTGAGGTATCACACTACACGGGTGCACAAACTTACATGCAGACAGTACATTCATATACATACAAAAAACAACTAGGGCAGGGCATGGTGGCACATGCCTTTAATCCCAGCATTCAGGTGGCAGAGGCAGGTAGATCTCTGTGAGCTCAAGGCCAGCCTGGTCAAATTCAAGGCCAGCCTGGTCTATGTAGTGAGTTCAAGGCCATCTGGGAATACAGGGAGACCCTGTCTCAAAAAATAAGAACAAAAATATTTGTAAGTCAAAGTTGGCAATTTTAGTCAATATACCTAACATAAAATCATGAGCCAAAGAACTCAGAGTCTGAACACAAAGATATTATAAGTTTTCTTTTTTTATTTTTGTGAGATCTATTTTTAGTTTCATACGCCCTATTTCAGGGGCATTTAACTATTCCTTGTGGGCATCATGCATTGATTTGTGCCACGTGATTTCTTTCTTCACATATTATTATCATGTCTTTTTTTTCTCTATGTGTATGAACGTACTGTCTGCATGCAAGTCTGTGCACCTGTGTCGTGCAATGCCACGGAGGTCAGAAGAGGGTTTCCGATTCCCCTGGAACTGAAGTTCTCCTGGAACTGGAGTTTCAGACAGTTCTCAGCCACCATGTGGGTGCTGGGGATCGAACCCAGGTCCTCTGCAAGAGCGGTTGGCGCTCTTAACCACTAGGCCATCTCTCCAGCCCAGTATTATTTTATCTTTTTGAGACAGGGTCTGTCTTTAGTCCCAGCTGGCCTTCAACTCACAGAGATCTGCCTGCCTCTGCCTCCCAACTGCTGGGATTAAAGGCATGCACCACCACTCCTGGCCCAAGACGTTTTTGTTGTTGTTGGTGTTGTTGTTGTTTTTGGTGTTTTCGAGACAGGGTCTCCCTATAGCCCCAGCTGACCTGGAACTCACGNAGGGTGGCCGGGCAGAGAAGAGGGTCGGGAAAACGATAGCGGTAAGGTTGGGATACCAGCCAAGAAGACGCCCGCAAAGGGGGCTCAGAGGGAACTGGTTTTTTCAACTTGGTATAGTGGTAAATATTCAGAGCCAAAGTTTGTTATAACATTAGTTGGCGGTCCTGGCGCATTAGGACTTCGAACAGCTGTGCCTCCGGGGTTAAGTTCCGCTGAAGTGCGTAGAGTAGATGGAAACAACCACAAGTGGACGGCTTGGGTCTGGAAATCCGGAGGGAGGGGACAGGCAGCTACAGCAAGCGAAGCACTTCTGTTGGTTGTTGTGTTCGTTGGTCATTCAAGTTACAACAAGCAGCTTTCTTCCTGCGGCTTTCTTGTCGTAAGTTTGGGTGTCACGGCGCTATCACATGCCCTCGGACCTTTGCACAACGTCATCCCACATCCCTGTTCCACATTCCCACTTAACCGAAACCCCACCCCAAGATGATGTCCGTCTACCAAATGGTATGGTCACCACAGGGGTTCGTATTACCGAAAGGATTACCAAACGCGGTACCGACACGGCACCTTTAGGAGGTATCCGCCACCCGGCACCGAACCCGCCCCTGCCTCCCTTCTCTCATAAGGGTTGCAACCTTTAAGGTCCTTCCCAACACTTGATAAACAGAGGCAAGGGTCAGATCTCTTGAGTTCAAGGCCAGCCTGGTCTACAGAGTGATCTCGTAGGGCAGCTGGGACTGAAGGAAGACCTGGGTCCTCGAAGAAAAGAAACTAAAACAAAACAAGTTTATTTTCCACTTCCCCCTTTTTTGATTTTCCTACTTTCCCAGGTCTCCCTCACACTTCTTTTCCACATGATATACATATGGAAAAATTAGAAACTAGGATATGCACATGAGTGAGAACCTGTGGTGCTTGTCCTTCTGAGCCTGGGTTATCCCAACATAGTAAGCACTCATTCTATCATTTCCATGAATTTTTTAAATTATCATTTCCCACTTGTCTTTATAGTTGAATAACGTTCCGTTATGTAAAATGGATCACATTTTCACTAGCCCGTCATGTGGTAGGATGGTGGCCATCTCCGGTGGTGTCTTCCTCATCCTTCCTCGCTAGTTGGGACCTAAAGCCAAATAACGAGGTGTGCCAAGGGATCGGTCTTTAAGGTCCCTTTGGAGGGATATCTCCAACATTAGTATTAGCCAGATCCTATCATGGTGTCGATTTTGTTTTCAACCAGTTACTCTTTATGTTTTGTAAGTGTGAGGTTTGCATGTAGGACACAATAAGGGGGGCCCACTTCATACTGGAGGCAGAGAATCTGTTCTTTTCCCTTCTCGTGTCCCATGGGCCACATTTTGCCTTGACCACTGACTATATATGATCAGCTATGTTTTAGTTTTTAAGAAACCATCCACCCGGATTTCCCTTAGCTGGTGCAACATTCAACACTTCGCACCCGAATAGTGATTAGAGTTGTCTGTCTGGGGTTGGAGATTGGCCGTAGGGGTTAAGGAGCACAGAGTTGCGCTTGCAGAGGAACCCGGTGGTTCATCCCCAGCACCCACTGGGTGGCTGAGAACTGTCCTGTAACTTCTCCAAGTCCAGGAGAACCTTCAGGTTCCAAGGGGAAATCCGAAGAACCCGCTTCTGACCTCCGTGGCATTGCCACGAGTGGTAACACAAACCGAAATGCGGCAATACATTCAATGCCACAAAATAAAAAAAAGTGTGTGGCTTCTTTCATTCTGAATCAAAATGAGCATTCGTGGGAAAATTGGAAAAAAGCTTTAACAGTACCTAGTTTTTAATATATAATCATAATATGTTCCACTAGTAATCTGTACAGTATTTAATAACCCTAATTGGTGTTCAGTAATACTAACATAGTACATGAATTGTGTTTGAAGATTTTACGTTGATTATTTCACGCTTTCTGCGTGTTAAACAGTTATCTGAGTCGGAGAGACAGATTTTAAAAAAGAAATGAAAGCCATAAAAAATTAAATGTTCTATTCTGAACTATCACATTTAGGACTTTTGTTTTAAGCTGGAATTATTATGTATATTGAAGATTATGATAATTAAATTTCTTTATTAAGAAATTTTATATTCAATATGTCGTATTGCTTTGATTATTCTCTCTTTGGCTTCTTTGCTTTTTTTTTTTAAATATATATATATAACATATATGTGTGTGTACAGGTGGTGTTAGATTTACACATAATTTGAAAAGGCTCCTTGAAATACATTTATGAAATTAAGTTGGTTCAATGTGGCACAAAAATAAGAAGCCCAAAGTCATTAAAAATTATGACATAGGCCTGGCTTTGCAAAGAACAGTCTATGCCGTAGTCAAAAGGCAGTTTCTCTGAGGTATGCAGAGACTGACTGAAGTGGATAGTTGAAGCAGATATCCTGTGGCTCATAATAGCCTAAATAATTTATTATTCCACCTTTAACAATTGTTTCCAACCCTGCTATAGAGGATTAGTATGTGATTAAGAAGATAGTTCATTGTATTATTTTATATGTACAGCAAGTATTTAAATGAAATATACTATTGATTTAAAGTCATGATGGCATTGCTTTAAGGTTATCTATTGGCTGAATTTGAAAGGAACTTCACTAAGTATATATGTAATTCCATAGGATTTATTAGTATCATTTATAATTTTCTGCATCTCTTGAATTTTCATACTCATATAAATTTCACCTTCCTATTTCTACTGTGATGTGGCCTCACGATCTATTCTATTCATCTGCAAAACTGTAGTGTAGACTTGCAATGATCACAAAATCTTTCAGTGAGGGAATTTAATTCTTAAGATGACCACACACTGTACTAGGCCTAAGCAATGACCAGTGCGTTACATTTGTTCTGTAATGTCTTAACTTCAATCTTAGCTCTACTTTATTTAATAACCAAGAACTGCCTATTCTTTACCTTCCACATGTCCTTCAGGTGCTGACATGTGAAGGGGTTCTCTTTCCCATCCATTCTCACTGTCCTCGCTCTCTCTGGAGGGCTCCCTTGCTCCTGTGCTGTAACTTGCTGTCTGTACACTAATCACTCCTAAGTCTTTGTCTCTGGTTTCCAAACCAGAGATTTCCAGACTTCATCAAAATATCTCAAATATAATTTCTACCAAGTGCTCTTTTTGACTTTCCCAGTTCATTTTTTTCGGTTAAAAAAATCCTTAGCAAATTGGCTTCCTATAAATTCTATAGGTTGGTTCCTTACTACCCTTCTCCTAGTTTGTGTTTTCTTATTTTTACTTCTTTCTCTGAGATTTCTTTTGTTCAATTTATTTTTATTAAGTTTTAAAAAATGTTTTTAAATTTTTTTTTTTTTTTTTTTTTTTTTGCATGTGGGTTTGTGCACTGTGTTGTGCAGTGCCAGAAGAAGCCAGAAGAACGTTTCTGATCTCTTGGAGTTGGAGTTGTAGGCAGTGTGAGCTGCCTGATAGGGTGCTGGGAACCAAGCATCCATACCCGAAAGCCTCTCTCCCCCTAAGACCAAATATATCAGACCATCATCCCCCACCAAACAAATCAGGTCTAAAATCTGACCTGAGCATAATATAGAGATTGAAAAATAAAAAAAGTGATTTTTTTAAACTAATGTCCAGGAAATGTCTTATTGCTTACAGTGTTTATCAAGGTGTGCTCTGGAATACCCTGCATCACGGTGTGCATATTAAAATACAGAATTGGACCTAGGAGTAAACTCCATCGGCTAGATGTACCCCTACTTGGCTGGCTCAGCAGAGATATTCTTCTTCTTGCAGCACATGAATAGCACAGAGATTTGCAACTGGTTGGAAGGCAGAGAATGAGAGACTGTAAAGTGCTCAGCCATTCTTGGGATACCTACAGCACACCCTTCTTGCAAACGGTCGGAGATCCTTGTGGAACAGGGGTTGGAAGGAGTGTGAGAGCCAGAGTTAGTGACCAAGCTTCGTTAGCACGCCTGTCCCAGCCTATCTCACACTTTAAAAAGATTCTATAGTTACAGTTAATAAGGTACTTGTATGAATGTAAAAAATATGGAATTTATTTGTTATCTTTGGTTGTGTGACACATTGCCCTGTGTAGCAGGGATTCCACCCCGGAGATTCCAGAGCACATGGTATCTTGCCTCCCCGACCCCCAGTTCCCAAAGCCAGCAAGAAAAGGGCTTGCTCATAGAGTGAATGGAGACAAGATATCACTTACGTGTTGAGCCATGGCTCCCATCCCGCCGTGTCCATCCATAGTCCCAGCAAGTACTCGTTGACCTTTCCCCAAGATGACAAACAGGCAAGAGACCTCTGCTGACATGTGGTGTCCTTTTATATGGCCCTGGCCCCTCCCCCTTATGAAGTCAAGGCATTCTGGCTGTTTGGTTGGCCTTCTAGCCTCTCCCTTTCCTGCAGAAAAACCAGGCAATTCAACGCCCCCCCCCCCCCCACCCCCCGCCCCACCATCCCCATGAGAAAGCATGGGACATGTGAGAAAGTCTTGAACATCAAAAGTCTGTCCCTTTCAAAGGACTGCCCACCGTCACCCTGAATGTATGAAGTTGAAAGTAACAACCACTTTGTTAGTTCGGAAATCTGATGGGTTATAGTTTTTTGACTTGGGAGCACCTGGGCAGTCTACTGGATAGTATAAGCATAAGGGAGCTGCCGACCCGCTGTGGGGAAGCGCCCCGAGTCACACTGGTGGTTTTGAGGACTGGCTCATTGTTGGGTGGAGCAACAGAAATAGCCAGCCGGGCCTGTGTTTCATAATTTGAAAGATAGCTCTGTTCAAATGGAATGTGCCGAGAGACAGAGATAGAGGAAAGGGATAAAATTCTTTCCATTTTAACCCTTTCAGAATTGTTTCTTATACTTTCTCTTAGTGAAAGCAACTCTTAACACTAGTCCAGCTTTAAAGATGGGAAAGACTCCACCTGCTGATTGGAGGCACTGGAATGTACTGTGACTATTTTTGTAATCTATTCCTTGGGTCTAATGCATGTAAATTGAGGCTTGTCATTTACATTGTAACTATGAACTACATTCTCATTTGCTTTATTTTGTTTGAATACTGCGTTGTCTATCACCAAATTTATTGCTTCTTGCTCTACCACCCAAGTTCTCTTGAATTAGCCTAGGGAGTAAACCCTTCCATCTATTCAAGAGACATAGAGATAAGGATGTGATATTCAGTTAATTACTCAGGTTCAGTTAAGTCTTAGAAGGCCTTTCCTAAGCAGAGATGCAAGAAAATTAAAGGACAAGTTGCCAGGAAGACATCACTCTTGTATCCATTCAACTTGGCCTTATGTCGTTTTTTAATAGGGCTTTTTTTTTTTTTTGGGTCTTGCTTATTTTTGACAAAGTTCTTATCTTTTTGTTTTCTGTACATGTTTACGATTAGGTTGCTTTTCAGTCTCATTCATCTTCTTGCCAACTAAAGGAATGCTTCATTGCTAGATGACATTTTCCATAAACAAAACGCCGTCTCAGGGTGCAAAGGTTGGCCTCTTTCCAAGTCTGTTGGGGTTCTCTGACTTAAAGCTGGCATGTGGAGTCTCAGCATTGAATGTCAGTGCTGGCACTCCCTTATTCTGATTTCTGTGTTCAATCTAGGACTTCAACTACAGTGGCTATAACAATTTTCCCAGAAGGTCTCAGAAGGAAGTAGAGCACGATCTAAGAGTTGCAAATAACCTTAGTGAAAATGCTTTGCAAATTATTAAATAGGCTTTTGGGCATTCCTGTCCTATGGACTTCCCTCCTCCCGCCTTCCCTCCCTCCCTCCCTCCCTTCCTTCCTTCCGTTTGTTACCTTCCTTCTTCTACCCTTCCCTCCTTTCTTCTTGCCCTCCCCTATTTATTACTTCTTTCTTTTTTTTTCTTTCTTTTCTTATTCTTTTTCTATTTGTAATTGCTTTCTTGCTTTCTTACTTTTTATTGATTGCCTTTACTTTTTTCCTAACACATTTTGAATAAAACCAAAAAAGAGACCCTCCCTTCTTGTCACATTCAACTCAACGGATTTTATGTAAGAACTCAGAACTAGATAATTCTGTTTGAAAGAGCAACTTGGAAGGATTTTTTTTCTTCTTATTTTCCAAGGGCAAATTGGTCACCTTTACTTCCCTCTCATTGTTCACAAAAATGGAAGCCTGGCATTCAATCTTGGCATTTATCAAGGGGGGAAAAAAGCCCTAGAATTTTCTTTGTGACCTGGACTATGGGATGTAAGTGTGTGTGGTAGCACTCAATGCATAACGCTATTCCCTTTGATACAGTCTGTGCAATGGAGAGATAGGATTTAGCCGCTTATAATGAGAATTTGATGTGACTTGAAATTGAACAGAAGAAGCTTTTATTGAAGGTGCTTGAGACTTATAACAATCATTCGGGGGCAGAAGTTATTTTTTTTCACATTACTTTTCAACTGCAAATCCTATCAAAACTTCATAAGAAAATCCCTATCTTTATACAAATCACACACAGACATACCCCAAGTTGGTAATTTTCCCCCATAGCCGCATAAAGCAAAATGATGCAGTGACCCCTGCCTCTGCCCCTTAAAATTTTGTCGTTTCTTACCCTGTGCTAAAGTTCTTATTTTCCTCCCCTATTTCCTCAGCAAAGCTAGTCGTCGCACAAATTGTCATTTTTCGTCTCCCACATGAAATCGTAAGCGAAAAGTGATGGGGATAAGTAAAGAACTTTAGACACACTACTGCAGAATTGAAGTACCTGCACACACCACACACCACACACCACACCACACACACACACGGATAACTCTAGCAAAGTGTATTTATAGAACAATCAGTTAAAAATAAAGCTTTAATAACATTAGGATTATTCTTCAATTTTTTCCATTTCAAAATGTCAATTTCCATTGTTGAATTGATTTCTGTTTTATTTATGAGCTTGTTCATAATGGTACTAAACTTTTCTAATCATTATAATTTTCCCTTAACAGAAAAATAATGTCCTCCAAAACATGAGTAAAAATTATATATATTTTTTATGTTATTTTGCCTTCCATTGCACTGGATAGAAAATTCTTAAAGATCTGATCTTTTTTTCATTTCACGTTTTCTGGTTAAATGCGATCCTAATATATACATATATACATGGTAAATTTAAATTTTGTCATAGTATTCACCGAGTCACTTAAGTTTTTACGAAAATTATAGTAATGGTCTTAACTTATGAGACATTTTTTTAAAATCAACAACATTTATGAGCTTTCAGGCCTGGGATGTACAGTAAGCCCCAATCCACAGTTTTACTTCCTGTAGTTTCAGTTATCTGTAGTCCAAAAATATTAAAGGAAACATAACTCTTAATAATTAATATTTTAATTATGAACCTTGAAGTTTGTATTTTAATTATTGTGTTTGTTACCAACTCTTGCTTATGTTGTTATAAAGTAAGCCAATCACACATGTATGCGAAGAGGGAAAGCACTGTAGCCAGAGAGTATGATGCTCTCTGTGATTTGAAGCATATGATAAAGTCTTGAAATGAAACCCTCCCAATAAGGAGGAGACACTGTACCTTAACCTTCCACAGTCAGGGGTGATATTGGTGCTGAGGTTCTTACAGCTTCAGGAGAGGAGTCCCATCAGGGCTGGCCCCACTTGGGGCATCCTCCATGTGGTATAGGGCAACTTGGGCAAAAAAAAGAATTCTTTTTTATTTAGTTTTTATTGTTATTAACTTTTTCATAAATCATACATCATTGTTTGCAAATAGAATTTAGAGTTACTTCCCTTTCCATGGCCCCCCACCCCACCTGAGTCCCTGGCACTCTCCCCATACATGTCTTGCATCTTTTGCTGAGTCTTTCCAGAATTTTTTTCCAGTTCTGTTGTTGTTCTCCCCAACGTATAGTGCATATAATATATAGCATTACTGCAATATATATATATATAGGCTATAGATATATCTATTTGGGGGGCCCCTACATACACATATCTGAATTGGAGGATATTTTTTTTTTTTTTTTTTTTTCTTTTTTTTATTTTTGCTAAAAGAACACGTCATGTTTTCCTTAAGGAAGTGCTCGCAGTTTCCTCCTTGGCAAGCCCAAATAACCATCAATCCTGCCCCCGTCCTCCATACTGTGTTCTTTCCTTCCCATGGTCCCCTAATGAAGTCCATTAAGCACATATCCTGTCTGATACCGCCTGTACTATATTGGGTCTCCATATACAGACTGGTTTAGTCCAACAATTGGCAATCCTATATCTGACAGGGCGAAATCCCCATATCTATCCGTGCTCAAGTCCCAACAAAGCTGGGTAGACTCAGTGGTCCCCGCCTGGCATTTGGCATTGAGGTTTGGAGGATTCTTGGGAGAGACATGAGTCTTCAGTCCATATCGGAAGGTTTTAGAGTTAAAAAGCTGTGTCTCATGTCTTATTGAGAAGGGCCAAGAAGCAGTGGCCAGACACAGATAGATGCACTTGCCAGTAGAATTGAATACAGGCAAAACAACGAGTGCTATTTTTTTTCTTTTCGCTTTTTACTAAGATCGCAAGTTTTATATCTGAAATAAAATTTCCGTATCCTTACTGATTGATTATTTATTTCAGGTTTTACTTTCCTTTTGGAATGCTTAAGACCACACGGTTTATTTACCCAGATTAACCGACGGGTTTTTGGGTTTACTGAGGTCAGTTGCGGGATCTGGTCCGCAGGATCTCTTGGGTTTTTTTTTGGGGGGGGGGAGTAGGGGTGGGGTGGGAGCCCCTGGCTCCGTTCAAGTTTTTCATTTACCAGTTCCCATCCACTCAATGACATAATTCCCAACTTGCCTAGACCAGGCCTTCCTTTCTGAAGCATGGCAGACTTTCCTCTTTGTAGACTGGGCACTGGCTGAGAGTCCCATAGTGGCTCTCCAAGACCTCCCTGAAAGGAAGACTGGTGACCCACAATTTGCTTGGTTCTTGCCCTCAGAAGTCAACCAAGTCTTAGGAGAATATGCAAACGATGGCAGCAATCAAAAAAGAGATTTCTTAGTTTGGTATTTTTTATTTTTAGTGTCTTTTCGAGCAGAGGTCTACCCTGTTAACCCAGCTTTCGGAACTACTCTTTAGAGCCAGGCCCTGGCCTTGACTGACAGAGATCCAAACGCCTCTGCCTCCTGGCCATCTGCCTCTCAATGCTAGGATTAAGGCAACGTGCCACCCACACATGGCGAGATTGAGATTTCTTAGTTGTTATCTTTAGATGTAGTGTTCCAGTATGGGGGACTGGATATTGCTGAAGTAATTCATTTCTGTGACATTAAAATAGAGAACCATTACTTGACAAATTCCATATTGTAAAATTAGAGAGGGAATACTTATTCTTCTTTCCTGCTGTTCACATGCTATAAAATCATGGGATGAGAAATGGAAGCAAGTTTCCACCCGAGTCTAAACAAGGAGATGAACCTGCTTCATCAGCTCTGGGGTCTTGGTGTAGACTTCAAAGTATATACAATCCATGTTCACACATTAAATGCCAGTAAATAGCCCAAGGCTTTCAGTTTATAAGATTAGGAAGAACAGCCAGCAGCGATGTGGGGAAATTCTACAACTTTCCTCCCTAATTATTTCCAATGTACTCTGACAGACAGGTCAAAATATGTACTGGGAAGTTAAAGTATTTTAATGTCAGGCCTAGTGTGTTTTGTCCATGATTAGTGTGTTGGATTATAGAGACATCTAAAAAGGTTATAAGTTAAATATGTGTAGATGTGTGATATGTTAGAATTAAATCACAATGTGGATAAATACCTAATGCATATAAACATGTAATCATGCAATCATGCAAAAAAAACTAGAAAATGCTACACGTTATGAAAAACAACAACTTTGTATCTAAGCTTTTCAATATTATATACTATTGTATGCAATGAGAGGTAAGTGCTCCATTTTCATTTTACTTCACTAAAATCAAAATAGATATTAAAAATTAATATTAAACAATTCTCCCATGCCACAAATAAAGCAAATAAGAACAGAACATGAAACAGAATTGTAACAACAGCACTTCACTAACTACTGAACGCCTTCTTATAGCCCGTAGCTGTTACAGATGCGATTTCTTATTCATTAGTTCAATTGTTACCACCATAAACAGCGTCTTCTAAGCCATTATTGTTAGGCACTTCTGTTTGTCAATAAAAAATGAAAAATCATTGCAACCAACCAAGAGCAAATAAGCTCTTTTGCCTAAATAGTAATTCAGTTCTCCGTTCTGTGTCACCTAAAATCAGTGTGCATCAGACACCATCAGAATCCCCAATCTGGACTTCTCCTCATGTTTGGGACATATAAAGAAGTTGTGTTTTTCAAGGTCCTCATGGGTGGGCATGTACAATTCTATGTACAATTCTATGTACAAATCCTATGTACAATTCTAGCCAGGAGTGGTCTGTCCTGTTTGCTCTATGCTGAGGCAGCAAAAAGTCCCATGATGCTCCAGGCTCTCTTCACCTGTGAAGCAATGGTGAAGGACATTTTTTTACTGCAGTAGAAATTTAAAGTCTCTCTTCCTGCTAAGTCCCTGTTCCTACATGTATCAGGTTTTCTTTCAACTCTCACCACTCATTGGATATATAAAAAGAACATAAGTAAATTTCCTATGGCTGATCTACCAAAGTTTTTCAGAAGAAATTAACAGTGGTATAACCTATCTTCCTCTGTCAGGCCCATAGACCTTAGAACTTCCTCAGGTTAAGCTTTACAGATAAGCCTCTTAGTAATAGTTGTTTCAAAAACATAAGCCCTACTTTTTTTGAACTTTTAGTTTATATCTTTCTCATTTTATGAGGTCATAATCTCATTGTCAAAGCCATTGTCTTATCTGGGGGGAAAATAATGAAAGGTGGGATGTGAGGAGGGTATGAGGAGTGGGATCAGAGCAGACGAATGCCATGACTCAGATGGGCCAAGGACAGGTGATCCAGGTGCATGTGCTGGACTTGAATGATGGGATGTCGAGGGGTTTAAAATGGATCACATGAACAATGGCGTGAAAAAAGAAAAAAATGGATTGTGAGGGCTTCTGTAAGAGATCTGAGTTGATAAGAGAATCTTAGAATTCAGAGTAAAAGCATGGACTGCAAAGGCAAAGGAGGTTGGCACCAGTGACTCGGACCAAGATCTTCCCAACGAAGGAGAGCCTCTAATGGAGACATAGGACCTGGGAGTAAGGTAAGAACCCAACCCCAGAGCAGCCATATCCTGCTGGATGAACGGGCTGTGGCAAGTTTGGAGGTCATTGTGGCTCTAGAGTCTAGACAGGCTATTGGGTAACAGATTTGCGATGACACCAGAAGCTTCACGGGACAGACAGTACGGGTCACTATGCAGGGGAAACCTTTGCAGTTCCAATGGACTTATTTTCTGGGTCTCCATTCCATTTCATGTGGAGTATGAATTATTTCAGTTTTATCATATTTTTCATCCCAGACACCCATGTTTTATTTTTGTGTATATGCAGCACGTATATATGTTCATGTGGGAGGAGTAGGTACATGTGTGGGGGTAACTGGAGCATATGTGTGGGGCCGTGTGTGGAGACCAGAGGTCAAGTTCAGGAGACCTTATTCTGGATGCCATCTCTCTTGAGTTTTGAGCCTTGGTCTTTCAGTGTTCTAGAACTTACTGATTTGGCCCTGGCTGCTGGCCAGCCTCAGGATTGGTCTTGTCCCTGGCCCACCTGTCTGTGGATTTACCAGATCCACACCACTACAGTTTATAGGTTTTATTAAGGTTCGAGGAATTAAACTCAGGTTCTTTGTTTGCACCGCTACCACCTTATTGACTGAGTTACCTCCCTCACCTTATCTCTTACCTGTGCAGTATATTTCTCCAGTTATCAAATACCTGGAATTTTTCATTGCAGTTTTAGACTCAGGGCTTCTTCTGTTCATATTGGCAGTCCTGACTGTATTTACAGATTTTCTCACTGCACTGGCCACAGGCAGGACACATGACCTGTCTGGCCTCAATTTCCTCTTCATGGAGGCCTTGGGTCTCAGTGAGAGGTAGAGGAATAGTCTCATGAATGTCAACTTTTTCATTTATCAATCTAGGAAACAAGTCTCTGTGGTGAATTTGACTGTTTTATGGCTGGGAATGAAGAGGATGTAGGAACACGGTCCTTGGATCTTTTAAGCCATGTTGATCTTCACAGCTGAACCTATATTCAGTTTCAACTTTTATCCAGTCTTTAGTTTCTCCTTCCCGTTTCTCCTTCCTAAAGTATTCTGTCAGCACCTTATCCTGGAAAGCGGCCAGGTTTACTCGGCTCTGTCAGCAGTCACAAATGCTTCAGGAGATGCTCACCCTTGCACACAGATGTTCTAGTCAGCCTCATTGAAAGCCTTTCTCAGGTCGGGCAGCTGTGTGATAGTAGAGATTGCCAGGGGGTCAGCGGGACTGGGGATCAGTTTTGTGTTGCATTAGTTTTGATGCACTAGGAAAAGAAAAGAAGATACCCCTTCAGCCTTCTGTCTTCTATTCTTTTGCTTGGCAATATGAAGAGATGTTGTCATTTTCAAGGAATCATCTTAGGTGATAAAATACTGCAATTGATATTCTTCCCTGAAATTTGTGTACCTCTTTCAAGTCTTTATTCCTCTTCCTGCAACTGGTAAGCCTGTCTTTCTGACTCCAAGTGGAAATAAAACTGTCCAAGGTGATATAACACATTTTCTGCAAATAACACCTCAGTGGGAAATTTCCACATTCATATCTGGTCCTTTTTACAAGCTGAACTCTCCTTAGACTGGACTATAATGGTTCTTCTTCCTGTGACTGGATCTTTCTCCTTCCAGGTGAATCTTTTTTAATCATCTGCACCAGTTTCTCTCTAGTGCACAAAGTTAATCTCTTCCTGTATTCTTGTCTCAGCTGTCTTCTTTGTACTGACTCAGATACTGAGTTCTTGCACTTTGTTCAAAATTGTCTTCAACTGACCTCTTCTTCATTTAAGTAACCCTAACCTTGCCATCATTTAAAAATAATACTCCACTGAAATACAACTTGGATTTCTACCTGGAGCCTGGTACCTAGCAGTGAGATGCCCTAGGTATACAGGGGTGATGCCACAAAGTAGGGACAGGATGCACTTGGACCACAGAAGTTTCTATATCTGATTTGTGTAAAAAAAGAAGAAGGATATGTGTCCTTCTTGGAAGTCACACTTTTGTCCTTTCATAGAGAACCAACAAAGCCTCCTCAGCTCACTAAAGTAGAGCAATGGTGATTGTAGCTTGGATCCTTTTTATTTGCCACAGTGGAGTATTAGTTTGCTTTTCTTGTAGTTGGGACAAAATAACAAGATAAAGTGACTTAAAGAGAAAGGGGGCATGTGTGGCCCACGTTTTTGATGGTACAATCCATCATGGCAGGGAAGGCATGACGGGGAAGTGTGTTGCTGACAGTGGCAGCAGAATTGGAGGGACACCTGGTCGTGCTGCATATACTGAGGTGTGCAGAGAGCTGACACCTGGTCATGCTGCATATACTCAGGTGCACAGAGAGCTGACACCTGGTCGTGCTGCATATACTCAGGCGCAGAGAGCTGACACCTGGTCGTGCTGCATATACTCAGGCGCACAGAGAGTTGAATGCTAGTAGCTGTGCCTACATGTACTTTACTATTAATTTATTTTATTTATTGTTTGTTTGTTTGTTTGTTTGTGTGGTATGTGTTGTGGTGTATGTGAGTGGTAGTGTGTCCACCACCATGCAGTCCATCGTAGGGTGATACAGCCCACATTCAGGGTGAATATCCCACCTTACTCAAACTTCTCTGGAAACAGCCTCTTAGACACTCCCAGAGTGCTTCTCCTCTTAGGGATTACTGACATTATCAAGTTGACAATCAAGTTTAACCATGATGGGCTAGAGATTGTTCATACCTTAAAAAGCCATCTGCTTTTTCAGAGTACCTGAGTTTGGGTCACACTGGGTGACTCATAATTGCCTTTATCTCTAGCTCCAATGAACCTGATGCTCACATATGCACATACCTGCCATGCATATAACAAGAATTTTTTTAATCTAGAAAGACTGCGTTATAAAACCAGGGATACCTAACAACTAAGAGTAAACCCATCTCATTCTATAGCAACATCTTTTCTTTCATTAGTTGGCAACAGCTGAATGAGAAGTGTATGTGTGCTCATATGTACATGTATGCATATGCAACAATCAGGTGAACATAGAAATAAGTTTTTTTTTGCTTGTTTCAATCACCTTAAATCATTATCCGTCTAATTTCCCTGAAGTCTAATATAAATTTCCCCCCCCCCCCCAAAAAAAATCTATAAAATGCCATTTTACAACTGTGTTTTTTAGTGTCTAACAAATACAAGGCGCATAATGCATTGTACTCGGCTCCTGTAGACTCTCCCTCCATGATATCCCTGGGTTCACCCTCCTTAGCCCACAGCTGCTGTCTACACAAGCAAGCTTGCACCTGGCTGCTGAACTAGCTCTCTGCATGAGACATCCTTGACAGAGCTTTGTCAGCTTCATGATTCTCCTTCACAGTGTTCCAGGGCATGCTGGGAAATTCCTGCTGGCCATGTTCTTATAGTGTGAACAAGTTAACTTTTTGCAGGCTCAGCTCTCTCTCTGCATCTATCTCCCTTTGGAACTTAGGAATGGTTATCACCCATCTTATATGCCTGAGTTTCTTTTTTTTCTTTTTTTTTTCTGTTAATCTTCCCCAACGGGAGGGTTGGATTATCTTCAGTTTCTCAGTGACTATTAGACTTTGGGGCTAATCAGGCCACTTGCCCAGCTAAGGTAAAAGAAATGACAAACCATTGGGAAGGAAGAACCTGCCTGAGAATCTGTAGAGCCCTCTAACAGACTCCCCAGGTGCCCAGATTCCAGGAAATTAGCAGGTGCTCTAATATTCATTTACCTGAAAGAAGCTTACAGACCTCAAGTGACCAGCCTTCAAGACATCAGTGGGTGACTGGTGGCGCACCCCCTACCTGTGTAACTAATCGTGTCCCTCCTCCCTACTTCTCCCATGTTCTCTAAATCACAAATTAACAAGATCCCTTCCTCCCTTCTTTGAAATGCAGAAACTTTAGCTTCTCTGCTGCCCATGACTATAAGTCCTATGAACAACTATAAGTCCTATAACAAAGTATAGAAAAAAAAATAAAAGGAAGAAAAGGGAGGCAAAAGTAAAGAAAAAAAGACAGAAAAAAGAAAAAAAAAAAAGGGGGGGAAAGGGAAGGAAAGAGGGAAAAATGAGGAGGGGGGAGGGAGGGAGAAAGGAGGGAGAGGGGGAGGAGGGAGGGGAGAGGGGGAGAGGAGGAGAGGGAGAGGAGGGGGAGAGGGAGATGAGGGAGAGAAGGGAGAGGGAGGGGGAGGGAGAGGGAGAGGGGGAGAGAGAATATGAGAATATATCAGTTTGGGGACATTATGGAACCTTTAGGAGGTACAGCCTTGTTGGAGGAAATATGCCACTGGGGGCTAGTTTTGAGAGTTTTATAGCCTTAAACCCCACTTTTTCTATTTTTCTGCATCATGTGTGGGAAAGACAATGTAGTCAGCAAGCTTCCTGTTCCCATGCCATGCCATGTTGTCCCTACCATCACGGACTCCATCCTTCTGGAGATCTTGAGCCAAAATAAACCTTTCTTCCTTAAATTGCTTTTGGTATTGGTATTTTATTACAGCAATAGAAAAGTAATTAATACAGCCCCATGTCTATGATATCACTCAGTTGTCACAGAAGCATGCAGGTGAAACCTGGTACCTTTGCAGCAGCTTCTGCTTTATGAACATACTATAGAATTAATTTGGAAACTGTCAAAGAAAGGTTGGCATGTTTTAGACACTAAGTCTTTCAGGCTAACACCTCTCAATACCATTCTCAAACAATATAAACTGATGCTGACAAATGAGCTTTACAAGATAAATAGTAAAATTCCTTTCAGTTTCCAATTAAAACAAGCACAAAAGTCATATGTCTGTCTGTCTGTCTGTCTGTCTGTGTGTGTGTGTGTGTGTGTATATTTGAATATTAGGAAGAAAACCATAAAAGGTCCTTATTTTTTTTCTCATGAAACTGGGAAGTTCAATCATTATAGTATTAAAAAAAAAAAAGATAATGTGGTTGGGGTTTAGATTTTGAAATTTTTTATTTTATTTTTTTCTTTTTAGTTTTACCATTTTTTTGGTATTTTTGAGACAGGGTCTCCCTTTTAGTACCAGCTGTCCTGGAGCTCGCTCTGTAGACCAGGCTGGCCTTGAACCCACAGAGATCCGCCTACCTCTGCCTCCCGAGTGCTAGGATTAAAGGCGTGCGCCACCACGCAAATTTTTATTTTAAAACTTGCATGTATCGGCTTGGCATGGTGGTGAACACCTTTAATCCCAGCACTCAGGAGGTAGAGGCAGGCGGATCTTTGTGAGTTCAAAGCCAGCCTGGTCTACATAGTGAGTTCCAGGCCAGCTGGGGTTATAAGGAGACCTTGTCTCAAAAAGACAAAAAACAAAACAAAAACCCTCATATTTATCACAGCCTTACCTGTAATGTTCAGTGACTGCTATTTATGCAGGGAATGAGCATATCAGGGAGCCACTGCCTGAAGAATTTAAGGAGAAAAGGGTGATATTCTTCCTGAATCTCTTAGGGGAGGTACAGTCCATCCCCAAGACTGAAAAAAATCACCTGTTCTTTCTCGACTAGAAAATGTACCCATGGAGCCCACTGGGTTGGTTTTAAGTTATTGCAGCCCAGAGCAAAAATGTTTTTGTCTGGAGTGACTGGAAAACTGGTCTTCAAGTGCCATGAGAATACTGATCTCCTGTCCAACTGGAGTAAGGGGCTATGAGACTTCTCAGAGTCCTTCCAAGTTTTCACAGCTGATTTTTTTTTCTCCCAGGAATGATTTCATGCTGCACTGTTTACAACTGCCAAGATACAGAACCAGCTTAGCTGTCCATAACCACATAAATGGATGAAGGAAATGTGATATATACACAAGTGAGTTTTATTCAGTCACAAAGAATATTACATTATGCTACTTGCAGAAAAATGGATGAAACTGGGGATCATCAATGAAGGAAAATCAACCTGACAAATGACTGAACAAACTGACCATCCTCCTACCCTGCCTCCCAAATCCAGGAAGGAGATACATCCATCTCAGAACACATGGCCTTTAGCCTAGACACCTGGTTCATTATCAATATCATAGCAGAAGACATCTGATTTCTTAACAGCTTCCCTGCAGGTCTGGTTTCTTACCAACCCACTTGAGAAGATATCTGGTTCCCCATCAGAACCTCCCATCTCTCCTTCCTATATCCCAGAAAGGTGCATGAAACTACCCAAAGGCGCAACCCACTTTCTGGGATTTTCTGGTTTCGCCTATAAATCTCAGACCTCCCCCAATCCTGACGCACAACTTCCATTCCTGTGGAAAGGCTGCTTGCCCTTCATACCTAATAAAGCTATCTACATCTATTGAGGTCAGTTTCTACTTCTTCGTCAAGCTGCCTTTTCATCCTGCATTCTAACAATCATATTAGGTAAAACAGGCCAGACTTTTGAAAACATAAAAAGAAGACATGAAAGAAATGAAGAGGATGGGAGTGGGGGGGGTGAGTAAAAGGATGGGAGGCGAACAGATCAAGCAACGCAAAATGCATATATACGCAAATGTCAGTGTAGTTCATTCTTTGTATAGTTACTATGCTAAATAAAAAAGGGAAGATGTTCTCTCCCCACCTTCATCACTGTAATGTAAAATTTTGCCCTTGAGTTTTGTGCAGTGGCAGTATTGTAGCCAATGAAGTTTATCCAAGGTGCGATCATTGCTAATTGAAAACTTTTCCCAATACCCCAATGTGAGGACTTGAAATATAGTTGGAAAAAAAAAATGCCCTTGAAATCTAAAAAACGATGCTTCACAATAAATGTAATGAAACGAAATAATCTATTAAGTTGACGAAAAAATTTTCAGTTAGGCAGGAAATAGGACATCTCATCTTCTCTCTCATCCCAAATTTAAAAATCTCCTCTTGATCACATTCCCATCCCCACCTATTACTTCACCTCTTCTTCCCTTCATGGAAAATCACTTCAGTGCTAACCCTTTCATTATCCATTTTCTCTTTCTCATTTTTTTCTCCTTAAATCTACTTCAGTTAGGCTTTGTTTTCAAAACATTTCATCAAAATGTTCTTAGAAATATCACAGATTGCTGGGTGTGGTGGTGCATGCCTTTAATCCCAGCACTCAGGAGGCAGAGGCAGGGGGATCTGTGGTCTACATAGTGAGTTCCAGGCCAGCTGGGGCTACAGGGA
>VZQC01015648.1:1624167-1668367 GCA_009823505.1 Rhizomys pruinosus
CCAGCCATACCACTCCTGGGCATGTACCCTCAAGACTTACGCCACCACAGAGATACATGCACGGCCATGTTTATTTCAGCTCTCTTCACAATAGCAAGGAGCTGGAACCAACCTAAATGCCCCTCAACTGATGAGTGGATAGAGAAAATGTGGTACATCTACACAATGGAGTTCTATGCAGCAGTAAAGAAAGATGACATCATGAGCTTTGCAGGAAAATGGCTGGAGCTAGAAGACATCATGCTGAGTGAAGTAACACAGTCCCATAAAAACAAACGATGAATGGTATCCCTCATCTGTGGATGCTAGTGCCAATTACGTATTTGTAAGTATTTCTTGTGCACAGCCCCTTGAGCTTTTGTCCAAAGCATCTGGGAGTGATGCATATTGGAAACAACAACAACAACAATAGAAAGGTCTGCATCGAAGAAGTAACTGAAACAGTGAACTTCTGCTCAAAACAGTCAACTTCCTCATGGAGAATATTGAGAAAGACAGAGAGAGAGATGAAAAGCATGTTTGGCAGAATGCATGAGCTCTGGTGGGGTGGGGGAATGGGGGGGACACAGGTCTAGATTTGATAAAATATAAATAATAAATAAATAAATAAAATTATTATCACTGGAAAGAGATTAGGAGCTACATATTTGCCTGCTTCTAGCACCCAGGCAAAAATCTGAGGCTAGAGCTCTGGGGCTTGATATAGGAACAACAGTACAGGTCTGAGTGATGCCCCTTCTCTAGTAAGTGGGTAGCAGTCACTTCAGGTCTTAATTTGCTTTTATCTGCATGGAAACAGTGCCAGGGCAAGGTTTACAGTTCTCCCAGGGACATGGCACTCAGGTCAGAGCCCCACTCCATAAATGAGGAATGGGTGGGAGAAAGTTCTCTCACCTCTCAGCTGGTCCACAGCACTTAGCCAGCCTCAAGTGTCAGGGCAGGATGCTGGATGTGAAAGTACTGCTCCTCCCAGAAAAGCTCTCTGATAGTGCTCTTGCCCAGCAAAAGCAACCCTATGTTTGTAGCTGCAGCAGTCTGGAATGAGTTTCTACCTCAGGAAGCTGAGATAGGCAGGCAGGGACTAGTCTCAGCTCATTTCTTACCTGACTTTAGTAGCTTTTCTTAAAAGTTTCTAAATTTTCTCTACAATCTCAGACTCATTTCTAGAGACTTTAAATGATGTTCTTATATTATTTTCTCACCAGTTTCAGTGGCAGTGAATTTGTGGGGTTCTCTACATTGCCATGGGTATTAAATGAATCACTCTTATGGAGTAAAATTCCATGGTGTGAATACACCACCTATTCTCTTACTAATGGACACCAGGCTGTTTCTCCAGCTTTTTTGCTGACCCAACACTGATACTATAAACATTCTTTTACATATATCCTATGATGCATATGTTGGGTATAAAGTATGCATGTGTAGGAATGCGAATGTAATGTTTAACTGTGCAAGGTGGTTACATATTATTTTCCAAAGAATGTACAAAAGTCTGGCTTTATTCAATTTACATGTATGTGGAGAACCGCATAAAAAAATGAAGTTAGAAGAAAGGGCCAAAGCAGATGCTTTTATACTTCTTAGAGGAAGAAAAACACATTCATAAAAGACCAACAGGGCAATGGATCTCAGGACCAAGGCAAATTCTAGCGATGTCATCAAGTGATATATGGGGGGGAGGGGTGTAGAAGCTAATGTGAACTAAGGGTTACTTCAAAGCTTTTGGTAATTGGGACTGTGATGAATTACTCTAGTCACCAGTCTGGTGATCAAGGCTCTTTTTCTGGCCTTGGTTTGTAAAGGATATCTCTCCTAAGAGAAGCTTTTATGGCTTGCTACATGTAGGAAGAGGCCAAATGGGCCTTTCTGAAGTTTCTCTAGTGATGTCAGGCTTATGTGGCAAATGCTTTTACCTGTTGAGCTTTTACCCATTAAACTTAGGAGGTTCTCTCTCAAGCTATTCCATACTCAGAGTCTAGCAACTAATTAATTATCCTTTAAATATTTCATACAAGATCCTGGTGGATTCTGGGCGGTTTCTGATCCAGGCAAGCTCTGAACCTCTGGACCTTGTCTTCAGTTTTTAGGACAGGGTACCCTGTGACCTCAATTCTGACTGTGACCCCTGAGAGATCTGGGATGCTCACATTTTTCACCTTTCTTTTCCTACTGTGAGGACAGGAGTGATAGTATCCAGGTCCCACTCATGTCAGAGGTTAAACTATTTTCTAAAAGAAATCTTTTTCATGTCTTTACTTAGTAATCTCACTGTATCAAAGTAAGTCAATATTTTTAAAGTTTTTTGACATAAACTGCTAAATTTCCTTCCAAGGAACTATACTAAAATAATCTAAATGTATTTTTTACCACCTTATTTTCTTGTTCTTAAATCATCATTGTTCCCACATTAATTGAAGCTGGAAGTCCACCCATCCCTGCCCAGTACACATTCCTTGGCTGCTTGGGTGGGTCCCTGAAATTCCTTAGGTATGGCCCTTATCTGTTTCTCAATGTGATCTCTAAGAGCTGCACCATACGGCCCTTGGTTTCCAATGACTGGTGAGGTTCCTGCCCCTGTAGGTTACCTAAGGCTGATCATTTGTGCTGTTCATTCTTCATGCCTTCCCAAGTCCTCTCAGCCTTTCCCAATTCAATCTGCCCTGTTCTGACTGTCCATCTTGTCCTCATCATTCAGCTGCTGCATAGTGCTTACTTCCAGGATGAACTGCAGCTTTGGGAGGTTTACAGGAACAAGATGCTACACAGACCAACTACAGTGTGCACACAGTCCATTTGTAGCAAAGTGAGAGGGCCAGCTTAAATGATGAAACAAACCTCTAACTGAATACTTTGGTTTTTCATTAAATTTTTTTTCTTCAGGATTTCTTTTTTAAAACACCAAATCTACCAAAAACTAATTTAGTGACATCTTTTTTATTAAATTTCTTTTAGAAAAATTTATACAAAAACCCCAAATATTTTAAAGATAGATGTATATGAAAGCTTATAGTTGTCATGTCCTAGCTCGAAAGTGTGGAACAGGATAAAGTACAGAGAAGTGGTCACCAGCTCTGAAAACTGATTTTCAACTCTAATGTTAGTTTAAGTTTAAGAAAACATTCACACTGGGTGTAGTGGTGCACATCTTTAATCTCAGCACTAGGGCAACAGAGGCAGGTGGATCTCTGTGAGTCTGAGGGCAGCCTGGTCTATGTCTCGAATTCCAGACCAGCTAGGGGTACAGAGTGAGACACTGTCTCTAAAAATAACAACAAAACTACTCACGTTCTATCTGCTCAAACATTACTGAAAAGAGGAAGTCTCGAGGTGTCATATAATATTCTCCATTATGTTCCAATGAAGAAAACTGCATGAATCGCCGTTTACGAAGAGACAGTTTCTCTATGGAGCCCAAATCATTTTTCTACAAAAGAAGAAGAAATTAAGATTTAACTTTTTTTTAGTGTGATTTCCAAACTCAGCTACTTCTAGAATAATTTTTTAAATGTTTATTTGTATGTGTGTGTGCCTGCTTGTCTGTATATGCACCACCTGCACACAAGTGCCTGTAGAGGTCAGAAGAGGGCATAGGATCCCCTGGAACTGCAGTTACAGGCAGCTGAGAGCTGCCATATGGGTGCTGGGAATGGACCCTGAGTCCTTGCATGAGCAGTGAGTGCTCTTAACAGTGGAGCCATATTTTTAGCCCCTAAAATTATCTTTAAAGAATAATTTAGGTTGATAATCCCCAAAGTTTAAATAATTCACTTAACAAACATTAATCAAGTCCCTTCTTTTTTTAGGCACTAAAGTTTTAACACTGAATAAAACTAACTGGAGGGAAGTTATATTCTAGTGGGAGAATGACGTTAACAAATAAATGTAAGATGTCAATAATTACCATAGAAACATAAAAAAAGAGTGGCGACAGACAATGCTTTAGACAAGCAGGGGAGGTCTTCTGAAGAGTGGCACTTAAAAGAAACTAAAGGCCAGGGGTTGGGAGTCACAGTCTCCCAAGAAAGAACATTTTAAGCAAAAGTCCATGACTTAGGAATGAGCTTGGTGCCTTAGGGAAGAACAGGAGGGCCACTGTCACCAGTGTGACTAGAGAGAGAGGACAGCAATGGATGATAGCAGACTTGGCAGGCAGCAGATCATGTACAGTTGGGTTTTCACAAACAGCTCTACATTCAGAACTATAATAGAAAATATAAGAAACATATGCATAGTATAGTAATTAAAAATACCAAATTAATACAACTGACCCTCTTGGAGATTTAATAACTGTACATAAAAGCTCTAATCTGATTTCATCAGAGGGATTTTAGTCAGAGGGATTTAAAGGGACAATTTTTTTGTTCCTTGCTCTCTAAGGCCAACTAAGTCCGAGAGGACTATGGGGCGACTCTCAAAATGTCCTGTAACTGAGTCACCAGTCTTCCTGTGCAGGGAGGTTTTGGAGATCCACTAAAGCCAGTGTCCCATCCAAATAGGAGGGTCAGCATAGAGCTAAACAAAGCCCAGGTCATCAGGACCTCTGGCTTCCCCCTCTGGCATTTCCAAGACCAAATCCAGCAGCTCACTCATTCAAGATTTAACCAACTTCTTTCAGTTGTAGAGGGAGAAACTGGGCCACTACTGATCCCAACCAACACCGGTCACTGAGAAAGGCTGACACAGAGACCAGATCCTGATTTACTAGCCTGAAACCCCTTTTATCACCTGATTATGCCCCCGTGAACAAGAAATAGTTAAAGAATACGATGCCCCTTTTCTATTATAACCAAAAGACTGGACTGTTAGGCCTGGTTCTCTACAAGATCTAGAATTTATGGCCTGCAATCACAGAGTACACAAGGATTTTTCCACTCCCTTAATAAACTAAAAAAAAAAAAAAACCAAACAAACCCAAAAACCTGTCAGTGACCTCACTTTCTCTTTACCTGCTTTCCTGCCCAAGACTCCTTAAAAGCCCTGGCCAGTTGTCATTTTGGTGCTGGCTGCTCTTCTCCATCTTAGAGCCCAGTCCCAGCTATCCCTGAAGTAAACCTGCCCTAGAGTGCCCCCCCAAAAGGGCAAAACTACTCAGATGGGTGAAACACTGTTAGTGCAAGAGTCTATATCTTGGGTCACAAGACCTAGATCTTGACCAACTGCTCAAAGAGACAGGGTGGAAATCTCTATTAACATTTTACTAAGCTCTTACTCAACCAACACTGACTAACCCAACATGCTACAGAGAATTTTGTTAATCACAATAACTCTAGTAACTCATAGTAACAAAGATACTAACAGTAGATATGAAAACTGATGGACAACGCAAAGCAGAGACAGACTAATAAACCACACCTGCTGGGTGTAGTGGCACACACCTTTAATTCCAGCACTCAGGAGGCAGAGGCAGGTGGATCTGTGAGTTCAAGGCCAGCTTGGTCTACAGAGCAAGTTCTAGGCCAGCTGGGGCTACAGAGCAAGTTCTAGGCCAGCTGGGGCTACAGAGCAAGTTCTAGGCCAGCTGGGGCTACAGGGAGACTTCGTCTCAAAAAACACCAACACACACACACACACACACACACACACACACACACACACACACACACCTGTTCCACTCCAAGGAGTTTAGTCTAATTACCACACTATCCTCCTACATACTGAATGGGCCTTGTGGCTAGACAGACTGTAAGATTACATGGGTGTTGACACTGACACTGATGCCAGTGCGGAATCCCTCTTTTGGAGTATCCCAGGATGCTCCAAAAGAGGGATTTCCCAAGGTGCTTTCCCAGGGCACTGGTCTTATTTGTACTGTGCATCCTCTTTAGACACATCGCCTACTCCTTATACTTAAGAGCTAACCCCAGGATTTACCCTGATACCTGGCAATATGCTGAGTCAAACTAAAATGAAAAAAACAAAACAAAACAAAACCAAACCATGAATTCTGACTTAAACTTCTCCACATTCAAAGCTGTCAGCAGCCTCTTTTAGCTGATATAGATTCTTTAACTAGCATTAATTCTTTCTTGAATTAGACACTAGGTTTTAGGGCACCTAGATTTACCTCTTCTGCATTCTGAACCGTACCTACAGAAACTTGACTACATGGAGAATAAGTAACAATGTCATGGTCTCTGTAGTCCATCTTCCCCGGGTGCTTTCCTTTCTTTCTTCTTAAATTGTTGCTATAAAAAGGACTCAAGGGGGCATTTTCTTCATTCTAGAGTGGGAATGGAACTCAGGGCTTTGCACAAGCCAGGCATGTGTTCTACTGCTGACCTATATGCCTAGCCCAAGTGGGCATGTTTTAATTACATGCATATTTCTTAGCAACCAGGAAGCTGAATTTTATTAATACTTTATGAATATTTTATAAAGCTCACATACATACATAGTATATATCAATAAAATTCAGTGTTTATCCATAGGAACAGACATATCATTTTGACAAACTTTTATTGAGCTTCTATAGAAAAATAATGGTTAGCTAGACAAATGTTAATTTCTATAAGGAAACACTTAAGTGCTGTGACAGTAAATTTATAAAGTGTATGATCAGGAAAGGGGAGTGTCCTAGTTTGTCTTCCATTGCTGTGACAAAACACTCTGACCAACACCAACTTAGGGAGGAAAGGGTTTATTCAGCTTACATCTTGTGGGTCACAGTTCATCACTTAGGGAGCCCAAGGCAGGAACTCAGGGCAGGAACCTGGAGGCAGGAGCTGAAGCACAGGCCATGGAGGAATGCTATTCACTGGCTTGCTCTCCTGGCTCATGACCAGCCTGCCTTCTTATATGGTACACAACCACCTGCCCAGGGTGGCACTACTCATTGTGGGCTGGGCCCTCCCACACTGCTAGACCATCAAGCCAATACTCCACAGATGTGGCCACAGGCCAATCCAATGGAGCCAATTCCCCAATTGAGGCTCCCTCAACCCAGGTGTGTCAAGTTGACACTAAAGCTATCCAGCACAGGGAGGTAGTTTGGAGCACTATGGATACAGGTAACAGAATTTATAAGCTGTAGGATTTAGAACCAGAAGAACATGAGCATGCAGTTACTATCTGGGAGAACTTTTGTATTTTTCATAACTCATGCTAATGCGTAGCTTATTAAGAGATAGAATTAATAGAGGTAGAAAATGCATCCTCTCAAACCTTGAAATAAATATTAATACTTTTATAATTTCTAGCATAAAAGTTGTTTACAACTTAAAAATTCCTTTTTTGCTACAACTTGTTTCTTTTTGTATAAATTCTTTCCACACCTTAACTGCACAGCCCAATTCTGAGTTATTCCTCTTGTCTTACTGTTTTCATAACAAGACGGGCCATTCATCAACCCTATGTCTGCTTTTTTCTTTGGTCTTTTTTGAGACAGGGTCTCCAGCTGGGCTAGAACTCACTCTGTAGACCAGGCTGGCCTTGAACTCACAAAGATCCGCCTGCCTCTGCTTCCCAAGTGCTAGGATTAAAGGCGTGTGCCACCACACCCAGCTGATAGTACTGTTTTTTTTTTTAATTTTTTTTTTAAATTTATTTTTGTATGTGTATGAATGTATTGTCTGCATGCAGGTCTGTGCACCCGTGTCGTGCAATGCCGCGGAGGTCAGAAGAGGGTCTCAGATTCCCCTGGAACTGGAGTTCTCCTGGAATTGGAGTTACAGGCGGTTCTTTAGCCGCCATGTGGGGTGCTGGGATCGAACCCCAGTCCCTGCAAGAGCGTTGGTGCTCTTACCTCAGGCTATCTCTCCATCCCCGAAGTATATGTAACTGTTGTTTAATACTGTGGTTTATTTTTATTGAGGAGTAGTGATGAGTATTGATTGCATGTATGTAGTGTACTTGTGTCATGTAATGCCCGTGGAGGTAAGATGAGGGTGTCAGATTCCCCTGAAACTAGAGTTACAGATGTTGTTAGCCACCATCTAGGTGCTGGGAATTGAACATGAGTCCTCTGCAAGAGTAGCTAGTGCTCTTAGTTGCTGAGCCATCTCTGCAGCCCTGCATAGCACTGTTTTTATATCTATATTCATTAGTGGGACACTGAACTCCATATGAATACTAAGAACCACAGACTCATTCCCATGTGCTCTGGGAATGTGTTATTCACTGAACCAAGTCAGAAAATAGTGAAATATTTATTTTAGGTAGTCCATCACTAATAACAGGTGAGGCAGGGAAAATGAATATCGAGTTAATAAAAAATTCTGTTTTTTTTTTTTTTTTTTTTTCGTCTATTTGGCCAGAGGTCTTCGTGTAGCCCCGTTGGCTTGGAACTGACAATGTGAAACAGGTTGGCCTTAAACTCAGAGACACTGCCTGTCTCTGCCGCTCCGGTGATGCTGGATTGAAAGGCACTAAGCCACCACGTCCTGCTAAATTCTGGTTTCTTTGTGGGAAACAGAGAAGACAGTAGAAATGTCTTAAGTACCCTATCACTGATCCTTAAGGCAAAAATCTAAGAAGTTCTTCCTCAAGACAAAAAGATTAGCTTGGAAAAATAAAAAATAAATGTTCAAATGTAAGTAGCTATAGTTTCACTTCCTTAAAATTTTCTTTATTTTTTTTTTTTTTATTTTATTCTTGTATGAGTATCTATGTCATACAGTGTACCTGTTCCGTATATGGTCAGGCATGAGGGCTTCATATCCCTGAACCAGATTTGACAGGGGTGTTAGCTGCCCTGTGGGTGCTAGACACTGAACCCACATCCTCTGCAAGAGCAGCTGTGTTCTTAACTGCTAAGCCATCTCGTAGCTCCCTCCTTTCACTTGGTCAGTTGAGATACTGAATATCTTGGGGTCTGGTCTATGCTGGTTAAAATATTGTTTAAGCTGGGCATGGTGGTGCACGCCTGTATCCTGGCACTGGGGAGGAGCAGAGGCAGTGATCTCTGAGTTCAAGCCGCCTGGTCTACAGAGTGAGGTCCAGGCCAGTGGGAATAAGGCGAGTGGATGGTCTGCCCCTCTGCCTCCCAGTATAAGAGGAGTAAAAGCATGTACCCCCCACACCCAACTTGTTTTTGTTTCTTTTTTTTTTTTTTGGTTTTTGGAGACAGGGGGCTCCCCTTTAGTCCCAGCTATCCTGCAGACTCACTCTGTAGACCAGGCCTACCGTGAAACTATGCCTGCTTTCTGCCTCCCAAATGCTAGGATAAAGGCTGTGCTACATGCCCGGCTGTGTAGGTTTTTGTAGAAAGGGGGGTTTTTTCCTCCTTGAGATGTAAAGGAACATGATCACTCCATAAGTCAAGTCAGTATAGGTAGGACCAGTGAGAGGCGCCAAAGGGGTTGGTGGTCACCCAGTTATGAAAAAGGCGACCCTAATAGATGGCGGAAAAATATAGAAAAGTGTGAAATAAAAAAGTGGTTTCGGTTAAAGCAGTGGTGAATTAAAATAGTTTTTTTTTTTTGTTTCGGCTTCCTGAGTGTGGTTCTCGGCAAGATACATGTGTGGTTTTGGTGGGGTGGTGGAAAGTGCATGTCATCTGGGGTGGCACGCCGGCTGTGGGCAGGGGGGCCTGCCTCTCTACTCGAAAATGACCATGTTTAGATTCTCAGATGGGAAGTGGAAGGTGAATAGGTCATGGTGCCCTTTTCAGGTTTAACTTTCTTTGTGCTGCTAGTACTCCTCATAGGTCTTCTGCTTCTTCTATCTTCCGTATAACCTCATACATCATCAATATCACGATCATCAGATATGCATGCTATCATCTTCAGCTCCCCGCTGGTGGCGCCTGTCTCAGCTTCCTCATCTTTATCTCCATCCTCTTCCTCACCATCACCATTTCCCTTCCTCTCCTTTCTTCCCTTCCTCCTTCGTTCCTCCTCCTCCTCCTCCTCCTCCTCCTCCTCCTCCTCCTCCTCCTCCTCCTCCCCACCTTCTTCCTGTTCTTCATCAACCTCATTGTCAGCCCCCTGGTCCCCATTTCCTCATTAGTGTTTCCATTGGCAGGTGCATCTCTTCCATTCTCTACCTCCTCCACAAATTCCTTCTCCCTCAAATCATTGGTGGTGATCTCAGAGCTGCAGTGTCTGACATGGTGATCAGATGCAGCAGGCGGGGTAGAGAGCGTGAGGTGGAGAACTCTGAGAGTGTGCTGCCAGAGTCTAGGAGGAAGAGCAGGCACAAAGGGAAGGTGGCTGTGGCGAGAGCATGGCTGTGATGAGCACGGAACTGGACGAGGAAGAACACTTTGACTTTTCAAAGTGGCAAGCAAAAGGAATGATGTGCAGATGGCAGTTCATCTGCCTATTTACTCTTTGGCCACCAATTGAGTCAGGGTGGAGGTGGGCTGCAGCAATGGAAAAAGTAAATTCTCACTATTAAGTTTGTAGTGATTTTAGCTGTCCCAAATTCCTATTTAGCTTTGTGCTATTCTGAATTTACATAGTTATTCTACATAGATCAGGACAAATATTCAATATTTGGTGAATTTCCACCAGAAAAAAGTGTCTGGGAAGACACAAAGCAGGATGACTTTGAGACATTGTTAGGTAAAAATATATATATTTTTATTTTATGTATATGAGTATATTGCCTATATGTATGTAGGTGCACCTGTGTCATATGCCTGTGGAAGTCAAAAAGGGCATGGGAATTCTGGAACTGGGGTTATGGATGGTTTTAGCCACTATGTGAGTTCTGGGAACTGAACCTGGGTCCTGTGCAAGAGCAGCCAGTGCCCTTAACTGTTGCACCATCTCTCCAGCCCTGAGAATCTGTTAAGTTTTTATTCTTGTTTATTTTTTTGGTCTTTCTGAGGCAGGGTCTCCCTGTGGCCCCTGGAGGCCTGGAACTTGCTCTGTAGACTCAGCTGGACTCAATCTTTTTTTTTTGGTCTTTTCGAGACAGGGTCTCCCTGTAGCCCCAGCTGTCCTGGAACTCACTCTGTAGACCAGCCTGGCCTTGATCTCACAAAGATCCCCCTGCCTCTGCCTCCCAAGTCCTAGGATTAAAGGCGTGCGCCACCACGCCCAGCTGGACTCAATCTTACAGAGATCCATCTGCCTCTACTTCCCAAGTGGTAGGATGCAAAGGTGTGAGCCACCATGCCCAGCAAGACCCTGTTAAATTTTTTTGTTTGTTTGTTTGTCTTTTTGAGACAGGGTCTCCCTGAAGCCACAGCTGTCCTGGAACTCTCTAATGTAGACCAAACTGGCCTTGAACTCACAGAGATCCATCTGCCTTTGCCTTCCAAGTGCTGGGATTAAAGGCGTGAGCCATGACACCTGGCTAACCCTGTTAATTTTTTTTTTTGTCTTTTTTTGAGACAGGGTCTCCCTGTAGCCCCAGCTGTCCTGGAACTCACTCTGTAGACCAGGCCAGCCTTGAACTCATAAAGATCCGCCTGCTTCTGCCTCCAAAGTGCTAGGATTAAAGGCGTGCGCCACCACGCCTGGCTAACCCTGTTAATTTTAAAAAACAAAACACAGAATAAGCCACAGTGATGTCACATCCAATCTGTGGACTGCCACTGTTGGACTACCCAGGCCACATCATGGAGGCCAGTACAGGAAGATCAAGACAGGACGTAGTGCTTACTGGACCTCATTTGGGTGACCATGGGAAGGAAAGACACAGTGTGGACCACAAGGGCAGGATTGATGGTTGTTTGGGCTTGCCAAGGAGAAGCCTTCAAAACACTTCCTTAAGGAAAACATGACATCCTTTAGCCTAAAAAAAAGAAAAGAAAATCCTCTAATTCAAGTGATATGTGTATGTATGTATATATTTATTTATGTGTATATGTGTGTGTGTGTGTGTGTGTGTAATACAAGCTGGAGAGAAGAGCAACAACAAAAGAACTGGAAAAAAAACAACTGAAACAGTGAAGTTCTCTCCAAAATGATAAACCTCTGCTTTGAAAAAAAAACTCTGGAAAGACTCAGAAAAAGATGCAAGACATGTATGGCAGAGTGCATGAACTCAGGTGGGGTGGGGGGCATAGAATGGGAAATGACTCTAAATTGGATTGAGAAATGATGTATGAAAAAGTTTAACTATAATAAAAATATATTAAAAAATGAAATTCTTAATTGTTCGGACTTTAAATGAAGTCTAACACTACACTTTATAAGGATGTGACATAGATGCTGTATTAGTCACTTTTCTGTTGCTGTGATAAATCCACCATGAGCAAGGGAACTTATAAAAGGAAGAGTTTATTTGAGCTTACGATTGACGGTTCCAGGGAATTAGAGTCCATTGTGGTGGGAGGCATTGTGGCCGGGGCTGGAGCAGCAAGCCAAGGGTCACATCTTGCAATGAGCACAGGAAGCAGAGAGAGAGACTGGAGACCACGAGGCTTGTTAAACTCACTAAGCCTGCCCCCAATGACGTACTTCCTCCAGCACGGCCACACCTTCTAAGACCTCCAAGAACAGTGCCACCAAGTGGAGACAAAATGTCTGAATACTTAAAGCCTATGTGGGGACACTCTCATTCAAACCACCACAGATGCTAATCTTTTCAATTTTTGAATCCAAACTGAATTAAATTTCTTTTTTTTTTTTGGTCTTTTGGAGACAGGGTCTCCCTGTAGTCCCAGCTGGCCTGGAGCTCACTCTATAGACTAGGCTGGCCTTGAACTCACAGAGACCTGTCTGCCTCTGCCTCCCTGAATTAAATTTCTTACACATTAAGTCTTACATATTAATTTTGTCTATCAGGTATTCCATTTTAAACTTCTATAAAATATCTATTTTTGCTATATTATAACAGTATTTTTGTACAATAATCATCATCCACAGTTCATTTTTACTGAGAAAAATCCCATTTTTTGAATGATCTTTCCAAATGTCAGCAATAAAGTATTTCACACTGAAAAAAATTATAAATGCTAAGTCCACTACACTAAACTGCAGAAGGGAGACTGGCAGCTGGACAGTTAGGTAGGAGAATAGCCCAAACAAACATGACTGTGATCATCTTCACAAGGGTATCACAGCAAACCAAGGGCCCCATGTGCATCCGTGGGACAATCTTTAGAAACTAGTTACATAAAAGAAATTCTGTTCAAAATGTAGGAATGTAAGAAACATAGTTTAAAAGCATTTACTTGCCAGGCGTGGTGGTGCATGTCTTTAATCCTAGCACTTGGGAGGCAGAGGCAGGCAGATTTTTGTGAGTTCAAGGCCAGCCTGGTCTACAGAGTGAGTTCCAGGACAGCAGGGGCTACAGGGAGACCCTGTCTCGAAAAGACGCCCCCCCCCAAAAAAAGCATTTACTATAAGTCTTTCATAAGAAAAGTCCCTTTTAAGCTGGGCATAGTGGTGCATACCTTTGATCCCAGTACTAGGTAGACAAAGCCAGGCAGATCTCTTGTGAGTACCCTAGGGCTACAGGGAGATACTGTCTCAAAAAAAAAAAACAAAAAACAAAAACAAAAACAAACACACAAAAAAAGACAAAAAGAAAAATGCCTTTTTACAAATGTAGTTTGAGTTATGTGGAAGATTCACTAACAGGGCATACCTCACCTCTGCTGTGCTGTATAAAGTCAGCATTACTATCTGACTCACTCAATATCCAAAGTACTTTGTAGAATGTATGTTATAGACAAATACCAGGGCTTTGTTTAAATAAACCACAGAAGATTAGAGCTGTGAGTGAAAACAGAACATCCTTCAGAAAACACAAGTACATAGAGTTTTACATTGTCATGAATATTGTTACATGTCAAATAAAACTAAGTCAGAAGATACAAGTGCTTTCATCTTCCCAATAATGTCAACAGACACACTTTTAAAAGAGCTCACTACTACTTCATTCTTTGTCATAATGAGACAGGCATCATTATGACAATGTCCTGACACACAGATTTAGAAATTTCAGGACATCAAGAAAAATGTGACTGCTATTATATTTTAGGATTAAATAAAGTACTTACAAAAATAGTATCATAAAGCAAACTATAACTTTAAGCTGTATATTTTGAATATAAATTTTAGCACCAATGTTGCTGCCATCCATGTCTAAAATGCTTGCAAATACCAAGAAAGGATTTTTCAAGGTTATCAGCAGTCGGAGGAAGTTGGAATCTCCAGGTATAAACCAAATTTCAAAGTTTCTCTTTGACTCTAATACCTTTGGAAATAAAACCCTAGGCAGTCTGACCTACATGCTAGTTTTTTTCTTTGTCATAAGGAAAACAAAACACAAAAAAAATCAGCATAATGTGCCTTCTTGAAGACAGCCAATTCTTAGTCAAAAGGCCATTTAAAAATTTATAAATATGAGCTATGAAAAGTACTTTTACTGGATGAGCTGTCTCTCCAGTCCTGTGCCCTCAAAGTTATTAACACTCTACAATGAATACACCCCAAATCAAAAAGCAAACAGCCATGTTAGAGCTTTAAGTTTTAAACTTGCTTTAGAGGATTTTCTAGGTACTAACAACATAGATGAAACCATAGAGTGTCCTACTCAAAGCTCTTGTCATTCTCTGCCCCCTCCAAGATCCAACATTGGCCTTTTCCTCCCTTCTTCTCAAGGGAAGGAAGGACAAGCTCCACCAAGTTACACTTGGCTGACAGAGGAAACATGGTACTTGGACCAGAGAGTACCTCAAACCTATGACTATCAAGAGAGTTCCCTAAATTAGGCAACACAAAATGAGGGAACAAAATGAAAGTGAAGGGCATACTCACATGGGATATGATAACCCCACTTGACAGCATAGGGACAACTTCCAAGCACATCTGGTCATAGACATGTTCCCAGCTGTGAGTCCCGTCACCTCTTGTCCCTATACTGTTTAATGACTGTACTGCTGATGTCACTACTGTGCTAAAGAGCTAAGTTTTTGTTTTTGTTTTTTGTCTTTTTGAGACAGGGTCTCCCTACAGGCCCAGCTGGCCTGGAACTCCCTATGTAGACCAGGCTGGCCTTGAACTCACAGGAATCTACCTGCCTCTGCCTCCCAAGTGCTGGGATTAAAGGTGTGAGTCATGCACAGAGAGTTGAGTTTCTCATCAAAGAACTCCACACCCAGCTATCCAGCCAGCAAAGGCACTCAATGGCCAGGCGCACTTGCCACTTGGCATCCTCAGTCAGTTGCACAATGGCAGGGAGCAGGGATTGAGAGAGTTGCCGGATGCCAATTACCTCGTTCACACAGTCCAGGTTGGAGATGATGTTCAACCACACCTCGGGGCACTGATCCTTCAGCTGAGCCAGGAAGAGGGGCAGGACGTGCTCGATGGTGTTATCCTTGCCCAGGATGGGAGACAGGCCATGATGGCTCAGGCCAGGGCTGACTTGACATGCTGGTTGGCATCTGACACCAGCTCCTTGATGCAGGGCAAGATCTGCATCATGATCACATTCTCCCGGCAGTCAGCTGAGAGGTTTTCACAGAACTCTTTGACCTTGTGGGAGGCTGCAGCCCTCACCTCCGCCTCACAGTCCTCCATCAGGTTCTGGAAAGCTGGAACCAGGTCTGTCTTGGTGATCTCAGGCCCTACTGCCTTCTGGAGCTCTGTGAACTTGTCAGCCACCATGTAGTGGACACTCAGGGGTAGCAGACAGAGAAGAGGCCACAGGCTGAGGTGCAGGAGGTGAACCAGTCTCCACCCACCAGCCGTTTCACCAGTGGCACAAAGTGAGCTTCCAAGTCGGAGAGTGAATGCTTGTGTGAGATGACCCATAAGGACTCCACAGCCTTGTCACGTAGAACCGTCTCCTCCACCGTGACCAGGGACTCCAGTGGTGGCAGCAGGCAGTGTACATACTTAGGGCCTCCCACCAGAGTGGTGAAAGTTCCCAGCTGTTCAGCCAAGGCCAAGAGGACCTCATCTTCATCATAGATGGTATCTGTCAGGAAGGGCAGGAGCTAACTTCAGGTCCTTTCAACCCTAAGGGCCAAGGCGATGGTAGAGAACTTCTTGATGCTATTGAGCGAAGCCCTCCTCCTAGAGAGACACCCCATGTGGCCCAGCTGTGGGAATCTCGAGAAGCAAAGCAAATTCCACCCAGTCCTTGGCCCCCAGGCAGGCATCCCCGGAGGGGGGCCACCCTGTGTCCGCCATTCCCTGAGCCCCGTCTATCCCCAACCTGGGGAGCCACTCCCAGTCGTGTGCCCCCCCAACCCCCACCCCAAAAGCCGAGGACCCTCCAGTCCCAGATCCCGGAGGGCTGAGCACACTCCCCAGGCCCGGGACCCTTGCAGCTCCTAAGATGATTTTTTTAAATACCCAGCAAGATGGAGCTGTTAGTAAGGTGCTTGTCAAAACCAAGCCTTATGGTTTGAGTTGAATCCTTAGAAGTCACATGGTGGAGAGAAGGGACTCCTGCTAATTGTCCTCTGACTTCTACAAGGGTATGCCATTATTCCACACATGACCCCCCCCCCAAAAGTAAAATAAACTGCTGTCCTTGTCATGAGAAAAAGTAAAAGTAGCAGAGGTGTGGGGGGAATCAGTATTGAACTCATTTACCATGGAAAACTGGAATTTTTTTTCTGCCCCTTCTTACTCCAATGTGTTTATTATCAATACAACTACTTCAGAAAGAATGGAATAAACACTATTAATCTTAACCTGTATCTGAATGAGATTTCATAAGATACTTATACAAATTGACTCTGGGCAGTGTATAAAATTACATATAAATAAAGAGGGCTCCATGAGAAGCAGCTGCCTGAGAAGTCAGCTCCTAGGGAAGAGGGAGGGGAAGGAATGCAAGGGCTGAGATCAAAGAACTGCCCAAGGTCTGCTGGTGGCTCTGTTATCCTAAACCTAGGAAGAGTGTTGAGAGACTGGCTAGGTGGAAGGTAGTGAGTGGGGGATGAATTCCTCCTATCACCACCATGATTTGCTTCTCAAACCTGCATCTAAGCCTAAGTATGTGGGAAAGGAGGAATACAAGAAGTGCTGGGATTTGAGGCTACAATGAACATGTGAGAACCATCCACATGGTTCTAGTTATATATAAAATGCTCTGTGGATTTCAAGGATTACTTGTAATCCAGTAAAAATATGTGACAAAGGAATTAAGAGCAGTGAGTGATGGGAACTGGATAAAAGAGATCTTTGAAAGCTGATGACTTCTGTTAAAACATTTCACTAGTTTATTGCCTTTAAAGCAACAGGTGCTTCACCCTTCTGTCTCTACTTTTTATCCATGAAGTGAGAAATTAGAAGTTAGTTCTCTGTTCTTTGTTGAACATTCTTCTTTGGTCACTGCATTTCTTAAGAATAATGTGGGAAAAGAAAGGGCCTTCCTTAGAGTATTACAGCTTTCAGAATGTCCAACACACACACACACACACACACACACACACACACACACATTGCATTAGACAAAATATAGTAGGAGTTATTCATTTGGGGCTTTGTTTTGGAATTTGTAATAATCTGGATGAAATGTAATTGCTTTGTTTTTAATATTCTGTGCCATGACTGGAATGCCTTTTCTTCTTAATGAAAATTTTATGATTGGAAATTTATACTCATTAGAAATTTTTTGTTTTGGATGAAGGGGCTTTTATTGTATATGAAACAAAATACTGCCAGTCTAAATTAGAAATATTCACTGCATAAGACATGTTTCATGATAAATTTTACATAATGACAGAGAATTAGCCAAGGAAACAAAAGCTGTTACTGGGAAACCTGGAGGCTCTGGGAATTCCTCTCTGGCTTCTGGTAATGGTGCTCCAAACTTCTTCTGAGGTTATTAGAGTGAGGGTAACTTTTTCTGTTCCTTGTGGAAGGTGAAGAACTTTCTTTTCTAATTAGATCACTTAATGAACATATAATTTTTCTTTTTCCAGTACTGTCTTCCAGGAGCTACATATACTAACTACATACATTCTGTGGTCTTAATGAAGTTTAACTTAGGTCCCAAGTGAACACACACACACACACACACACACACACACACACACACACGTGGGTGGGGGGCGCTCTGGCTTAAAATCTCAATATCACCTTAAAATATTATCAGTATCATTGATTTCAACTTTAAGTAATGCTTTTAAAAACATAATTGAGTTATTTTGGTTTATTCCCCCGCAAAGTAGAAGGTAAATACTACTTTATGAAGTTTTTCTACAATTATTCAACATTAATCTTGCTAATAAATAGTACATGCCTCACAAAGCATTGAAGAGAAATCGGAAAGTACATCTACTTCCTGGTGGAGAGGCATTTCAGACAAGCAGCCTTGAAGTAGACAGATGGAAGAAGCCAGCAGCACTTAGCCAATGTACATGCCACATTAGAAGGAATTTCAAACTCTGATCATTATTCTTGCAGGTTATCAACCATGACATTTTGACTTTCTATTTTTCACAATGAGATTTGCATTAGACTAGCATATTTTAAGATTTTATAATTAAATGTATGCATAAAACTGGTAACAGGTTTATTGTCAGAACATTTATCTGGAATCCTCCTTTCTGGGCAGCTAAATAGATACAGACCAGTTACCATGCAACTTTTATGAAGGAAGCTCTGATTTAATTTCAGAAACCTTAAATATCCATGCAAAAAGATCTCTTAGAAAGGGAGAATTTCAAAGAAGCCTGGGGAAAATGCCACTATGGAGGGCTGAGTCATAAACAGAGGTTGCCACTAGGGATCACAGCATTCAGGATAATGTGTCCAGCAGTATGTGACACAGCATGAAGCAAAGAAGGGCTGGATTAAAGGATTCCCCTCTCCTTCCTTCCATCCCTTCCTGGGAACAGCTGCAGTTGGTGGCTGTGGCATTTCCTACTTTGGGGCTGCAGAAGTGATTCATCCAGAGATTATTCTGCCACACCTCCCCATGCTCCCACACTCTCGGTACCCACTCACGCCACCATATCTCAAGCCCTAGCAAATGGCTGTCAGCTCCATCTGCTTCCTCGCCATGACAGAATAGAGTGAGGACAGCTTTTCAAGGCTGATGGCTGACAACTAACAGCAACCCCTCAGTCCCCACACCCTAAGTCTATATACAATTGAAACTATTATTACCCTTGTTTTATAGCCCCAGCTGGCCAGGAACTTGCTCTGTATACCAAGCTGACCTCACTCTCACAGAGATTCACCTGCCTCTGCCTTCCTCCTAAGTGTTGAGATTAAAGGTGTACACTACCACACCCAGCTAAAATTTAAATTATTTTTAAAACCAGTTTTTTTATGTGGGAGGCAGAGTCAGGTAGCTTTCTGAGTTCAAAGCCAGCATGGTCTACATAGTGAGTTCTAGGACAGATGGGGCTACAGGGAGACCCTGTTTCTAAAGGACCAAAAACAAAAAAACCCAAGTTGTTAAAATGTATGCTGATTGCATACAAATAGGGATTTTAGCCACAACTAAAGTTTTAAAAGCTTTCAGGTAAATATGAAGATTATGAAAGCATGAATGTATTCTGCCTTGAGTTTCAACAGAAGTACACACATGAAAATAAAAGAGGCAGATTTGTCATTTTTAAAAAAATTTTTATTATTTATTAATTTTTTTTGGGGGGGGTCTTTTTGAGACAGGGTCTCCCTGTAGCCCCAGCTGGCCTTGAACTCACAGAGATCCGCCTGCCTCTGCCTCCCAAGTGCTAGGATTAAAGGCGTGCGCCACCACACCCGGCCTAGTTATTAATTTTATGTGTATGAGCGCATTGCCTACATGTATGTAAGTGCACCCATGTTGTGCAATGTCCTGAGGTCAGAAAAGAGTGTCAGAGCCTCTGGAACTGGAATTATGGACAGTTGCTAGCTGCCATGTGGGTACTGGGAAATGAACCAGGATCCTCTGCAAGAGCAGTCAGTGTTCTTAACCACTGAGCCACCTCTCCAGCCCCTAGATTTGTAATTTCTTATTAACACCAAAAATTGTATTTCCAATGACAACACTTTCTTTTTGTAAAAAAATTCTTTGGCCTATAACGTCGGCCAGAGAGAGGGGAAGCAACAGAGGCAGGTTGAAGCCGGTGCCGTCCCCATGACCGTGGTAACCAATGTGTGCACACCTGCCAGAAGAATATAAAAAAGCAGAGCGACTTGGTTAAGGGAAAGAGCCATGATGGGCTTTCTGTGGCCTCCCGCAAGCAGAGGGACTCAGAAATCATGCAGCAGAAGCAGAAAAGAACCCAAGTAGCTTTGTGGCATCGTGTCCAACCCTCTTGTACTTCCCCAGTGTGCCTGGAGCCAGTCCCACCATGTAGTGCTCACAGGTCCTTGCACAGATGGCATTCCCTTTGCGCTGAGTCTGCAGCCCGTCCCTTTTGTGCTTCCTTCCCCTCAGATAGCCTTTCTCCCCCTGGGGGTGAAGGAGTTACCTCTTCCCAGGGTTTCTTTATTCCTGTGGGGTATTAAAAGTATCTTTGTAATAAAAAAAAAAAAGTTGTGAAACAGCCTCTCCCTGTAGCCACAGCAGGCCTGGAACTCACTCTGCGGTTCAGGATGGCCTTGATGTCACAGAGATCTGCCTGCCTCCCAACTGCTAGGATGGCTGACAGTACTGCATTTTAATAAATTGGTCTTTGTACAAAACAAACCTACTAATTTAAGATATCTAGGTTTTATTATTGCTGACAGGACTGTCCTATAACTGATCTGAATTTAGGTTGTCCTCAGCTTCAGTATTCTATCTTTGATCAATGTCAGTACACCTTTCTGGAAGGCACATTACCCACTTACTTGATTGTAATGAAAACACCTGACAAAGCTAAGCATGTAATACAGCCATTTGCTTCTTGTCCCCCTTTTCAGTTGGGTGACTTACTTGTTAGGAGTCTTTCTTTTAGTGGCGATCTAGATTAGGTGTTCTCCTTGTGAACACACCTGAATAAACTTTTGTAAATGTTCCAATACCCTGCATTAGGCTGTCCCTCACCACACTGAACTACTCAAGAACAGGAAGTATCTTTTTCCTCAGTGCCTAGTACTACACTGCTGATGGTTTTGAAAATGTGTACCATGGGGGCTGGAGAGATGGCCTAGCGGTTAAGAGCACCGACCGCTCTTACAGAGGACCCGGGTTTGATCCCTAGCACCCACATGGCGGCCCAGAACCATATGAAACTCTAATTCCAGGAGAACTCCAGTTCCAGGGGAATCCAACACCCTCTTCTGACTTCCACGGCATTGCATGACACGGGTGCACAGACCTGTATGCAGACAGTACATTCATACACATACAGAGATAAATAAAAAATAATAATAAGAAGAAAAAGAAAATGTGTACCATGAACGAATGGCTCTTCATAAACTGGAATCAATTCTAAACTCAAGGTGTAAATATTAAAAAAAAAAAAACTTTAGACTAGCTTTAGTATCAACATGCAGATGGCTAGCTGCCATGTAGGTACTAGGAATCGAACCCAGGTCCTCTGCAAGGGCAACCAGTGCTCTTAACTGCTGAGCCATCTCTCCAGTCCCTTACACTTATATCTTAAACCTTATTAATAATGCATTAAAAATTTTAGATAGCTTGATATGTATTCTGCCATGTGAAATTTCACTAAAGAGCTATACACATGAACAGAGATAAAGGCCCTTTTATTCCTGTTATTATAACCACAAATTATTTCACACTGCTAATTAATATAGTTTTGGAAAATGCTTTCATAAAGAAGAAAGAGGGAAAAAACAAAGCCGTCAACAGGTGGTGGCTGTGTTAACTACACCAAAGGGTACTGCCTTGATTTTTGCCTAGCATAGAAAACCATGGAATCTCTCAGAAACAAACACTCTGAAACTGGATTACAACAGCTGTTTCACACTCCTGTAAATCTGAGGTCTCCTACCACGGTTGGTTTAGGTCTTAGTGAATTTCTTTTTTCAGTTTCATCTTTAAGTTCATTAACAGACTGAAATACAATATTTGTAAAACAAAATTTTGCTATTAAAATATATCTGCAGGAAATGAGCCAACTACTAATTATTTTAGCAAAATACTACTAAAGTTATCAAGATGCCTGCTGTTCCTATTCTATGAGTTTATAAATTAAATCACTAGTAGTAAAAAGATACATAGATCACACATGTTATTAAAGCACAATACAAAATGCAATATACTGGATTATACAGTATTTTAGAAAATTAATTTCTTGTTCAAGTAGAGCTCTGCTTTGTACGTACTATGTACAAATGCAGAGAGACTCCAAGATTTGAGGTTGCCCAAAACTTCCCTTCTTTTACTTCCTTCTTTTCTTCATGTTTCATAATATCTGTATGCTTTTATTAATTTTTGAAGATACTTTATTTTGAGGCAGGGTGTCCTTATAGCCACGGATGGCCTGGAATTTGCTATACAGACCAGGCCTGACTTGATTTCATAGATCTGCCTGCCCCCGTCTTTTTCCTGAGTGAATAAAGGCATGCACCACCACACTTAGCTTAAAAATAATTTTTAAGCAGGGCTGGAGAGATGGCTCAGCGGTTAAGAGTACCAACTGCTCTTGCAGAGGACCTGGGTTCGATTCCCAGCACCCACATGGTGGCTAAGAACAATCTTTAACTCCAGTTCCAGGGTAATCCAACACCCTCTTCTAACCTCCGAGGCATTGCATGACACAGGTGCACCAACCTACATGCAGACAGTACACTCATACACATAAAAAATAATTTTTTAAAAAGAAAAAAAAATAATTTTTAAGCCTATTCTTTTTTTTTTTTGTCTTTTGGAGACAGGGTCTCCCTGTAGCCCCGCTGGCCTGAACTCACTCTATAGACTAGGATGGCCTTGAACTCACAGAGCTCCGCCTGCCTCTGTCTCCAGAGTGCTAGGATTAAAGGTGTGCACCACCAAGCCCCGCTTAAAGATCATTCTTACCGCCATGTGAGTGCTGGGCATTGAACCCGGGTGCTCTGAAAGAGCAGTTGGTGCTTTTATCCGCTGAGCCACCTCTCCAGCCCTTAAACCTATTATTTTATTTTATTTTTTATTTTTATTTTTTTATTAATTTCATTTATTTCTGTATGTGTATGAACGTACTGTCTGCATGCAGGCCTGTGCACCCGTGTCGTGCAATGCCGCGGAGGTCAGAAGCGGGTCTCGGATTCCCCTGGAACTGGAGTTCTCCTGGAATTGGAGTTTCAGACGGTTCTCGGCCGCCATGTGGGTGCTGGGGATCAAACCCGGGTCCTCTGTAAGAGCGGTCGGCGCTCTTAACCGCTAGGCCATCTCTCCAGCCCCAAACCTATTCTTTTAAAAAGATGGAACGCTGAGCCATCTCTCCAGCCCTTAAACATATTCTTTTTAAAAAGATGGATTTTTATTTTTTAATTATGTGTCTGTGTCCATGAGAAGACATGCCCAAGAAGGCCAGAAGAGGGTATCAGAGGTGCTGGAGCAGGAGTTACAGGCAGTTATGATCTGGCTGATGGGGTGCTGGCACCAAACTTAGGTCCTCCAGAAATTCGGTAAGTGCCCTTAACCACTAAGCTATTTTTCCAGCCTCCTGACTTTGTTTATTGTATAATATTTTTAGGGGTTGGAAAGATGGCTCAGGGGTTCAGGGCACTTACTATTCTTTCAGAAGCTGAGTTTGGTTCCCAGCATCCACCTCAGGCAGCTTACACCCTCTTCTAGCCTCTGCAAGTACATGTATGTGGTGCACGTAAACTTATGTAGTCATATACATGTACATTTTCAAGTTAAAAAAACAACAAACAAAACCAGGGAAAATGTAATTTTGTAAATTGTTACATAAAGGGTAGATGCAGATAGAGTCAACATTTGAATCATCTTCTTTTTAAATTTTTTTTCTTCCTGATTTGTGTGTGTGTGTGTGTGTGTGTGTGTGTGTCTGTCTGTCTGTCTGTCTGTGCATGCCTCGCAGGATTCAGTTCTCTCCTTCCATGGTATGTGTTCTGGGGACTGAACTTTGGTTGTTCTTGCTGGCCTAATCTTCTTTAAAATGTATTTGGTAAATCTACTTCTGTACTCTTTATAATCAATAGAATAATCTTTGTTCTATTTTTGGAACAGCATGGAAGAGACATTTCCATTTTAAAACAGATAGAGGCTGATGTTCTGAAATGATGTGGGCAACCAAATTTGCCCAAACTTGAGTTAGCAAATTGCCAGTGAAATGCCCAGAATAACTGAATTTTTGAAAACTTGGGTAGATTTAAATTAGTTTCTAGAGGGCTGGAGAGATGGTTCAGTGGTTAAGAGCGTGCTCTTGCAGAGGACTCAGGTTCAGTTCCTGGTACCCATATAGTGGCTAACAACTATAACTACAGTTCCAGAGGATCCCATGCCCTCTTCTGACTTTCGAGGGCATTTCATGACATGGGTGCACTTATATACAGGCAAAGCACTCGTACAGTATACATAAAAAAATAGTTTCTAATTATTTATGGGCTGCTGATTGGATAGTCTCTCTCTCTCTCTCTCTCTCTCTCTCTCTCTCTCTCTCTGTCTCTCTCTCTCTCTCTCGTCTTTCTGAGACAGGGTCTCCCTGTAGCTCTGGCTGTCCTGGAACTCACTCTGTAGACCAGGGTGGCCTTGAACTCATAGAGATCCACCTGCCTCTGCCTCCCAAGTGCTAAGATTAAAGGCATGCGCCACAACACCCAGCTGGATAGTCTCTTAAACATTTTTTCTTTTAAAAAATATTTTTTACTGAATTTTCATGCATTTGCTATAATAGATCTTAATCAAATTTAGACCCCCCCCCATCCATGCTCCCCATTGCTCCCCCACTGGATTTCATACATTCTACCATATATGTTAAGTCCTATCTGGTCAAGTATTTGTACCCAGATGTCCTTCAGTGCAAGTTCATCCACTGGAGTCTAGTCAGCCTATCTAGAGTCACTATTAAAAGATCTATTCTTGGCTGGACATGGTGGCGCATGCCTTTAATCCTAGCACTCAGGAGGCAGAGGCAGGCGGATCTTTGTGAGTTCAAGGCCAACCTGGTCTACAGAGTGAGTTCCAGGCCAGCTGGGGCTATAGGGAGACCCTGTCTTAAAAACAAAACAAAACAACAAAAAACTATAAAGCTCTATTCTCCCTTACCCAATAGTAATCGGTTACCAACAGTTCCCAGGCTAAGGTTGGGGGCCTTCTGTGCATTTCTCTCATTCTATGCTGGGTTTTTGTCTGATTGAGTTAGAATGGGTCTTGTGTATGCTGTCACCATTGTTACAAGTTCATATGAACAAGATTCCAGTGGCCTGAAAGCCTGTTTCCTTATGTTCATCCACCACCCCTGTGACCTACAATCTTTCCACCCTGTCTTCTGCAATGGTCCCTTGAGCCATGGGTAAGGGAGGTTTAATACAGGAGTCCTATCCAGGGACATGCACTCTGCAGTCTCTTGTTCTCTAAAACTTAGCCAGTTGTAGACTCTGTAGCATCGTACATTGCTGAATAAGGGTTGAGGCATGTATTAGTATTCTCTCTACTCCATGAGTATGTTCCATGAGTCACTGTAGATGTGTCATTTAGGGCTGGGCATCTCTTAAGACATATATTCTTTGTGTGTGACCAGTTGTGGAACTCTATAATATATTCCATCTGTTGCAAAAAAGAAGCTTCTTTTATGAATAGGTTATGGTATACTTGTCAGGACGGTAGCCACGTCTGAGGAAGGCAGATGAAGAGGCCAGTTTCCCTACAGCCCTGGCTAACCAATAGCTTGCTATCTAGACCAGGCTGGCCTTGATCTCATTGAGATCTGCCTGGCATGGGTCACCACACCTAGCTAAAAGCTTTATTTTTATGATAGGATTTTTGTGTGTGTGCTTTGTTTTTTTGAGGCAGAATCCATCCACTGGAGCCGAGTTAACCTATTTAGCATCTCTCCCTTCAAGAAAACCAATTCTCCCTCTTCTAGTAGTTAGCAGTTGCCAATAGTTCCTCAGCTAAGATTGGGGCTCCTTCCCCATTTCTATGTTGGGATTTATCTGGCTTGAGCTTACTTGGGTCTTGAGCCTGCTGTCACCATTGCTCTGAGTTCATATTAGTAACTTCCCAGCTGTTTAGAAAACTGTTTCCTTGTGGTCTTCTACCACCTCTGGCTATTACAATCTTTCTGCCCTCTGTTCCACAATGATCCCACAGCTTTGGTTTAGCACAGGTGTCCTACTCAGGGACAAGCACTCTGCAGTCTCTTATTTTCTGCACTTTTGCCAGTTGAGGCTTTCTGGGTTAATCACCATTTGTGGCATGAGGAAACTTCATTGGTAAGAGTTGAGATAAGAATTAATCCCCTGTTCTGCTATGTTCCCTGAATCTTAGATGTAGAAGTTGCATTACAGATCTATCACTTATGGCTGAGCACCTCACAGACATTTATCTAAGTCTTTTTGTCCCCCCTTTTCTATTTTTTTTTTTTTTTTTTTCTTTTCGAGACAGGGTCTCCTTGTAGCCCCACTCTGTAGACCAGGCTGGCCTTGAACTCACAAAGATCCTCCTGCCTCTGCCTCCCAAGTGTTAGGATTAAAGGCATGAGGCACCATGCCCAGCTAACTGTTCTTTCTTGACCAAAGTGGTTTTGTGGTTACACCCCACTACCTCATTATTTTTTCTGGCTTGCCATTAAACCATCCTTTGTACTCAGTACATCTGAGTGAGAACCAAAGGGCTATCTCTGCTAGCCCTTCCACACAGGTAGGATGCTGGTTCAGCTAATCTGATGATTAAGTGAGCCTTCAGAAAAGCACTCAGCTATTTACTGCTTTTGCTTCACAGTTGAACAGTCACACCCCCACTTCTGGGGCACCTAGTGAAGCCACAGGTAGACAAAGGAGTGCTGCTTCTGATTCAAGCTTGTTTCATAATTGGGTGATCTGGACCAAATTAAACTGAAAAAAAGTACATTTTAAAATATTCAATGGTGGGGCTGGTGAGAAGACTTAGAAACACTGACTGCTCTTGCAGAGGACCTGGGTTCAATTCCCAGCACCCACACAGCAGCTAACCATCATCCTGACTCTACAGTTCCAGGGGATCTGATGCCCTCTTCTGACTTCTGAAGGCACAACACAATACAGATGCACTGTAAGTGCAGGAAAAATACACTCATACACATAAAATAAAAAATAATATTTTAAAAATATTCAGTGGTGTGATGTAAGCTCTTGATATTTATACTGTATACACAAAAAGCACAGAATACACTTCCATAGAGCAGACACACTAAGTCCCTCATATTCTGTTAGGGCATGTCTAGCTGTCCTGGAACTCACAAAGATCCGCCTGCTTCTGCCTCCCAAGTGCTGGGACTAAAGGCATGTGCTACCATGCCCAGCTCTATGCCTTTCTAATTCACAGTAATCCCAACTTTTAGTCTACACACCATACATTCAGGGATCTTTTGTAGATGTAGATAAAAATCTATATTACCAGCTATATTAAAATATGATTCACCAAATACTACTTTTAGGTTAAAATTATACTGAAATATGAAGATATTAATAATATTATGTGTGGAAAGTAGGTTATTAACAGATATGTTGTCCTTCACCAAATATTTACTCCTATAACACCATGACTCTAACTTTTAAATTCAGTTATTACTACCAGTAGTGGTTTAAGATATGTTTAAGGCTGGGCATGATGGCACATGCCTTTAATCCTAGCACTTGGGAGGCAGAGGCAGGTGGATATCTGTGAGTTCAAGGCCAGCCTGGTCTACAGAGTAAGTTCCAGGACAGCCAGAGCTATAGAGACACCCTGTCTCAAAAAGACCAAGAAAAAAAAAGATATGTTTATGCATGGATATAATTAATAAAACTCCAAAGTTCCAAGCAACTAAAGCACTTACTCATGTACTTTGTCTAATAAAACAGGGTTTATAGAGTTAGAGCAAGTTGTAATAACTTTTTACTTGGGTTTGGCTAAACAAACTTAACTGTTAAAGATTAAAATATTTTTCTGCTTTTGTTATTATAATTTGTATTTTTCTTCCTTGGCCTCCCAGGAAAATTCCTCCACAGATGTTACAGTAGGACACATGAGAAAAGACAAGCTCTCATTCATATAAGACAAATAGGTATGCTCAAATCACAAATTACCTCTAATTACAAAGTACAGCTGTGCCATCTTTCTTTTCATAATCTAACCATTTACACACTGATTTTTTTTTACTTCCATTTGGGCTTATTAACATCAAAGTTTGTCATCATTTGTCTGTTTCCAAACATTTTCACCTGAGGCAAAAAGGTAAAAAACAAAACACAACCTCCCCAGAATCTCTCTGCAATCTTGTTTTACTACTGCAAGAAAGCTTTAAGTCTTCATTGGCCTTATGATATTTTGTGATTAAACTTCTGTATGTTGCTGCAAAGTTTATTACCCGTGGCATACCGTTTCAAAATGTTTAAATGTTCAATTTTAAATCCAGCACACTGCACAAAAATATAGTTCAGTACACTCCAGCAAGTCTTAGTTTTAGTCACTGTTAATGTCTTAACTCCTCTTTTACAAAAATAACCACTACAAATATAGTCAGTGTGAAATAAAAAGGGACCTACTCTTTTTAAAAATTTTTAAAATTTTATTTATTTTTGTATGTGTATGAATGTACTGTCTGCATGTAGGTTTGTGTACCCGTGTCGTGCAGTGCCACAGAGGTCAGAAGAGGGTCTCGGATTCCCCTGGAACTGGAGTTCTCCTGGAATTGGAGTTACAGACGGTTCTCAGCTGCCATGTGGGTGCTGGGGATCGAACCCCGGTCCTCTGCAAGAGCAGTCGGTGCTCTTAACCACTAGGCTATCTCTCCAGCCCCAGGACCTGCTCTTTAATTCTATAAGCTGTTTAAGGATTGTGGTGGTTTGAATGAGTGTCCCCCATAGGCTTTAAGTATTCAGACATTTTGTCTCCAGTTGGTGGCACTGTTTTTGGAGGTCTTAGAAGGTGTGGCCGTGCTAGAGGAAGTATGTCACTGGGGGCAGGCTTAGTGAGTTTAACAAGTCTTGTGGTCTCCAGTCATTCTCTCTCTGCTTCCTGTGCTCATTGCGAGATGTGACCCTCAGCACGCTGCTCCAGCTCCAGCCGCCATGCCTCCCACCACAATGGGCTCTAATTCTCTGGAACCATCAATAGTAAGCTCAAATCAACTCTTCCTTTTATAAGTTCCTTTGGTCATGGTGTTTTATTACAGTAATAGAAAAGTGACTAATACAGTTATATGGTACCAGAGAGTGGGCTGTTGGCTGTGAAGAACCTCACCATGTGAATGTTTGGAGAAATGTGGATGACTTTGGAACTTTGGGCTAGAAAAGCTGTTGACTACTGTAAGCAGAGCTTAACAGGCCATTCTAGTAGAAGCCTGGAAGAAAGCATTGCTGCAAAAAATGTAGTTCCAGAGGAAAATAAAGACTTAGGCAGCAACTGGGATATTTTGATAAAGAGTCTGGCAGCAGTTTGCCCACAGCCCAAATGCTTGCCTGATGCTAAGTTGAAAAGCAATGGACTGATGTCTTTGGCGGAGGATATTTCAAGACAGCCTAATGTAGAAATGGTGGCATGGCTTTTAATGGTGAATATTGTGCAGATCTACAGTGAAGAAGAGCAGATGGGGCAGAAAGAAATGCAGAATGTACAGTTTGGATCTGAAAACTGCACTAGGAAGATTAAAGGTGGGGCCAAGGCATGTGAAGGAGAGGCTCCCTTTCATAAGGAGATTAAAGCAATTAAGGAGAGGCCTCGAGATTTACAAGTAAACAAAAGAATCAGTACCTTCAGGGCAAGACCACACCCAGCTAATCCTCCAGCAAGTCCAGGGCAGAGAAAAGTTGCAAATGTGGTTGAAATGGGCCAGGGTCCGTCCCGAACTTGCAGCCAGATTCGGCAATTTCATTCACGTGGTGCTGGCTTTAGAGGCATGAAGTTCGCAAGAGTGAAGGGGTCATCAGTTCTTCCTCCAAGGTTTCAGAGAGCCAAAGAGGCCAGGCAGAGTACAGCAGGGGTGTCCCTGAATAAAGAAGGCCCTGATAGGCCATTGCGTGAAGCTGTGAATGTGAAGCCTGGTTGGCAGCGGAGACCCCAAGAAGACATTCGAGATGCCAGACCTGTGAGATATTTGCCAAGGAGAGCTGCATACAGGGAGTGGTACCAGCCTAAGAAAGAGATGTATGTTGCAAGCAAAGCTGGAAGAGCTGAGCCATCTAAGCCCTTTGGAAGTCAAGTCCCAGAGGTTGCATGTGGAGCTACTGGACTTGGCGTTTGCCCTGCTGGTTTTCGGTCTTGTTTTGGTCCAGTATTTCCTCACTATGCCTCTATTCCTCCCTTTTGGAATGGGAATGTGTATTCGGTTCCACTGTACATTGGGAGTATGTAATTTGTCTTTTGATTTTACAGGAGCTTACAGTTTAGGAGATTGGCCTGAGTCTCAGAAGAGACTTTGGACTGTAGACTTTTGAATGGCATTGAAACTGGTAAAGACTATGGGGACTTTTAAGGTTGGACTAAATGCATTTTGCATTTTATATGGTCAGGAGCCTATGGGGGCCAGGGAGTGGAATGTGGTAGTTTGAATGAGTGTCCCCCATAGGCTTTAAGTATTCAGACATTTGTCTCCAGTTGGTGGCACGGTTCTTGGAGGTCTTAGAAGGTGTGACCATGCTAGAGGAAGTATGTCACTGGGGGCAGGCTTAGTGAGTTTAACAAGCCTCATGGTCTCCAGTCGCTCTCTCTGCTTCCTGTGCTCTTTGTGAGATGTGACCCTTGGCTTGCTGCTCCAGCTGCCATGCCTCCTGCCAGAATGGACTCTAATTCCCTGGAACCATCAATCATAAGCTCAAATAAACTCTTCCTTTTATAAGTTACTTTGGTCATGGTGTTTTATCACAGCAACAGAAAAGTGACTAATACAAGGATCTTACAGCAAACTGAAGACTGTATCTTACTAATTAGAGATTTAAACAGTCTATTTTTATTTTATGTGCATGAGTGTTCTGTCTGCATGTATGTATGTGTGCTACATGTGTGCAATGCCCATGGAGGGCAGAAAAAGACTGCCAGATTCCCTGGAACTGGAGCCACAGGCATTGTAAGCCACCACACAGGTGCTGGGAACCAAACCCAAGTCCTCTATAAGGGCAGCAAGTGCTCTTAACACCAAGCCATCTTTACATCCCCTTAATTACAGTTTTTTTTTTAATTTTTTTATGTGTATGAATGTACTGTCTGCATGTAGGTTGGTGCACCCGTGTCATGCAATGCTGCAGAGGTCAGAAGAGGGTGTCGGATTCCCCTTGAACTGGAGTTAAAGACGGTTCTTAGCCACCATGTGGGTGCTGGGAATAGAACCCAGGTCCTCTGCAAAAGCAGTTTTTTAAGTCATATTTGTAAGCTGCCCAGACCTTTATTTTATTTTACTTTTTAAATATATTTGTTAAATTTTATGGATTTCATATACTACATCTTAATTATATTTAGCACCCCCTTCCCTATCTGCATCCCACCCTCAACCCACCACAGGACTTCATGCATTTTGTTATATATGTTAAGGCTTGCTCATATGAACTTTCAGCAATGGTGATGGCATGCCCAAAACTGATGCAAACTTGATCAGACAGAAAAACAACATAGAACTGGGGAAAAAGGTAGGAGGCCAAAACTTTGGTGAGGAACTATTGGCAGCTAATCACTGCTGAGTGAGGAAGAGCCAATCTTTTTTCTTAATATTTATTTTATTTTTATTGTTTACATGTATGAGTATGTATACATGTGTGTAAGTGTACCTGCAATGCAATGCCCACAGAGGTCAGATGAAGGTGTCAGATTCCCCTGGAACTGGAGTCACAGATGGTTGTTAGCTGCCACGTGGATGCTGGGAATTAAACCTGGGTCCCCTGAAAGAGCAGTCAGTGCTATTTGCCACTGAGCCATCTTCTCAGCCCAAGAGCTGATCTTCTTTAAAGAAGTCATGCTAGACAGGCTGAACAGGCTCCAGTGGATGAACTCCCAGGGAGGGACATCCAGGTACACTTAATTATTATAGTTTTAAACTAGCCACTGATATGCTAAAGAAAAAGCAGTCTACAAATAATATAACTTGCAAAATTATTTCCCAAATGAACACATTTTCTGTTTGATGTTTAAAAATGATAATCCACATTGCTTGCTATTATTTAAATTTTGTATCCATTTCAATCATACTGCACTCACAAAAGGTAAAATAAAAATTTATTTAAAGTGACTTGTTTATATTACACAGGTCCATTGTATTTTCATACATGTATACCATGCACTCCAACCAGAGTCATCCATCCACCACTTTCTTTTGCCCCTTCCTTCCTCTCTGCAGATCTCCTTTCCAAATGTCCCCCTTCTACTTTCATGTCTTTCTAAAAAAATCTAGATTCCACATATAGAAAAATGTAGTCTGGCTTATTTCACATGACATGATGATCTCTAGCTGTTAAAAATAAAACCTAAGGTCCGTGGACCCCATTCACTCCACTCAAAGAACACACAAACAGAAAGTTATTTGGCAACACAGCTTGTACTTTTGCAAAAGGATGTGTTGGGTCACTCAGATCAAGCAAGAGCCCTGGGAGCTTGCTGGCCAGCTTAGGCTAGTTAAATGAGTGAGCTCTAAGTTCATTGAGAGACCCTGTCTCAAAAATAAGGTGGAGTATGATTAAGGAAGACACTTGCCATGGACTTCTGGCTTCTCCGTGTGTGCACCCACATATATGTGTGCGAGCGCGCGCGCACACACACACACACACACACACACANTCTAGTGGGGTGGGGGGTGGGAGGGGCACGGGTCTAGATTTAAAAAAAAAAAAAAAAAAAAAAAAAAAAAAATAAAAGAAAATGTGGTGACAAAGCATATACACAATGGGTCTTTCAGGCATGATAAAGAAACTGACAATAACTTGCAGTTAATAGTTGGACGAGAAGACATTGCTAAATGAAATAAGATCCAAGAAAACAAACGACAAATGTAATCCCTCAATCTTCTAGGATGCAGGCCAATACCTAGATAGTAGTAAAAGGTGCACTAGACATATACGTATCTTTTTTTTCTTTCAACTAAGCAACTGTACCATTTTTTTTTTTTATTAATTTTTATTATTTCGTATGTATATCGAAAGTACTGTCTGCAGTGCAAGTCTGTGCTCCCGTAGTCGTGCAATGCCGCGGAGTTCGAAGAGGGGTCCGGATTCCCCTGGAACGAGAGTTCTCCTGGAATTGGAGCTTCAGACGGTTTCTCAGCCCCAATGTGGGTGCGGGGATCGAACCCAGGTCCCTGCAAGAGCGGTCGAGCCTCGCACCTTAACCGCTAGGCCATCTCTCCAGCCCCACAACTGTGCTCATTATATAGTGAATACCTTGAAATGATCTAGAATTAACATACCCACTATTTTCAGACTTTGAATTATGGTATATGGGGGAGATATATGTTACTTTAGAGTAATATAAAATTAAAGGGCAAAAATGTGGAATCCAAACAAAAAAAAAGAGAGAGAGGGAGGGGGGGGGGGAAGGGAGAGAGGGAGGAGGAAGAAGGAAGGAAGGAAGGTGGAAGGAAAGTAGGAAGGAATTAGAGAATAAAGAAAAAGAAGAAAGAAGAAGACAGACATGTATGGCAGAATGCATGATTTTGATGGGAGAAGGGAGCAAGGAAGGGGAATTAGGTCTAAATCTGATTAAGAAATGTAATAACATCACAACGCTTCAATTAAAAAAAAGGATAATAATCAATGTCTTACATTCGTTCAATTGGGAGGGGATTGTTATTGTTTGGGGATAGAACCCAAAAGATGTAGACAAGTGGCCTATGAAGAAGTCAGTCTTGGGTGGAAAGAGGAGAGAAAAAGCAGGCTGTCTGAAAAGACAAATAAGCATCCCTCCAGGTTAACACTGGTTTTTCTTTGCACTGTGTTTAAATGTTTGCTTATGTATACTGACCTTGAAACTGGAAAGATCTAATGTAACCTAGGAAATTGCTACTTATGCCAGGTACATTTTTAATGTAGCAGAAATGGTAAAATAAGAGTAATACAGGCCATAAATGCTGTACAATCTTATTCTACTACATGAAGTAAGTCATTTTTATTAGCAGCAAGTTTATAGAGAAAAGGCCAATGAATATGCATCATATAGAATCATAACTGATTCTGTGAATAAAATAGTATTTCTGTTATTTCAGAGTTTCCTGTAGCATTCCTATAGTAAATACTGCAACAATTTTCCTGCAGCAGCTTTTTGTTTCTCCTAAAACAGAATGCTTATCTCTAAAAAGAGTTAGGTAAGCCAGGCTTGGTGGTGCATGCCTTTAATCCCAGCACAGAGGCAGGCGGATCTCTGTGATTTCCAGGCCAGCTGGGTGGGGCTACAAAACACTCAAAAGACCAAAAAAAAAAAAAAGAAAGAAAAGGAAAAAAAGGTAAGAAGCAAATGATGTGCACACCAGAGTCATAGGACAACATGGAGAGTGAAGGAGTACTCACATTTACCTCTTACTGGAAACAGCAAATTGAGCTTTCGGTGTAGTAGAGACGTCTTGTTCATGGTTTCGTTGGTAAAAGGAGTTTCCATAAATAATTGGTGATAAAAATATTATTGAAGTTTTTTTTGAGAAGAGTTGGGAAGGAAGCAAATAAAGTGAGTATAGATCGCAAGTTGCCTTTTTAAGAAAGGTTGTGCTGGGGACTGGAGAGATGGATCTAGCCGGTTTGGGAAGCGCCGACCGCTCTTGCAGAGGACCCGGGTTCGATCCCCAGCAACCCACCCATGTCGGCTGAGAACCGTCTGAAGCCTTCCGAATTCCAGGAGAAGCCAAGTTCCAGGGAATCCGAGACCCTCTTCGAGACTCTGCCGGCGTTGCACGACACCGGGTGCACCGACTTGCATGCAGACGTACATTCATAACACATACAGGAAATAAATAAAATTAATAATAAAAAAAAAAGGTTGTGGGGATCACAAGTGAGGGTACATCTTCCATTGTAATAGGAGCAAAAGCAGAGGGTATAGTCAAGCCTAGAAGCTGGCTACAGACCAGTTCTGCCTTCTGTCAAAAAGGGAAAGGGTACCAGAAGAACCTGACTAAACTGCTCTGGGAAGTTAGGAGATGCATCAGGAAAAATGGGCCATGTCAGAAGAGAAAATAGCCTCAAGTTAAGGAGGCAAGAGATAGCCAGTTGCCATGAAATTGTAGTCTTATAGTCTCTGTCTCCTCCCTTCTTCCCTCCCTCCCCTGTGTAAGAGAAAAGTTTCTAGCAATATTGCAGTATGTGCTTTCTGAGTAAATAAGATTATTTTTGTGTATAATTCTAATTCTACTTTAGTTGTCAAATCTAATTTTAGTGGAGTTTTATTGATACTTATGTTTTTGTGTTTAACTTTTGTTTGCTGTTATTAAAAGAAGAAAGGGGAGGGCTGAAGAGACGGCCTAAAGGTTAGGAGTTAGGCCGACTGCGGTTGCAGAGGACCCGGTTCAGTCCCCAGCCCCACATGGCAGCTGGAGCTGAGAACCATCTTTGGCTCCAGGTCCAGGGGAGTCGCCCAAGCACCCACAGGGCGGCGTGGAGAACTGTCTTTGGCGCCAGTTCCAGGGGAAGTCCGATGCCCTCTCTGACCTCCATGGCATTACATGACACGGGTGCAAACAGACCGGCATGCAGACAGTACACTCAGATAATTAATAATTAATTAATTAAAAAAGCATTGCTTAAAGCATATCTAAAAAAAAAGAATTCTGCTCAAAACAAAAGTCAAATTCCTCATGGAGAATATTGAGAAGAACTGAGAAAGAGATGAAAAAAAAAAAAAAGCGGGGCGGGAGAGATGGCCTAACCGGTTAAGAGCGCCGACCGCTCTTCAGAGGACCCGGGTTCGTCCCCAGCACCCAAATTGCGGCCGAAAAACCGGCTGAAACTCCAATTCCAGGAAGCTCCAGTTCCAGGGAATCCGAACCCTCTTCTGACCTCGGCGGCATTGCACGACACAGGGGCACAGACCGACATGCAGACAGTACATTAATACACATACAGAAATAAAAAAAAAAAAAAAAAAAAGATGAAAAGCATGTTTGCAGAATGCATGAACTCAAGTGGGGTTGGCGAATTGGGGGGGAACACGGGTCTAGATTTGTTAAAAAAAATTATGTGAAAAAAAAGAAAGAAAAGGGAACAATATTTTTTTTTTTTTAGGTATTTGTATCTGTCTGGTAGGCATGATAAATTACCTTACATGTGAACATACTGTAGAAATTATGTATTTGTGGGCCGGGCGTGGGGCGCAGTGCCTTTAATCCCAGCCTCTGTCGGAGGCATAGGCAGGGGAATCTCTGTGAGTTTCAAGGCCGCGGTCTACAGAGCGAGCTCCCAGGCCGCGTGGGACGAAAAGGGAGACCCTTCTCAAAAATACAAAATAATAGATAATAATAATGTATTTATGTGACTTTTGTATTTATGTCTCTTACATTAGTTTTCGTGACCCATAATCTCTAAATGTATTTTTGCCTTTTAATCTCACCTCTTTGACTAAAATTGGACATTTTAGAGGTATTAAGACAACAATATTAATCTTTTAGAAAATCTGTATTATCCAACATTAGCTTTTAGAAACTTTTTAGTATTTTTATCTCAGAACAACCTAATTTTTATGCTCTTAATTTTACATTTTTGATACCCACGATGATACTTATTTTCTGTTGATATCAATTCCTGCTTACCAGCCATCTGTCAGGAGGATCTGCCGACTATCCTGATTATGTCTCTGGAGATGTTCTCCATTAACAATGCTTTAAAACTGATGCCAACTTATTAATATTTTTGGCCATGCCATTAAAATTAGCATTGTGGGTTTTTTTAAGATTTTTTATTTTACATTATGATTTTTTGTCTGCCATCGATGTACTGTGTGCCTAGATGCCCACAGAATCTAAAACATAGTCATTGATGGTTAGTTGTAAAATTGACGTTTTTCTTGTTCTGTTGTTATTAACATTGCTGGATGTTTTTAATAGTATTTGTGAGAATTTCAAGTAACTTTAAAAGTCATTTTCAAAGTGGATTTAGAGTATCACAGCACCTCTATACTACTATTTTCATCCATTCAAGAACATCTCCCAACACATATTTCAGCATATTTGAAATCTGTATGTGTCTTAGGTGTTCTACAGTCCCTTTTGTCCAGGCGGCAGGCATGACTCATCATTGCCTGAGAATGTGAGAAACTTAGTCACACTGACACTTCAGTCTACTGTTTGACAAAAATCTTTACCTTTAGGAAGAGGGAAATCGTAAATGTAGAAGAGGCCTTCTAAGAAAACTGTGATATCAATATCAGGAGGGAGAGCCATTTCAGACCATCTGGGGGCTGCATAGTAGACCCGGTCCCTCAAAAAGAAGAGGAAAGGAGCAGGACTTCCCTTGATCAGAAAAAGATTTTCTCCATTGTCCAAAAGACGGGGGGGGGGGGGGGGGGTAGAGAAAATCCAAAAGTAGGGTTCTGTTGCTATGGTCCCTGTGGTTAGGCAGATCATAATAGGTGGTGGGAACATGTGACAGGAGGCTGTTGACCTTAGGGAGGCCTGAGGCAAACAGTGTGAGAGGAAGTTTGATGATAAAATGTCCCCTTTAAAGTCACACTTCAGGCCGGGTGTGGTGGGGCGCAGTCCCTTTAATCCTAAGCACTTGGGAACGCAGGGCAGGCGGATATCTTGTGTTGAGTTCAAGGCCAAGCGTGGGTCATACAGAGGTGAGTTCCAGACAAGCTGGGACTACAGGGAGAACCCTGCCTCCTCTCGAAAAAGACCCAAAAAACAAAACAAAACAAAGAATAAAGTCGACATGGTCTTTATTTTTTTCCACTAGCTTCCCATGTCTCTTTTTAATTTTTGAGGTTTTTTTTATTTCCACAATGTGTGGGCTGTTTGTAAAAAAAAAATTATATTTTTTATTATTATTTTTTATGTGTATGAATGTCACTGTCTGCATGTAGGTTGGCACCCGTTCAGTGCTGGTCAAGCGGATGACAGAAAGAGGGTCAAGAATATCTAATCCCACTGAACTGGGAGTTAAAATGACAGTTATTAGATCCACCATGTGTGTGCGGGGAATCGAACCGTGGTCCTCTGAGAGCATCAGGTCTCTTACCGCTTGAGCGATCTCGTCCAGCCCCTAGAACTCCAACGTCTTTTTTATTGTTTTATTGAGTTTTTATTTTTTTATTTACTTTTTTATTTTATGTTATTTTTTTAATTAAATTGGGACACTCACGTATGAACTCATCAGGGGATCATCCAGTCACATCTCAGAGCCCATCAGCCTAGCAACCAAGCCTTTAAACACCTGACCTTTTGAGCAAGTACTAAGCTGTTCATATTCAACAACCACAACCATATTTAACTATAATAACTGACTGCTGCTTCTTTTTGTGTGTGTGTTGTAATCATTTTTTGAGACAGGTCTCCCTTAAGCCCCCTAAGCTGGCCGAGAGCTCCGTGTAGACCAGGCTGGCTTGAACTCACAGAGATCTGCCTGTCTCTCGGCCTCTGCCTCGGCCTCCTGAGTGCTAGGATTAAAGGCGTGGTGCCCACATAGTGAGTTCCAGGCAAGCTGGAGCTACTACGGGAGACCTTGACTCAAAAAAAAAAAAAAAAAAAAAAAATCATTTCAAAATGTGTGGCCCCACTTTTCCCCTTTCCCTCCACACTTCAGCCCATCTCTCCTGTTCTTAATGCATGGTTGTAGTTTTAAAGCATTTTACCCGTCACTGAGTGGTTACTTTATGGATTATCCCTTAATAGAAGTCCTTGCTATTTCCTTGTGATTTGTGTACTTTTGTCAGGAATACCTTTAAAGCACACTATGCTCCTTGCAGTGCATCAGGAGGTATAGGATGTCACTTTCTATTGGTAGTGTTTACTTTTGTAATATGGTAAGATAGTGTCTTCCCATTTTATTCAGTGTAAAGAAGTATTTGCTACTCATTAGATAATAAAAACTTTTATGGGGAGACAGTTAGGCTTTCTCTTCTCCTCAGTTGTTATATTCATTTATAGCTCTTAAGATTCATGGATTACAACTTTACTCAAAGGGTTTCAATCCATTGGCACTACAGTTTAGTCCTTGAGCTCCCACATGCACCTAGTCTCCTGAAGGATAGGTTTTGGGCATGCCATGCTCTGCTTCCCTTTTCACTGACAAGGGGAAGAGGAAGAAAGAAGATAACCAACCAATCAATGAAGTGAGAGAAAACCCACAGAGTGGGGAGGAAACCTTCACCAATGATACATCTGACAGAGGATTAACATCCAGAATATATAAAGACTCAAAAAACAAAGGTGAAGAAAAAAATAACCCAACGTCAAAAGATGGAGTTAAAGAGCTGAACAGAGACTTCACAAGATGAGGAAAAAGATGGCTGAGAAATATCTTAAAAAGTGTTCAGCATCAATTAATTTAAGAAATGCAAATTAAAACCACCTTTAAGATATCATGGTCACTCGATTAAGACTGGAAGATCAAGAAAAAAAAAAGACACACAAATGCTGGAGAGATTGTGGGGTAAAGGGGAACACTCATCCAATGCTGGTAAGAATGTAAACTGTTACAACCACTATGGAAGCAAGTGAGTTCAAGGCCAGCCTGGTCTACAGAATGAGTGTCCAGGACAACTGGGGCTAGGGAGCCCTGTCTCAAAAAACAAAAAAAAAAAAAAAAAAAAAAAAAAGACTCAAAAATGAACCCACCACTTGAACCAGTCATACCAATCCTGGTATATACCCAAAGACTCAATCCTAACCACAAAGAATACATGCCATCTCATGTTTTATTGCAGCTCTCTTACATAGGGAAGAGCTGGAACCAACCCAAATGCCCTTCAACCAAAATGAGTGGATAGAAAAAAGAAAGAGGGAAGGGAGAAAGTAGGAAAAAAGAGACATGTGGAGAACCCTTGAATACTCAAAACTATCCCCACTGAACCCTATCATAACACTCCTGGGTAAATACCCACAGAAGACTCAATCTTACTGCAGAGATACATGCACAGCTATATTTATTGCAAGCTCTGTTTCACAATAGCAAAAAGCTGGAACCATCCAAATGCCCCTCAACTGACGATGGATAAGAGAAAAGGGTGGTACATCACACAATGGAGTTCTATGCAGCAAGTAAAAAAAGACATCATGAACTTTGCAGGTAAATGAAAGGAAACTGGAAGATACTATGTTGTTACGTGAAAGTAACAGCAGTCCAGAAAAACAACAATATAGCCCTCATCTGTGGATGCTAGGGCCAATAACCTAGTTGTAAATATTTCTTGTTGGAAGTGATGTGTATTGGAAAGAACAACACCAACAACAGAAAAGACTGTATCAAAGAACTGACTGAAAGGGTGAATCTAGTGGGGTGGGGGGTTGGGAGGGGGACACGGGTCTAGATTAGATTTGTAACAGTCTTCTACAAAATATATATAAAAAGGAAATGTGGTACATCTACACAATGGAGTTCTATGCAGCAGTAAAGAAACATGACATGAACCTTGCAGGTAAATAGTTGGAACTAGAAGACATTATGCTAAGTGAAGTAACAGTCCCAGAAAAACAAACGACAAATGGTATCCCTCATCTGTGGATGCTAGGGCCAAATACCTAGTAGTAGTAAGGTGAACTGAGCAATATCTATCTTTTTTTTTCTTTCACCTGAAAGCAACTGTACCAAATATTATTTTTTATTAATTTTATTTATTTCTCTATGTGTAGAATGTACTGTCCTGCATGCAAGTCTGTGCTCCCGTGTCGTGCAATGCCCGGGGGTTCAGAAGAGGGTCTCGGATTCCCCTGGAACTAGAGTTCTCCTGGAATTGGAGCTTCAGTACGGTTCTCAGCCCCAGTGTGGGTGCTGGGGATCGAACCCAGGTACCCTCTGCAAGAGCGGTCGGCGCCTTAACGCTCTGGCTCACATACCCTCCCGCTACAAAATACCATTAAGTCGACATATTCTAGCAGACTGCTCTAGCACCATCTTACACACGTCATTTATGTGATCCTATCACTTACTAACTTACCCTGACATAATTTTCAGACTTGGAATATATGGTATATGGGGGAGGATAGATTAGTTGACTCTCTTAGAGTAATATAGAATTAAAGGGGCAAAATGTGAATCCCAAATAAAAGGAAAGAAGGGGAGGGGAGAGGGGGGGGAAGGGGGGGGGAGGGAGGGAAGGGAAGGAAGAAGGAAGGAAAGGAAGGAAGGACGGAATTGAGGAAAAAAGAAAGAAGAAAGAAAGACAGACAGACATGTATGGCATAATCATGAGCTCTCTATGGGGTAAGTAGCAAAGGATGAATTAGGTCTTAATTTATTAGAAATGTAAAAATACACAACACTTCAATGAAAAAAAAGGATATACCTCAGTCTTATTTCGTTTCAATTGGAGAGGGGAGATTTGTTTTGGTTTGGGTAACACCCAAAAGAATGTAGACAAGTGGCCTATGAGAGAGTCAGTCTTGGGTGGAAAGAGGAGAGAAAAAGCAGGCTGTCTGAAAAGACAAAAATAAGCATCCCTCCAGGTTAACACTGGTTTTTCTTTGCACTGTGTTTAAATGTTTGCTTATGTATACTGACCTTGAAACTGGAAAGATCTAATGTAACCTAGGAAATTGCTACTGCCAGGTACATTTTTAATGTAGCAGAAAATGGTAAAATAAGAGTAATACAGGCCATAAAATGCTGTACAATTCTGTATTCTACATGAAGTAAGTCATTTTATTTTAGCAGCAAGTTTATAGAGAAAAGGCCAATGATATGCATCATATAGAATCATAACTGATTCTGTGAATAAAATAGTATTTCTGTTATTTCAGAGTTTCCTGTAGCATTCCTATAGTAAATACTGCAACAATTTTCCTGCAGCAGCTTTTTGTTTCTCCTAAAACAGAATGCTTATCTCTAAAAAGAGTTGGTAAGCCAGGCTGGTGGTGCATGCCTTTATCCCAGCACAAGGCAGCGGTCTCTGTGAGTTCCAGCCAGCTGGGGCTAAAGGGAGAACCCTGTCTCAAAAGACCAAAAAAAAAAAAAAAGAAAGAAAAGAAAAAAAGGTAAGAAGCAAAATGATGTGCACACCAGAGTCATAGGACAACATGGAGAGTGAAGGAGTACTCACATTTACCTCTTACTGGAAACAGCAAATTGAGCTTTCGGTGTAGTAGAGACGTCTTGTTCATGGTTTCGTTGGTAAAAGGAGTTTCCATAAAATATTGGTGATAAAAATATTATTGAAGTTTTTTTGAGAAGAGATTGGGAAGGAAGCAAATAAAGTGAGTAGAGATCGCAAGTTGCCTTTTTTAAGAAAGGTTGTGTGGGGACTGGAGAGATGGCTTGGCGGTTGGGAGCGCCGACCGCTCTTGGCAAGGACCCGGGTTCGATCCCAGCACCCACAGACGGCTGAGAACCGTCTAAGCTTCCAATTCCAGGAGAGCTCCAGTTCCAGGGAATCCGAGACCCTCTGTCTGACCTGCTGCGGCAGTTGCACGACACGGGTGCACCGACTTGCATGCAGACAGTACAGTCAACACATACAAGAATAAAAAAATTAAAAAAAAAAAAAAGGTTGTGTGGAGGATCACAAGTGAGGGTACATCTTCCATTGTAATAGGAGCAAAAGCAGAGGGTATAGTCAAGCCTAGAAGCTGGCTACAGACCAGTTCTGCCTTCTGTCAAAAAGGGAAAGGGTACCAGAAGAACCTGACTAAACTGCTCTGGGAAGTTAGGAGATGCATCAGGGAAAAATGGGCCATGTCAGAAGAGAAAATAGCCTATCAAGTTAAGGAGGCAAGAGATAGCCAGTTGCCATGAAATTGTAGTCTTATAGTCTCTGTCTCTCTCCTTTTCCCTCCCTCCCCTGTGCCCCCCCCCCCCCCCCCGTCTTGGACAATGGAGAAATCTCTTTCTGATCACAGGGAAGTCCTGCTCCTTTCCTCTTTCTTTTTGAGACAGGGTCTACTATGCAGCCCCCAGATGGTCTGAAATGGCTCTCCCTCCTGATATTGATATCACAGTTTTCTTAGAAGGCCTCTTCTACATTTACGATTTCCCTCTTCCTAAAGGTAAAGATTTTTGTCAAACAGTAGACTGAAGTGTCAGTGTGACTAAGTTTCTCACATTCTCAGGCAATGATGAGTCATGCCTGCCGCCTGGACAAAAGGGACTGTAGAACACCTAAGACACATACAGATTTCAAATATGCTGAAATATGTGTTGGGAGATGTTCTTGAATGGATGAAAATAGTAGTATAGAGGTGCTGTGATACTCTAAATCCACTTTGAAAATGACTTTTAAAGTTACTTGAAATTCTCACAAATAATATTTAAACATTCAGCAATGTTAGATAACAACAGAAAAACAGTCCCAATTTTACAACTAACCATCCAATGCTATTTTCTAGATTCTGTGGGCACTAGGCACACATGTACATAGATGCAGACAAAAACTCATACATGTAAAATAAAAAATCTTAAAAAAACCCACAAATGCTAATTAATGGCATGGCCAAAATATTAATAAAGTTGAATCAGTTAAAGCATTGTTAATGGAGAACATCTCCAGAGACATAATCAGGATAGTCGGCAGATCCTCCTGACAGATGGCTGGTAAGCAGGAATTGATATCAACAGAAAATAAGTATCATCGTGGGTATCAAAAATGTAAAATTAAGAGCATAAAAATTAGGTTGTTCTGAGATAAAAATACTAAAAAGTTTCTAAAAGCTAATGTTGGATAATACAGATTTTCTAAAAGATTAATATTGTTGTCTTAATACCTCTAAAATGTCCAATTTTAGTCAAAGAGGTGAGATTAAAAGGCAAAAATACATTTAGAGATTATGGGTCACGAAAACTAATGTAAGAGACATAAATACAAAAGTCACATAAATACATTATTATTATTATTATTTTTGTATTTTTGAGACAGTGTCTCCCTTTTAGTCCCAGCTGGCCTGGAGCTCGCTCTGTAGACCGCTGGCCTTGAACTCACAGAGATCCACCTGCCTCTGCCTCCCGAGTGCTGGGATTAAAGGCATGCGCCACCACGCCCGGCCCACAAATACATAATTTCTACAGTATGTTCACATGTAAGGTAATTTATCATGCCTACCAGACAGATACAAATACCTAAAAAAAAATATTTGTTCCTCTTTCTTCTTTTTTTTCACATAATTTTTTTTAACAAATCTAGACCCGTGTCCCCCCCAATTCGCCCACCCCACTAGAGCTCATGCATTCTGCCAAACATGCTTTTCATCTTTTTTTTTTTTTTTTTTTTTTTT
>VZQC01015648.1:1671624-1754157 GCA_009823505.1 Rhizomys pruinosus
ATTTCTGTATGTGTATTAATGTACTGTCTGCATGTGGTCTGTGCACCCGTGTCGTGCAATGCCGCCGAGGTCAGAAGAGGGTCGGATTCCCTGGAACTGGAGCTTCCTGGAATTGGAGTTTCAGACGGTTTTTCGGCCGCATTTGGGTGCTGGGGACGAACCCGGGTCCTCTGAAAGAGCGGTCGGCAGCTCTTAACCGGTAGGCCATCTCTCCGCCCCGCTTTTTTTTTTTCATCTCTTTCTCAGTCTTCTTCTCAATATTCTCCATGAGGAAGTTTGAACTGTTTTGAGCAGAATTTCTTTTTTTTTAGATATGCTTTAAGCAATGTTTTTTAATTAATTTAAAAAAAAAATAATACTATGTACTGTCTGCATGCCAGGTCTGTTGCACCCGTGTCATGTAATTGCCATGGATGGTCAGAGAGGGCATCTGGACTCCATGGAACTGGCGCCCAAAGACAGTCTCCACGCCGCCACTGTGGGTGCTTGGGTGACTCCCCTGGAACTGGAGCCAAAGACATGGTCTCAGCTCCAGTGCCATGTGGGGCTGGGGACTTGAAACCTGGGTCTTGCAACCGCAGTCGGCTAACTCCTAACCTTTAGGCCGTCTCTTCAGCCCTCCCCTTTCTTCTTTTAATAACAGCAAAACAAAAGTTGAAACACAAAAACATAAGTATCAATAAAAACTCACTAAAATTAGATTTGACAACTAAAGTAGAATTAGAATTATACACAAAAATAATCTTATTTACTCAGAAAGCACAATACTGCAATATTGCTAGAAACTTTTCTCTTCAAACAAGCTCTGTTTCCAAAATGCAACAGTAAAACATGTTTAGGAAAGACATTCTCACTTCAAAAAAGATACATTAAAGGAAAAGAATGAGTCTGAAGTGTAGGAGGACACTGTCCATTAGATTTTAAGGCTTATGGTAACTGTGGCTCCTTCTGCCCTCCAGGGTCTGCTCTCAAGGTCACTCTTACTTTTTCTTGGAAGATGATAGTCAGCACTTCTGGTAAGTGGTCTTACAGGATTTCAATTCTGTCCCTGATCTGTCCCTTCAGTGAAGGTGACATTTCTGCTTTGATGGCTAACTAGATCCACAAGTCAATACATTTAAACTCTTGAGTAAATGGCTGTCCAAACATATCCTTACTCTTCTGTGCATAGCACCTTCTCATTTTTATCATTATGTATAAGGCAAGCATTCTCAAAATGTTCAAGGTTTAGTTCTTTTTATACAATTCTTAATTCATCTCTCCCTGTTTATGTTTTATCATATACAAGAAAAAGTCTACATATTCAGTATTTTACTTAGAAATCTCCTCTATTAACTATTCAATTTCATCATTCATGTGTCACTTTCCAGAAAACAATTCAGCTGAGGGACTGTTTCTTACAGTTTGTAGTAATATGTTCCTCCTCTCCATTTGAGAGCTCACTAGATGCACCTTTTATAATGAATAATTCTAGAAATGGTCTATTCAAGGCAATCAAGCCTTGATTATGTACTCAAAACTCTCAGCCTCTACCCATTTTCCCTCAATTTCAAAGCTACTCCCAATGTTTTAGGTTTACGCTATTGCAGCATACCACTTCCTAGTAACAGATCTATTGACAGACTTCTCCAAAGAAACTGAGCCAACAGAAGATATATGCAAGGACACTGGAGCAGAAAAGATAAGCTAGATGAGATATTTAAGGATTAACATGATTGTGGGGGCTAGCAAGTGCAAAATTTGTGGGGCAGGGTAGCAGGTTAGAATTCAGGAAGAATTAATTCTGAGTCTGCAATCTGCAGGGCAGGGCAGGAAGGCTGGAGAAGCTGCAGCCTTCTATGTTGCAGCTTGGTGGTAAAATACCATCTTCCTCAGGAAACCTCTGCCTTTGTTCTTAAGGTCTTCCCATGATTCAAAGGGCCATCCACATTATAGAGGGATTTAATCAAAGTCTACTGATTTAAATGATTATCAACTTGAAAAGTAGCCTTTAGACTGGTGAGTGGCATGCAACTGGGTACCACTGCCTAGCCAACCTGGCACATACATCCATTGAATTTACTGATTTCCTGACATCAGGATTAATATCTGTCTCATATATATGAAAACATTTCATTAGTGTTGCTGTAATTTGGATCTTCAATGTGAAGCCCATGTGTTAAAGGTTTGGTACTGTCTACCATACTACTGGTGGAACTTTTAAGGGCTGGAACCCAGTGGAAGGAAATTAGGTCACTGGGGGTATACTTCAGGGAGAATTATGTTACTTTTACTATTAGGATAAAACAGAGTACAGAACTTTAAAGAAGAAAGAGTTTATTTTGGTTTACAGGTCCAGAGAGATACAATCTTTCATGCTGGAGAAAGCATGGCAGGTTAGCTGGTCACACTGCATCACCGTGAGTCAGGAAACAAAAGTAAACAGGAAGTGGAGCTGGCCTATAAAACCTCAAGATTGGCTCCCAGTGATCCACTTCCTCCAGCAAGGCTTCACCTCTTAAAGTTCCACAATTCTCCCAAATAGCACCACCAGCTAGGGACCAGGTGTTCAAACCCATAAGCCTGTGGTGACATTTCACACTCAAACCACAACAGTAATATCAGGACCCCAGCTCTTCTCTGCTCCCCAGCTGCCACAAGGTCAGCACTGTCATCTTAAGAAGAACAGCTGTGACTACCTGCATGTTACCCTTATAAACCTGAGTCTGTTGATGTTCTCTCATAAAAAGGTTGGGGGAAGACTAGACCCTCACCTGAGATTCCAGCTACTCCATCCCCATGCCTCGCACTCCCAGCTGCACCTGGTCTTGGGATACATATGAGGCAGGATGTTAACTGAAGTGGGAAGACTTAATCTATACAACTTCTAGAAGGGTGGCACTCTATAAATGCTACTCTTTTGGCATCACCCATGTTCCTGTAACTTAGTGTAACTCATTAAGTTCACACTGCTAGATTTGGACTGAATTGTTCTTCTGCTCTGTCAGTACCCCATCTAGGGTTCACATCTCCCCAGGAAAAGTTAACATCTCAACTCCTTTTTTAACTTTTTATTTATTTCTGTATGTGTATGAATGTACTGTCTGCATGCAAGTGTGTGCACCCGTGTCGTGCAATGCCGCAGAGGTCAGAAGAGGGCGTCGGATTCCTCCTGGAACTGGAGTTCTCCTGGAATTGGAGTTTCAGACGGTTCTTGGCTGCCATGTGGGTGCTGGGGATCGAACCCAGGTCCTCTGTAAGAGCGGTCGGCGCTCTTAACCGCTAGGCCATCTCTCCAGCCCCCAGCTTTGTTTTCTGGGTTCCCTGCTAAGTAATCACTTAAAAAATACTTTATTATTTTTATTTTACATGTATGCATGTATTACCTGCATGCATGAAAGTGGACCCATGTCATGCAATGCCCGTGGAGGCCATTAAGAGGGCACTGGATTCCCCTAGAACTGGAGTTACGGATGGTTATTAGGTGTTATGTGGGTGCAGTAAATCAAATCCTAGTCCTCTACAACAGCAGCCAGTGTTCTTAACTGCTGAGCAATCATTTTTTACTAAGTTTTGATATTCAGTTTTCCTTTTCAGATTGTTAATTCAATTTCTGTCTCCAGACTGGATTCTGACAAAGACAGATCTTTCCTTTCTTGTCACAATCTACAAATGTTCCAGTCTCTTCCAGAAATGTTGCTAGGGAATTGTGGCATAGCAAAAACTTGGACCTCCCTTATTTCTTCTCAGGCAGTGCTTTAATTTAGTGCCACCTCCATCAAACCACAGAACCCTGGCCAAGCATTTGTGAATTTACTACTTTTTTGTGTGTCTTTTTGAGACAGGGTCCCCCTGCAACCCAGCTGTCCTGGAACTCACTATGTAGACCAGACTGGCCTTGAACTCACAGAGATCCGCCTGCCTCTGGGATTAAAGGTGTGCACCACCATGCCCAGCTTTGAATTTACTACTTTTTTTTTTGGTCTTTTTGAGACAGGGTCTCCCTGTAGTCCCAGCTGTCCTGGAACTCACTCTGTAGACCAGGCTGGCCTTGAACTCACAAAGATCCGCCTGGCTCTGCCTCCCAAGTGCTAGGATTAAAGGCGTGCGCCACCACGCCAGGCTGAATTTACTACTTCTTAAAGATGGGCAGAGGACTAGACACAGAGATCATAGGTGTGATGGACAGCTTTAGTTGTAAACTGGACACACCTGGGTAGAGGAAGCCTCAACTGAGGAAATCTCTCTACTGGATTGGCCTGTGGCCATGTCTGTAGGGCCACCCCTGGTCTCGTGCTGCATAAGAAAGCAGGCTGAGCATGCGCCAGGAGAGTAAGCCCTGTACCTCCAAAGATCTATGCTCCAGGTTCTACCCTGAGTTCCTGCCCTGGCTTCCCTAGATGATGGACTGTGCTGTAAGACAAATAAACCCTTTTCTCCCCAAGTTGGTTTTGGTCAGTGTTTTTATTACAGCAATAAGAAAGAAACTAAGATATAAGGATACAGGGTTGTCTTTCCAATCTTGTTGTCTCTCTCGCAATTTTTAAAAATGTTTTTTATAAGTTTCAAAGCAGTTTTCTTGAACCTCTGAGTCAGCCACATCAAGATTCTTAAAGGACTTAAGCTCTACCTCAAAGACCTATCATAATGTGTAAACAAAACACTTTTCTAAGGTTTTCAGTGAATTGTAAAGATACAGAAATTATATAATCTTCAGTAGATGTGAGCAGTATTATACAAAATTTTCACTATGTATTTAAGTATTTAAAGTTTTTAAACATTTATTGATCCATGCTCTTTTTGTGTGTGTGTGTATGTATCCCTGTGGAAGTCAAAGTAAAATTTGCAGAAGCTACTTTCCTTCTCCACCATGTGGGTTCCATGGATTGAACTTCAATGGTCAGGCTTGGCAATAAGTACTTTACCCACGGAACCATTTCACTGGCCCTCAACATTTAACTGTCAGACAACAAAATATATCATTCAGCTGGCTTTTGCTATAAGCAAGTATTATTTAATTAAAAAATAATCTAGTTGGTTTGAGTTTACCTGTTGAATTCTCTCATTTAGTTGTGAAATGTGATCGCTGATTTATAAAAGTTCTAAAATTGCTATTTGATATTTAAAATCTGATAACAAAAGCTATAATACACAAAAGGTTACTGTAATAAAAACATATAAATGCTCATATTAAAAATCTCGGCCTGGGCATGGTGGCACACGCCTTTAATCCTAGCACTTGGGAGGCAGAGGCAGGCGGATCTTTGTGAGTTCAAGGCCAGCTTGGTCTACATAGTTCCAGGATAGCTGGAGCTAAAGGGAGACCCTGTCTCCCCTGTCTCAAAAAGACCAGTAAATAAATAAATAAATAAATAAATAAATAAATAAATAAATAAAATACAATCTCATGGAGTAATAGGTAAAAGAGATCCACCATTAAACTTCTGGGACTAAAATGAAGACCATCAGTTTTTTAATTATTCCATAAATATTTAATGTACCTATATACCAGACATATAGGCTCATCGACTACAGCAAAACAGAGCAGAATCTCCTTTGCACTATATTTCTGCTGGGACTATAGCATGGCATGCCTTCATGGTTTTAAGTGTGCATTTAGATTAGTTAGTAACAGAGTTGCTTCTCACCACTGCTCTATTCCGGATTAAATCATTTTAATTTTTTTTCTTTTTTGTCTTTTTGAGACAGGGTCTCCCTGTAGCCCCAGCTGGCCTGGAACTCACTCTGTAGACCAGGCTGGCCTTGAACTCACAGATCCGCCTGCCTCTGCCTCCCTAGTGCTAGGATTAAAGGTGTGCACCACCACGCCCAGCTTAAAGACGGTTAGCCACCATGTGGGTTCTAGGAATCGAAGTGGGGTGCTTTACAAGAGCAGTCAGCGCTCTTAACCTCTGAGCCATCTCTCCAGCCCCAATCATTTTACTTTTTAAACAGTGGTAGACAAATTTTTTTCACTGAAAAGCAAAATAAGTCACAGAATCAGAAACACTTCTAGTATCCAATATTATGTAAAACTTTACAAAGTTTTGAACAGTTTTAGAAGCAGCAGTTTATGTAGAAGCAGCCGACATGCTGAACTCTAAAGCTAGCTCCACTACCAACTTCTATGCAGGAGGCAGTGTTTTGTTTCCCTGCTGCAATCACTGTTTCTGAAAAATATCATCACATTTTACATAACACACACACAATTCTGAACCCTTACAATTTGTTTTTTAAACTAATTCCTTGATTTAAGAATCACCAAATTTCCTAAATTATTATGCCAGCTCTGTACTTCCAGTTTTCAATTCACTTGTTTTTCTTAAAGTCTTGATATTCTTCCCACAGGTCAAACCAAATTGCATTATAGAGCTAGCTAGCTAAGGTGGTGGGTTTAATCATAATTTCAAAACCATCTTTTGAGATACACTAACCACTATACTAGGAAGGTAACAATTCTATTTGTGACAAAGTTTGTTGGTGTAAAATTAATGTCATGCTTCTTAAAACTTTTTCTACTCTTGACCCCTTTTCCATTGAAAAATTTTTACAAGACCCTTGGTAATACAGGTATATAAAACAGATACATAAATAATTTACTACTTTAAAAACAATTTTCAAAAAAGAAAAAAAGGAAAAAAAGCCAATTTTCATACATATGTATTAGTTATTCCTCTACTAGTGTGGTAAAATGCCATGTCCAAGGAACCTTATAGAAGGAATTCAGAGATCCACTGGCCTCTGCCTCCTGAGTGCTGAGATTAAAGGCATGTGCCACCAAATCTGACAAAAATTTTTAAATTAGATGGATTTGCTTGTTTGCTTTTATATAAAGAATTAAACCTTGGCTGAATATCTGATATTGCAGGACACTGAGCATCTTCAATGATCTTCAGAGTTAACTGACATTTTGCTTTTATTTTTGTTGTTGTTGTTTTGAGACAAGATCTCCCTACAGTCCCAGCTGTGCTGGAACTCACTATGTTGACCAGGCTGGTCTTGAACTCAGAGATCTGCCCTGCCTCTGCCTCTCCAGTGCTGGGACTAAACGCATACATCACCACTCCTGGAAACATTTTGCTTTTATAATTATCAATGCAAATATCTAAAGTGAATAAATATGCAGAAATATTCATTGTTTAGGGCCATTTCAGAAATCACTGGAAACTGTGCCCAAGTCTGAAGCCAAATTTCATTCAATGATTTTTTACAATCGGTAGCCTAAACAGTTTTTGGAATCAAATAAAATCAAATCCAAAGATATAGTAACTTGATACTATCAAAAGTTTGTTTTTCGGGGCTGGAGAGATGGCCTAGCGGTTAAGAGCGCCGACCGCTCTTACAGAGGACCCGGGTTCGATCCCCAGCACCCACATGGCGGCCGAGAACCGTCCGAAACTCCAATTCCAGGAGAACTCCAGTTCCAGGGGAATCCGACGCCCTCTTGTGACCTCCGCGGCATTGCACGACATGGGTGCACAAATCTACATGCAGACAGTATATTCATACATATACAGAAATAAGTAAAATTTAAAAAAAAATTTAAAAAAGAGTTTGTTTTCTGCAATTAAACTATTGTACTTCTGTAAAAAGAAGAAAACTTAAAATATACAGTAAAAGTACTGTCATACACTGGGCATAATGGCACACAGCTTTAATCCCAGCACTCAGGAGGCAGAGGCACGCAGATCTCTGTGAGTCCAAGGCCAGCCTGGTCTAAATAGCAAGCTCTAGGCCAGCTGGGACTAAAGGAAGACCCTGTCTCAAAAAGAAAAAAAAAAAAAAAAGTACTGCCATTCATAGCATAGAGTGGTCTCTAGTCTGAGCCAACAAGTTTCAGGTGGTGTATGGTGGGAGGACATGTACAGTAACCTGCTCCTTTTGTGGGCTAAGAATCAATCCTCAGTGAAGTCACATGGTGTAACATGGATGAGCACTGCTAGAAATACTTGGGATCAACCCTACATTTTATTTTATTCTTTTTTTGTCCTTGGGTGCTTAGAGGACATTTTTACTGTTGTCAAAAAATTTTTCGATCCCCACATTCAGTTACTACACTCCATATGAGGTCACCGTCCATGGTTTATACCTTGTTGCCTATATTCATAGAGAACTTTAAATTAAAGGCCAATGAAAACAATGTGACCTCCTCTATCTATTTGTATTCTATGTCCAAAGTACACAAGAGCTTGGCACTTCCACTTATATTTTGCTGAGTCAAACTTTTTCTTCCAGTTCTTGGAAAAGCTATTCCCTTTACCTGCATCACTCTTTTCTTTTTCTGCCAAATGAATTTTCAATCACCCTGAGGGTGGCTATCTGTGATTCCTTCAGGAAACCAGGAGCCTGTTAGAAGCTCTTCTAGCACGCAGCCCTTAGCCTTAGCATAGCATTTACCAGATTACATTAAAATGCCCTCTGCAATTAGACTTTACATACATGAACTATCTTTTTTTTTTCCCTTTCTTTTTTTTTTTTTTGTCTTTTTGAGACAAGGTTTCCCTGTAGCCCCAGCTGGCCTGGAACTCACTAGGTAGACCAGGCTGGCTCTGAACTCACAGAGATCCACCTACCTCTGCCTCCTGAGTGCTGGAATTAAAGGAATGACCCGCCATAAATTGTCTTCTAATCCTCACTTCTTTTATCTAGCCTTGACACACAGGATTTCAATAATCACAAAATAGGGGGCTGGAGAGATGGCCTAGCGGTTAAGAACACTTACTGCTCTTGCAGAGGACCAGGGTTTAATCCCCAGCACCCACATGGCAGCTGAGAACCATCTTTAACTCCAGTTCCAGGGGAATCCAACACCCTCTTCTGACCTCCGCAGTACTGCATGACATGGGTGCACAAATCTACATGCAGACAGTATATTCATGCACATAATAAAAAAAAAATCATGAAATGAAGAAAGAAGCAAGATTCCAACCTATCACCTGTTTCATAACTTGGACTTCTATACTGAATTCCTGGTTAACCCCACTCAACTGCAAGCTGTTGTTCACAATGAAAAACAGAAAAGTATAGGATTCCATTAACATAAATTCTCCATTTTTAGTGTGATGAATGAAAATGAAGGTTATTTTCATATTATTATAGATGTGGACCTTGTGTACTGTTATTTTTTTGTCTGTTTGACACAAATGAAGACTCACCTGAGAAGAGAGAATCTCAACCAAGGAATTTCCTAGGTCTCTGGGCATGTCTGTTAAGGCATTTTCTTGACTACTGAGTGATGTGGGAGGGCCCAGCCCACTATGTGGGTGGCATTATCCCTAGGCAGGTGGCCCTGATTTGTATAAGAAAGCAAGCTGATCCTGAAAATGTGAGTCACCAGTCTTCCTGTTCAGAGAGGTCTCAGAGATCCACTAATGGGACTTCAGCTAGTATCCAGTCTATAAAGAGGAAAGTCTGCTCATGCTTCAAAAAGGGAAGCCTGGTCTACCCCCCGCCCCCCCAAAAAAAAAAAACCCTGAGTGACACTTGAGGACCAGAATAACCAGAAAGCAAAAACCTTGGTTATTCTGGGCTAACTGTGTGGCCTTAAACATTCAAAAGGAAAGTATAACCAGAAATAAATCATCAGTAAGGCCTGAGAAATTGTACTTCAGGTATAAAACTTGAAATCTTAGTAAAAAGCAAAAAGTAAAAAAAAAAAAAAGAGGTGGTACGCTTTCCTGAAGCCACAGAAGCCACCACAGAGCCAGGGCTTCTGGGCTGCAGGAGGGGAATCTGCAGGGCAGGAATTAAGTAAGATCCAGATCCGCCTGCCTCTGCCTCCCAAGTGCTGGGTTAAAGGAGTGTACCACCATGCCTGGCTTGATTTCTCTGCCCTCACCATTCAGGACCCCTTGACTAGGGATGGTGCCACTCACAGTGGGAGATCTCCCTGGAGGTAACCCAGGTCACAAATATTAAAAGAACAATCACAGACATATTCAAAGAAATCAAGGGACAAATCAAAGAATTAAAGGGACAGAACTACCAACTTTGGAAGGAAATGGAAAAGCTGGAGTTACAATGAAAGGATAAAGGACAGAGACAAGTGAATCAAAGATCTAAAAGAAGAGAATGACAAACTCCAGAAGGAAGTGGAAATACTACAGAAATCTCAGGATGAAGTGAAAAAGGGAAATCGAACACACATCCAGTCAACAGGAAAGGATGGGAGAAAGCCTCAGTAACAGAATGGATGAAACAAAAAATAGAATATCAAGACTAGAAGATAACATGGAAGAACTGGAGAGCTCAAGCAAAGGCTATGAAAAAAAAATGAGTGGAATGAATAATCAGGAAATGTGGGACACCATGAAGAGGCTAAACTTCCACATCATAGGTATAGAGGAAAGAGTCCCAAGATTCCATGGACCAGATCTTCAACAGAATTATAAAAGAAATTTCAAAAACCTATACTCTACTAAATTTGAAAAACCAAGAGAAATGGATGAATATCTGAAATCATGTAATTCACCAAAACTTAATCAGGAAGAGACAGCTTAAACAGACCAACAATAAAGGAAGAAATTGAAACCATGATTAAAAACCTCCCAAGTTATGCATGAGCTCTGGCAGGGTGTAGGGTAAGGAAGGGGAAATGGGTCTAAATTTGATTAAGAAATGTATGAAAAGTTTCAATAAAAAAAGTAAAAAAAAAATTCATCTTAGGCAAGCGATAGCTAGGAGGTGAGTTACTATTATGCGGCTTTAGGACTAGTTCTTAGAAAAATGGTGAAGTTGCAGAATTAGGATTCAATGGTATCTCCTTTTTCATTGGTACACTTTCTTCAAAATATCCCATCATCAAAATGGTCATAATCCTTTAATAATTTCCTGTTCTAGGCTGTGTCAGTGACCTTCAGAAAACATTCCTTGCAGGGAAAATATTTAAATATAAAACAAGGAAATGTGCAAACTATTAGACAAGGGTTTGCTATCTTGGTGGCAGTGGGGATTACATTTGCCTCCCAATTTCTACTTTGTGGATGTCATCCAACTCTGCTTATAAATGCATAACCTTATTAAAAAAAATGACCTGCAGCATACAATAAAGTGGATTTTTCATCACCTTATAAAAAAAAAGTGACCTGCAGCATACAGTAAAGTGGATTTTTCATTACCATAAAAAAAAAGCACTGTTGTTTTGCCTGTCTTCAATTCTTATTGGCAAGTGCATCTACCCTGTGGCTGCCACTGCTTTTGCCATCCTTCAAAGACATGAGACACAGCTTTTCAATCTTTCACTATGGACTGAAGACTTTGTATCTCCAAGAATCCTCCAAACCTTCAGTGCTAGATGGGAACTGCTGAGACATCCAACTTATGGACTAAGCAACTACTGGGGTTTCAGCTTCTTCAGAGTATAGACTGCCATTGTTGGACTACCCAGGCTGTATCACGGAGGCCAGTACAGAAGATCAATACAGGAAGCAGTGCTTACTGGACCTCATTTGGTGACCATGGTAAAGGAAGACCCCAGTGTGGACCACAAGGGGAGGACTAATGGTTGTTTGGGCTTGCCAAGGAGGAGCCTTCAAACAATTCCTTAAGGAAAACATGACATATTTCAGCCTCATAAAAAAATAAAAGAAATCATAAGCTGAAACTGCTAAAACCTATGATGTCATAATCTTGATATAGGTGTGGCATGCATATATGCATATTTTGGAATGATGCAAATTGGAAGGAACAACAACAACAAAAAGACTGGGTCAAAGAACTGACTGAAATGGTGAACATCTGCCCAAAAATTTTAAAAGAGACCGAGAAAAACATGTATGGCAGAATGCATGAGCTCTGGTGGGATGGGGGGCAAGGAAGGGGGACTGGGTCTAGATTTGAATGGAAAATGTTATATGAAATGCACAATGCTTCAGTAAAAAATTAGCCTTGAAAAAATTGAAACTAAAAAAAAAAAAAAGCATGCTGAGCACATGAGGAGCAAGCCAGTCAGCAGTGTTCCAGGGTGTCAGCTTCAGCTCCTGCCTTCAGGTTCGTACCTCAAGTTCCTGCTCTAATTTCCCTCAATGACAGACTGTTAAGTGGATGCTACTTGAATTATGTGATGCAGTAAACCCTTTCCTCCACAAGTTGTTTTTGGTAAGAGTCTTTTACCACAGCAATAGAAAGCCAATTGAGTGGTGGCTCATGCCTTTAATACCAGAATTTGGGAGGAGGAAGCAAGTAGGTCTCTGTGAGTTTGAGGCTAGCTTGGTAGTGAGTTTCAGACTAGCCAGAGCTACTCTCAAAACAACAGCAACAAAACAAACCATCGCCACACCAAGCACAATTAAAACTATTGAGGATGAAAGATTATTAATCACAACCACCAAATTCTAACACACAGATATCTCAGGAATTCTCAACTATAACACCCCTCCCCCAGGAGTGGTGGAAAAGGATTAACAGCCCCTCTGCTTAGTGAAATGTGTTCAAATCACTGAGGTGCAGGTAGAGTTTTCAGGCTATAGCCCTACTGGATGCACTCGTTTTCAGCCACTGTTGATGCAAGTAATATCAACTGTGGCAATAAAAGCATAAAAGCCTGTTTTAAATCAGTCCAACCAGCAGATCAAGCATATGTGTCAACAGACTTGATCAAACAATTGATAATATCCTGTACTTTAGCTGGGCTAAAGGTTACAAAGTTGCAGAGAATGCAGAGGCTGAGTTGGGGAAAGAAACCAAAATACTACATTGTTTTGAACTGTAATGTGAAGTTAGTAATTTAAAGTAAAAGTAGGCTAGAAATAAACAGAAAATTAACAAAACCGAACAAACAAAACAATAACCCTAAAATTCAAATGAACTGAAATAAAATCAAGTCTATTAATTGCTGGGAGGATGCATTGGGAATTCAACTTGGGTTCTGAGGACAGTGAGTAACTGGTTGGATGGTATCTGAGTAGTAACAAGGTCAGAGAATGTGACTATAGTGACTGAATGATCCAAGTTTTAAAATGTGGAGGGCTGAAGATGTAACTCACTAGCAAGGAACTTTGGTATTATGTGGAAGACTCAATGCCAAGGGGAAAAAGCATATTTTATTCAAGGCACTAGTAATTTCTAAAATTTAACTGAAACTGGGGAGATTAACCTAAGGTTCTGAAAAATACTGGACTGACTATAGCAGAAAAAAACAATAAAGAAAATAAGTTTGTATGACACAAGATTAAAAAAAAAATGGCGGAATACACTAAAAGGTAGATCTTTCCTCTAACAGATGTGGTGAGAGGCTAGAGTCAATGAACATATAGTCTACATGTATCTTAATATCAGCATCATTAACCATACTTAATTTTAATATACAAGGCCTCCTTTCCTCTGTTTTCAGTTGTATTTTAATGTTCCTTGAATTTTTCATTAGAAAGACATGATACAAACTTAACAAAGAAAATAAAATACTATTTTAATTCTCAGAAAATTCATAAATACCAAAATGTCTACTAAACTATTTTTAGGTAGAATTGCAAACTTTCCCATTTTTTTTTTTTTTTTACATGGCAATACTTATCCTGAAATAAGGAACATTTACACCTGAACAGATGCAGGTTTTAGGAGAACTTTTTTTTTGGTAGGCAGAGACTACTAAAAAATAATGGCTCAGAATCACGAAAACAATAGTCATTAGAATTGCTAAAATATGCAAACTACCAATTGGTTAACTTTGCCAGTTGATATTTTCATGGCTGGAAAAAGTTAAGTAGCAGCAAGACTCCACTAAAGCGATCTTAGAGATGAAACTTAAAACAGAAGTGACCCCGGTGAGACAAGGGACGCACAGCACCACACAGGAGGGGAGGGGCGCAGAGAGAGGACCGCTCGGGCATGAGCCACGCCCACTCCGTCCCCGCCGACAATCCAGGGTTGGGTTTCTAAGACCTGCGGGTTATCCGGAAGGGAGCTGGGTCGCCGACAACGGCCTCCTTCGCCCTTCAAGCCAGTCCGGCCAGCAACTCAGGGTCACCTAGCACCCGCCTCCTTCCCCAGGCTCTTGAGGAGGCGGAACTGCGGCGCGCTAGCAGGAAAAACTAGTCCGTACCTGAGCCACCACCGTGAGGTTGTCGTCGCGCTCCGCAGCTTTCACGCGGCCGTGATGCCACGCCGCTCCTGCCCCTGCCAGGGCCACGCCGGCCACAGCCGCTGCCAGAGGGCCGGGACTAGGCCTGGCTAGTCGGCTGGCCGCCAGTCCCCGCCACAATCTTCCGCCCCAGGCAGCCAGGCCGGCACTTCTCCCAGCGGCCGCCGCCATCTTTGCGGAAGTCCCGATTTAGGCGCTGCGTCTTGTCCCAACCTCCTGCGGTGTAAGGCTGAGCTCTCGCGAGATCTCAGCAGCCTCCACCTGACCCTTGGACGTGCTTGCTGGGTGGGGTTCAGTCCTTGAGGCCGAGTGGCTGGAGGTGATACCTTCTTAGGAAAGGATTTAGAGGCACTGGAAAGGTGTCCCAACAAGTCAGTCAGGCTTCCAGAAGTTCAAGACAGGAGCTGGAGAGATGGCTCAGGGGTTAAGAGCACTTGCCGCTCTTCCAGAAAACCAGAGCTCTGTTCCCAGCATCCAAATAATAAGACGGCTCACAACCACCTGTAACTCCAACTCCAGGAGATCTGACACCCTTTTCTGGCCTCTAAATATCTGCACACTTGTACACTCACATAAAAATAGAGGGGCAGGAGAGATGGCCTAGCGGTTGGGAGCTCCGACCTCTCTTACAGAGGACCCGGGTTCGATCCCCAGCACCCACATGGCGGCCGAGAACCGTCTGAAACTCCAATTCCAGGAGAACTCCAGTTCCAGGGGAATCCGACACCCTCTTCTGACCTCCGTGGCATTGCACAACACGGGTGCACAAACCTGCATGCAGACAGTACATTCATACACATACAGAAATAAATTAAAAATAAATAAAGTAGAAATTAAGAAAAGAAGAAAGGACAGTACCCACATCTGGTTAAAAGGTTGTGACTATGTATTAAGACAAGCTGGTTTAAGAAGAGAAAACTCGGACCTGGGGTGGTGGGATCACACCTAGTACTGTGGGAGGCAGAGGCAGGCGGACTCTTTGTGAGTGTCAAGGCCGAGCCGGGTCTATACCAGAGTGAGCGAGTCCAGACAGGGCCTCGGAGCGCTACCCAGAGGAGACGGAATGTCTCCAAAGAGGACCAATAAAAAGAAAAGAAATCGGGGCTGGAGAGCATGACAATAGCGTAATGCACAGACTACTCTTGTAGAGGACCCAAGGTTCGATTCCCAGCACCCACCGATGGCAGCTAAGAACTAATCTGTTTTGACTCCAGTTCCAGGGGAATCCGACTCCCTCTTCTTGACCTCCACTGCGATTGCACAAACACGGTGCACAGCACCAGGGCAGACAGTACACTCAGACACATAAAAAAGTAAGTAAAGTAATGGGGCTGGAGAGAATGGCCTAGCGGTTTAAGAGCATCTACTGCTCCTTGCGGAGGAACCAGGTTCGATCCCCACACCTACATGGCGGCTGAGAACCGTCTTTAACTCCAGGTTCCAGGGGAATGCGGACGCCGCTCGCTTCTGGACAACCGCGGCAGATTGCACGACGATAGGTTGCACCAAACGCTACATGCAGACAGTTACATTTCTTACACATACAATACAAGAATAAAAAAAAGATTAAAAAATATAATAAAGTTTTTAAAATTTTAGAAAAAAAGGAGTGCCAACGTCGTTCTCTGAGGACATGGGTGTGATGTCCTAGCCCCACCTGGCGGCTTAAGGACAGTCTGTTAAACCGGGTGTGGGTGGTTGCAGTGGCCTTTAATCCTAGCCCAACTCAGGAGGCAGAGAGGCAGGCAGATCTCGTGAAGTTCAAGGGCCAGCCTGGTTTACAGAGTGAGGTTCCAGGCCAGCGTGGGCTATAGGGAGAGACCATCTAAAAAAAAAAAGAAATAACAGGATTAACCATCACACCGATAGAATCTGAAATTTAGAGATGATGGCTGGAACTTATGATTCCACTGAGAAGTCAAGTTAGATTTAGCGCAACTTTTGTTTGCCAGGTTTAAAGATGGAACCTTTGGCCCAGTCGGGGAAGTGTATGCCATCCTGTGGCCCTAAGGGATTCTAGTGTTATGTGGATATTGTGGGAGCTGGAGAGGAAAAACGACAGCACTCCTAACAATAAAAAACAAAAGGCATTAATTGTGATTGATGATGGGCGTTTTTCAACAGTAGAATCCCATCCTTGAAGTGATTGGGCTGTGGAACTGAAACTGAAAAAAAAAAAAGGCCTTTTTTTTCTTTTTTTTTTTTATTTGTTTTATTTTGAGAGGGGATTCTACAATATAAGGACACAGTTGTTTGTAGATAGCATTGATGTTACTCTGTTTGTCATACAATAAGTTAATTGGTGCATTTTTGGCAAGTATCTATGTTTTTGAGCAACCCAAGGTTCCTATAGTGCAGTTGGAGAAGCTTGTATGGCCAGGCATGTTGATCAATGAGGAGTCCAGACTATATTCCATTCCTGTAGTCTCATGATTCACCCATATCTCTCTGCGGCCCTTACAATCTACCACAGCTCTCTTGCCGCCGTTTGTTCCCTGGGCTTTGGGAAAGGGGCACAAGTGGGTGAGAAGAAACAGTCCACTTTCTTTGGAGTGTGGTCATGTTTGGACTCTAGTCTGTTCAAATTGTTTCCCTTCATGGGTTAACAGCTTTTTCAGTGAGTGAAGGTCTTTTTAGTCATACTAACAAGGCATAAGCTATTGGATGTACAGGCTTTTAAACAATATTATTATGGAGAGCTAAGCTGTGAGCATAGACACAGATGGCTTGGGAATGGTATGCTAATCCGCAAACTTTGGTTTCTCTATAAAGGGTGAGCAGGAGTTCTTAATTGGGTGGTTTATGACATCTCCTAACCTGTAAAGGACGTAAGCTTGTGGCATCGCATCTGTGGAGTGTATTCCTCCAAGGAGAGAGCTAATATGCCAATTAGATTGGGATATATATAGACACTTAGCTGCCACCGTTGCACAGTATCTCGCGGGCTGTTGAGGTTTAGCTGATATTGACGGAGGAGTCTTGCTTGTATAAGGGAGACCAATATTTTGCTGTATTGCTTTAGTGGCCTTTTGTATAACGCTCTCTGGCATTGTCAGAGGCCAGTTGTAAGCTAGCAAGTGACGTCTCATAACATGTTGTTCATGGCTCATGGCCAGGTCTTCGGCAACAGGGACTTACTGGCTTTCTCCTTGCATATATCCAGCTTATGGCAAAAGGCCGTTATAATTTGGGGGGGGCGGGTTTTAATCCCCTAGCCAACAGCTTAATAGGCAGGAGATAATTCATTGCTGATGTCAAAACTTTCCTGTAGTAATATGATTTATTTTGCTTAATTACACACTTATAAACACTTTACTATTGAAGTTGGCTCTAAATAGAGAATTAACCTTTCACAATTCCTATATCTATCAATCAATTAATAAGTTTTGCCTGTTTTATAGGAAATTAACCGACTGGTAGACAATTGGCTCTAATATATAGTTAGGGAATTATTTCAGTGCCATCATGTTTTTTCTTTTTCCGCTATAAGAGGGGAGAGGTAGGAAGGTTCTCAGTATCTGGAAGGTAAAACTTCATTAGGGCCCATTATAATCAGTTAACCCCAATAGTATTTCAGAGAGATGCTCAGTGTTCTTGGTGACTCAGGCATTCTGAGGTTTCCTTTTCTTTCTTTAATGTTTTCAGATGGGTCAACCTCTCTGCTGGCTTTTTCCAGTCCATCCTGCATAGCCATAAGTTCATAAGTTGTATGTTTTCAGCATTTAGATTGGTGATTTTTGCCTATTGGAACATAAAATTCTCCTCCAATTCTTAGTTTCAAGACCTCAAAAATTTGGAAAATTTAATCAAGATAAGGATTTTGGAAACACAGAAGTTTTCGCATTTGTATCCAGAAAGGGGATACTACCCTCCACCTGCCGCACGATCTCCTCTTTTTTTTTTTTTTTTTTAGGTTGTTTTTTTTGACCTAGGTAGATGCCTAGAGTTGTAGTTACACATACCGCATAAACAGGAGCCTAAAGAGCATAAGCTTTCGATGTAAATTTACCGCAAACTATTTATCATTGACTGTATGCTACTTAGTTGGGAAGTAAAAATTTAAGCTTAGTGTGTCCTTTATATTGTCCTATGAGTAAAAGAGTGTTATAATGTGATGTTTGTAATTCAGAAAAAGTATAGAGGAAGAAGGTGGCCTTTTTTTCAACAAGCACTACATTGTTACTTAACGTTGCCGATCCTGGAATATGATAGTAAGAATTGTGCTTGGGCGCGATGCAAGATGGCTCAGTGGGTAAAAATGCTAGATGTGCAATCCTGATGGAGCCGCTAGTTTTGGGTCCCAAGAATGTGGCTCAGTGGTAAAATGCTAGATGCCAATCCTGATGACCCTAGTTTGGTCCCCAAGATGGCTCAGTGGTAAAATGCTAGATGCCAATCCTGATGACCCTAGTTTGGTCCCAAGAAATGGCTCAGATGGTAAAAATGCTAGAATGCCATCCTGATGGACGCCGGCTAGTTTGGGGTCCCACAAAGGATGGCTGCAGTGGGTAAAAGTGCTAGTAGTTGCGCAATGCCTGAATTGACCCTATGTTTGGTCCGCATGAGATGGCTCGGGAGTGGTAAAATGGTCTAGATGCAAATCGCTGATGACGCCTGAGTTTTTGGGTCCCAAGATGGCTCAGTGGTAAGATGCTAGATGCCAATCCTGATGACCCTGAGTTTGGTCCCCAGAGAGCATGGCTCAGGGTAAGAATGCTAAGATGTCAATCCTGATGACCCTACTTTGGTCCCCAAGACTCACATATTGGAAGGAGAGAATGGACCCCCAGAAGGTGTCCCTTGACCTCTGTATGTGTGTCTCATTGCATATACACATGTATACCCAAAGTAAAAATGTAGAGACAAGAATTTAACATTATATAATGCTAGACAAAGATTTACGTAAGTTGCAGATGCCTATCACAAGTCATCTTTAAATAATCACCTTACCAAGCTGTGGGTAAACTACCCTTGTTTAAAAAAAAATAAAATGTGTGTTCACTTACAGATCTCATTTTTGCAGCTAAGCAAAGTTTTATTAAAGATTTGTTTTATTTTTTTTTTTTTTTTTTATTTATTTATGTATGTGTCGTGCGATGCCAAGGAGGTCGGGAGAGGGTTGTCGGAGTCCCATGGAGCCTGGAGTTACAGGAGGTTGGTAATCTGCATAAGTGTGGGTGCTGGGAACTGAACTTAGATGCCTCTGGAGAGAAGGCAGCAAGACTGCTGCTTAAACGCACTGAGTCCATCTCTCGCGCAGTCCTAAAATGAATTTAAGACAGGGTCTCACTATGCAGCCCTAGGCTGACCTGCAACTCACCTTATGTAGAACCAGGCTAGATTAGGAATCTCAGAGATTCGACCTTTGCTCCCAAGTGCTGAGATTAAAAAGGAATGTGCACCTCACCCAGTCATACCAATCCCTGGGGTATATATCCACAAGGTTCATCTTACTGCAGAGATACATGCGCATGGCTATATGTTACTTGCAGGCTGTTTTCACAATAGCAAGGAGCGGAACCAACCCAAATGCCCCTGCAGAAGCTGATGAGTGAGTTAAAAGAAAATGTACGTAGCATCTACAATAATGGAGTTATATGCAAGCGTAAAAAAAGACGAACATTAGAAAAGTTTGCAGTAAATGGATGGAACAGAAGATATTGTAATGTTAAGTGAAGTAAGACAACAGTCCCAGAAAACAAACAATGAATGGGTATCCCTCATGCGTGGATGCTAGTGCCAATTGTAAGTATTTCTTGTGCTTGAGCTTTTGTCCAAATTTTTGGGAGTGATTCATATTGGATGAAGAACAAGCAACAACAATAACAATAGAAGAGACTGCATCAAAGAATTGACTGAAAGGATGAATCTGATGGGGTGGGGGGGTTGGGAGGGGAACACGGGCCTAGATTAGATTTGTAACATAATCTTGTACAAAATATATATATAAAACAATAAATTAAAAAAAAGAAAAGAATAAATAAAAATAAATAAAAAGGAATGTGGCAGGTCATTGATATTAAGTCCTAATCACATAATTGTGTGATCACCATCTTGCTGCAGTGATGATGGCCATCATCCCATCTCCAGAATGTTTTCATTTTGCAAAACTGGCAAACGCTTTTTCAGTGGTCTCTTCCCTGTGTGTCTCGTTTGTTCCTCCTGTGTTCCTAGTCTCAACTGTGCTTTCACTTCTGCTAAATATATCCTATCCAGCCTTCTGATGCTGATTTCCTTATGAACTCCCTGGTGAAGCCACTATATTTCACAAGAATGCTGAATGATGGCCATTACTCTACCTGGGACTAAAAGCTGACATACACACCCAGTCCATACCCTGGTCACCAGGGGCCCATTTGTTTTCTCTAGAGCAGATGTGGAATAGTACCTCAGTCCTGGGTGTTTTTTGGATAGAAATGATTTAGCTGGGGCCATAGACTTGGTTCCATATTATAGCCTGTGACTTATTCCATCTTCATTTTTCCTGAGTAAAATTAATTATTTCCTTGGTCAGCCTCTGAAATGTCCCCAGCTAGTAGATTGTTTTAGTTGAGTGTGTATGACTTGATGCCATTTTGAAGTTGACACAATAACAAAAGCTGCTGTACTAAATCTACTTTGACAAGTTAATGGAAGTTCCTCGGGTCATCTTGTTATTATCTGCCTGGTTTTTACTCCCTTAATTTTAGTCAGTTTGTCTTAATCTGTAGTCAGCTATTCCTCACTTTTCCCCTTGTGGTGGGAACTTTCCAATGCGCCTTCCCAAGCAGGAAGAAAGTAGACTTGAGTGTGCAAAGACTTGTAAGCCAGACCTTAATGTTTGAATCCTGGCTCTACTAGAAAGATCACTGTGATTTGGGGCACTGAGTCTCAGTGTTTTCATTTGTTAACAGCACTCTCATAGTTCCAGGAGGGAGATGAAATGGAATAATTTATAGGAAGTAACTAGCCAAATGCTTGGCACATGGCACACTCATGACAGATGGGTGTTTGTCTTAAGATCTGGCATATTCCTGCTCTATGATCACAAATGAGCTTGGCTAAACATCCCTGGTTCCAGATTCCATATTATCCTGAGATTTCTTGCCTTTTCACATCTCACACGATGATGTGTGGTCCTGTGGGTTGTTTTTCACCTCTGCTATCTTTACTTGTTCTTGATATATACCCCATATTTCAGGATTACCAACATCTAGTTTCTGTCCCCTGGTAAGTGTAGGATTTTTAGGATATGTTTAGACTCACTGGATGTCTTATCTTGTAGCTTATTCTCAGTTTCCAGAGACCACATCTTTATCTGTCTATTTCAGCTTGTGTAATTTATACAGCTCCTCTACCCACTTAGTGGAGCCAGCATCTAGTACTCAGTCATGGCCTCAAGCCCAACATAGGTGCATATTCTTGCTAGATCACTTGGCATATTTAAAAACATTGTTTGCCTCACATTTTGATGTCTTTGTAGGTGAAGATGTCTTATTTTTCTTTGCTTTCCCAGTGCCTAGCAAATAGTGCCCAGTGCACATCAGACATTCAATTAATTAAAATAGAATAAATATATGGCACAGATGAAATTAACATTTCATTTCCAGGTTCTGGGTATCAGACATGCATAAGAAGATTGCACCTTTGATGCAATTTATTTTCAAAACAAAAGCCCAATTTTAAATAAATGTTTAAAAAATAGAAAATCTTTTATTTTGAGATGGGGTCTCCTTGTAGCTCCAGCTGGCCTGGAACTTGTTATGTAGACCAGGCTGGCCTCTGTCTCACAGAGATCCACCTGCCTCTGCCTCCCGTATGCTGGGACTACAGGCGTGTGCTACCATGCTTGGCTTAGTTGAAAATCTTTGAATTTGCTTGGAAAACTGTGCCTTGTAATTAGTTTAGTTAGTCTGTTTTCATGTTTTATGTCCATGCCTCTAACACTCTCAGTTAAGATTTAACACATTCAAACTTTTCTTTTGTAGAGGAAACAAAGTCTTTTAATAGAACTTCTTTCTAGCCAACTAACCATTCTAAGTATGAAATCTTTCCTGGCAGCTGCTGACTATATTGGTCTTTGGGGCTCTGGCTTTGTTCATTTCGTCATCACCGTCTATAGAAAAAGCCTTGGGCTAGAATGTATTTTCAACCATGCAGTTTATAAACCAATCCCCAAATAAGGAGCTGCTTCTTCTCAGCCTATAATATCCAGTCTATTTTAAATGGTAAATGGAGAAAAACAGCACCCTATCATAGTTTCAAAATATTGTTCTTTTTTTAAATTTTTATTTATTTTTGTATGTGTATGACTGTACTGTCTGCATGTAGGTTTGTGTATCTGTGTCATGCAATGCCTTGGAGGTCAGAAGAGGGCATCAGATTCCCCTGGAACTGGAGTTAAAGACTCTCAGTCACCATGTGGATGCTGGGTATCGAACCTGGGTCCTCTGCAAGAGCAGTCGGTGCTCTTAACTGCTAGGCCATCTCTCCAGCCCCCAAAATATTGTTCTTAAATTACTTGTTCTGAGCTCTTTCTCTGGAGGAGGGACAAAAGTGATATGACAGAAAACAGTCACAAAGAGGTGGATTTTTTTTTTGTTTTTGTTGTTGTTGTTTTTATCAGTGGCAAGAGTAGGCCAGATTTCACAATAGTCACAGATGGTCTTTCACCACTGGGGCTGCACAGAAAGGGAAGGACATAGTGAGTTGGAGTAGTAAGTGAAAAGCTTGCAGGAAAGAGAAGCATGTAGAGGAAGGCCCTCCAAGACTAGAGGAGGGGGAAGGTGTAGAGTGTGGAGATGACTACATGCAGTGTGTGTTTATGAGGCCTGGAGCACAAGTACTGGGTTGGAGTTGACCTAGAGTGTCCTAGTAGCTGGAGGAGGAGCCATGCGGTGATTTCCACAGTATAAACAGTCATGCGCTATTTAAACATTCGACACATTCTGAAAAATGCATTGTTAGGCAATTTAGCTGTGTGAATATCACAGAATCCTTAACAGTGTAACCTGCTACACCAGTAGGCTCCATGTATATATTAGTTACTTGTTGCTGTAGCAAAATACCTGACAGAAAGCAATTTAAGAAGAGAAGGGTTTATCTTGGTTTTCAACTTGAAAGGATGCCATCTGCCATGGTAGGGAAAGCCTGGCAGCAGGATTGTGAGGTGGCTGGCCATATTGTACCTCACTCAAGAAGCAGAGAGTGCCAGGGAGTGGAACAAGGCCATAAAACCTCAAGGTCTACCTGCAGTCACCCATTTCCTCTAGCAAGGCTCCACCTTTCAAAAATAGTACCACCAACTGGTGACAAAGTATTCAAACACCTGTGCCTACAGGAGACATTTCAATTTCAAAGTACAACAGTATTTTTATAGGGTGTAGCCTCTATTCCTAGAGCTATTAGGAAAAAGAAAAAACAAAAAACAAAACCCCAAACCAAAAGGACATTAGACCAAGGACAAGAGCAAAAGATCCCACCAATAGATGATGTCCACCAAGATTGTGAAGCATCTGCCAACATAACAGGACAGACTGTCTAGAGTAAACATTTTTATAAATAGAAGGAATACAGTCTTAAATAATAGGAAAGGGTATAATATAATGAATAGATCAGTAACATTCATTTAGAACCACAAAGGGTATCATATTGTAATTGTATGTGTGATACTTTTATATGATGTACTTTTTAATGATGAAAGTTTATCCATAACGCTATCACTATCATCAATAAATGACCATTGTACTGTATCAGTTGGCTATGACAACAGTCAGCTCCATTATAATGTAGTTTTTTTAATTAGCACAGGTCGGCTTCAAACTTGTGATCCTCCTGCCTCAGCTTCCTGAATGCTGAAATTATAGGTGTGTGGCATTTTTTTTTTATTAATTTTATTTATTTCTGTATGTGTACGAATGTATCGTCTGCATGCAAGTCTGTGCACCCGTGTCGTGCAATGCCGCGGAGGTCAGAAGTGGGCGTCGGATTCCCCTGGAGCTGGAGTTCTCCTGGAGTTGGAGTTTCAGACGGTTCTCAGCCGCCATGTGGGTGCTGGGGATCGAACCCGGGTCCTCTGCAAGAGCGGTCGGCGCTCTTAACCGCTAGGCCATCTCTCCAGCCCAGTGTGTGGCATTATTATGCCAGGTTCATACTCAATTTTGATAGTGAAATTCTTTTAAAAATATTTTATTTAGGGGCTGGAGAGATGGCCTAGTGGTTAAGAGCGCCGACCGCTCTTACAGAGGACCCGGGTTCGATCCCCAGCACCCACATGGCGGCTGAGAATCGTCTGTAACTCCAATTCCAAGAGAACTCCAGTTCCAGGGGAATTTGATGCCCTCTTCTGACCTCTGCGGCATTGCACAACATGGGTGCACAAACCTACATGCAGACAGTACATTCATACACATAAATAAATAAATAAATATATTTAAAAATATTTTATTTATGTTGGGTGTGGTGGTTCATGCCTTTAATCTCAGCACTTGGGAGGCAGAGGCAAGCAGATCTCTGTGAATTCAAGGCCAGCCTGGTCTACATAGAGAGTTCCAGGCCAGCTGGGGCTATAAAGAGATCTTGTCTCAAAAAGACCAAAAAATATTTTATTACTTTTTATTTTATGTGTATGAGTATATTGCCTGCATATAAGCAGGTATACCTGTGTCATGCAATTCCCTTAGAGGTCAGAAGAGTGTGTCAGATCCCCAGGAACTGGAGCTACAGACAGTTGTTAGCTGCCATATGTGTGCTGGGAATCAAAACCCAGTCCTGTGAAAGAGCAGCCATTGCTCTAAACTACTGAGCCATCTCTCCAGCCCCTGATAGTAAAATTATTGTCACTTTTCAGTTTCAGGTGTATGACTGAAATTTCACAACTTTTGTATCAACAATTTATGAAATTTTTGTCAATTTGGTAAGATAAAGTATGAAAATTATGAACAATAAAACTTTATTTTTCAGTGAACATATTTATATATATAGAAAATACAAAATATTATGATACACTATTCAAACTAATAAGGAATTTAGCAAGGTATTTGCCTATGAGATATTTATTTATTTATTTTGGAAACAGTCTTCTTTATAGCCCAGGTTGGCCTGGATCTCAATATGTAACTCAGGCTGGCCTCAAACTTGAGGTAGTCCTCCTACCTCAGCTTCCTGAGTACTGAGACTACAGGCATGTACCATCATGTTCAACACCATTATAAACTTGAAGGCCTACCATGACTGATTACATGACCATATGCTGCCCATGGCTGTATATAGAATGGTTGCTAACTCCCTTGTTCCCCACATTTGGCTGTGTGCTTCATGCCTCCTTTCCGGAATGCCCACTCACCCTCTGGATAATCTCTGCATTTTTTTTTTTTTTGAGTCAGGGTCTTCCTGTAGCCCTAGTTATCCTGGAACTCACTATGTAGACCAGGCTGGCCTTGAACACACAGAGATCCGCCTGCCTCTGCCTCCCAAGTACTGGGATTAAAGGTGTGCGCCACCACACCTGGCTGATCTCTGCATTTTATACTCCCCACCCCTTGCCTGTCTTTTGCCTGTCCAGACTATCTTGGTCTTTCTTACCCAGAATCAATGGGTTTACATAAATTGTCTTCTTAACTCCTAATAATCAGTGCTATAACTACCTATGAATTACTGGTCTTAAACAGTAAAAGCCAACTAGTTCTTCTAACTAAACATGATATTGTATTTCCATAACATCTTAAAAGAAGTTATGAAGTCAAGTGCAACTTTGATCTTAGCATATGTAGATATAATAAAGATTGTGATCTGATTCTACAAGGCTGTTTACTGTTACATTACAGAAGAATGTGCATTAAGATTGATTATCTCTGGTGGAAGGGCAAAAATATGGGGAAATTCTCAAAAGATAAGTTAAAATTGGGCTCAGGCCAATATTAATGGAGAAACCAGCCTTTGAATGGACATTATAAAGAACCATTGCTTAGAATAGTCAGAGGTTGAACTATATTTATGATGGATAATTGGATGGTGGAGGGTATGATTCACTCTCAGAGGCCCTAGTTGAGTCAAAAGGATTGCTAATTATGTCTTTCTATGCAGTTTGGGGCCATAGGCAAAAAAATATCTGGGGATCATGATTGATACCAGCATGTGTAGAAATAGGTCAAGATGAAATCTCACTGACAGCAAGTCAGCCTGGTTGAGAGAGCCTTTTCTGTGTCTTTCAGATCCTCCCCTGCTCCGTGTTCCCTTCCCATCATCCCAGCTTATTCTCTCATTCCCTCACACTGTGATGATTGCAAGGATCTCTTAACACGTGCTTTTGCTTCCAGTCTTTTTCTCCTCCCTAGCATTCCATAGCTGGATGTCAGCTCAATCTTCCTCAAACATTTCTTTCAGCATGCATCCATTAGCTGTGTGGTTTAACCTTCCCAGGCCTCCATCTCCTTGCCAGAAAATGAGGAGATAGGTTTCAGTTTATTTTTTCAATTGTAAAATTTGTCCTCTGTGCTACTCCAAAGCAGTATTTTTTTTTTTCATTTGACAAGCTGTATTGAGTGTGAAATATGTGCCAGGCATGGTACCATGCCCTGGAGGTACAAAGAGAATTAAGACAGAGCTCCCTCCATGGTGCTTCTTGTGGTGGGTTGTATCCTCTGCGTTTAAAACTTTTTGAAGTGTGATCACCATTTATGTATACTTATTTCTTAATTTATTTCTTTCATTATTTATATCTCTACACATTTATAACTGAATGTTGAAAAATACACAATGAAACTTAAATTTGGAGACTGGGGAGGTGACTCAATTGGGAACGTGCCTGCTCTGCAAGCAAGAGGACCTGTTTGATGCCCAGAACCCAGTAAAATCCTAGTGCTATGGCATGAACCTGTAACCCCAGTGCTGGGTAGGGGGCAGATCCTTGGAGTTCACTGGCCAGCCAGCCCAGCCAATCAGTGAGCTCCAGACTCTGAGAGACTCTGACTCAAAGGATAGGATAAGGTGCAGAGTAACTGAGAAAGACACCCAATGGCAACTTCTAGCCTCCATACCCACGAGCACACATACATGCACACTAATATGTGTGTGAACACACTCACATGAACCTGTGTACACACATACACATAAGATTAAAAATTTAAATTTTGACATAAAGATGAAATCCTTTTCTTTTTAAAAAATTTTTATTTTTTAAGTATATAAGGGTATTGCCTGCATGTATGTAAGTGCACCTGTGTTGTGCAATTCTGGAGGGAGTCAGAAGAGGGTGTCAGATCCTCTAAAACTGGAGTTACAGACAGCTTTTAGCTGCCATTTGAGTACTGGGGATCAAACCTGGGTCTTCAGCCAGCAGCCAGTGCTCTTAACCATTGAGCTATCTCTCCAGCCCTATCATGAAATTATTTTCACAAAATAAAATTTCAGAGTTTTGCTGTCTCTAAGAAATGCTAATATGATTTTGGTGAGATTAGTTTGATCAGATTGGCTTCTTCAAACTGGCTTGGGAGTTTTTTTTATCTTTTGTGTCTACATGTGTGTATATTGTGTGTACATGTTCATGTGTTTAAGTACAGGTACATGTGTTCCACAGTGCATGTATGGAGACCAGAGGAAAATGTTAAGTATTGGTCCTTGCCTTCAACCTTATTCGTTTGAAACAAGGTCTATTGTTCACTCCTGTATATGCCAGGCTAGCTGGCCAGAGAACTTCTGGGGGCTCTCTTGTCTCTGTCTTCCATTTCACTGTAGGAGCTCTGGGACTACAGATGCATGCTTCTGCGTCTGGTTTTCCATGGGTTTTGGGGATCTGAACTCAGGTTTCATGTTTGTGTAGCAAGTGCTTTGTGCACTGAGCCATATCCCTAGGCCAGCTTGGAAATTTTTGTTTCAAGCTTTCTTTGATAAAGGTACAAAGGTCTGATACAATGTTCAGTTAACTTAGACATTGGTTTTGAATCATTGTTTTAACTCAAGAAAGTATCACACAAAATATGTTAATTCAAAAGGAAAAGCAGGGCTTGGTGTTGCATGCCTTTAATCTCAGCACCCAGGAATCAGAGGCAGGTGTATCTTTGTAAGTTCCAGGGCCAGCCTCATCTATATAGCGAGTTCCAAGTCAGCCAGAGATACATAGTAAGACTCTCTCTAAAAAATAAAGGAGTGGCTCTATTGTTTGATACTACATCTTTTTTAGCCTTTTGTAATAAAAAATCTAAATATAGACAAAATTAGAGATATTATGATGTTGAGTACCTGTGTATAATATATTTAACTCACCTTATTTAATTGCCAAATCATGGCCAATGTTTTGCCTTCTCCTTTTCCTTGGACTAGATTATGTTTGCACAATCTTTACACTCACTGTATTATCTACTTATCTTGTTGCTGTGACAAAGTACCTGACAAAAGCAACTGCAGGAAAGGTTGAATTTGACTTACGGTTGGAGGATACAGTCCACCATGGTGGCGAAGTCATGGCAGCAGGAGCCTTAGGCAGCTGGTCCATAAACAGGAAACAGAAGAGGAATACTGCAACTCAGCTGGCTTTCTCTTTTTCAAGCAGTCCAGGCCCTGAGCCCATAGAGTGGCGCTTCCCAGGATCAAGCTGTGTCTTCCTGCTTCAGTTAATGTAGGTAATTGCTCACAGGTGTGGCCAGAAGCTAACCTAATCTAGATAACCCCTCACAGGTGTACCTCAAGGCTTGTGATGCAGATGCTGTCAAGGTAACAATATTAACCATCATACACAATCTTCGTTTATTTTATTTAATTATTTTATTTGACAGGGTCTAATGTAGCCTAAGATGGCCTTGAACTAGCTAGGTAGCTGAGTATGACCTTGAATTTCTGATCCTCCCGCCTCCACCTCAGTGCTTGCTTGGATTATAGGCATGCACCACCATGCCAGGTTTACCAGATGCTGTGGATCAAAGCAAGGGCCTTCTGTGTGATAACCAAGCATTCTACCAAATGAACTACTTCCCCAGATTCATAGAATCTTATTCTACACAATACATCATGAATTTTTTTTAATTATTATTATTTTTTATTTTTTATATGTATGAATGTACTGTCTGCATGTAGGTTTGTGCACCGGTGTCGTGCAGTGCCACAGAGGTCAGAAGAGGGTGTCGGATTCCCCTGGAACTGGAGTTACAGACGGTTCTTAGCTGCCATGTGGGTGCTGGGAATCAAACCCAGGTCCTCTGCAAGAGCAGTCGGCACTCTTAACTGCTGAGCCATCTCTCCAGCCCCCATCCTGTATTTTTAAAAGATAGGGTCTCTGCCGGGCGTGGTGGCGCATGCCTTTAATCCTAGCACTTGGGAGGCAGAGGCAGGCGGATCTTTGTGAGTTCAAGGCCAGCCTGGTCTACAGAGCGAGTTCCAGGACAGCTGTGGCTACAGGGAGACCCTCGGGACTGGAGAGATGGCTTAGCGGTTAAGAGCACCGACCGCTCTTACAGAGGACCCGGGTTTGATCCGCAGCACCCACATGGCGGCCGAGAACCGTCTGAAACTCCAATTCCAGGAGAACTCTAGTTCCAGGGGAATCCGACACCCTCTTCTGACCTCAGCAGCATTGCACGACACGGGTGCACAAACCTGCATGCAGACAGTACATTCATACACATATAGAAATAAATAAAAATTTAAAAAAATTAAAAAAAAAGACCAAAAATAAAAAAAATTATAAGGCCTCAAAAAAGAAAATCCATATGCTGTTTTATTTTGTGTTTCTTTGTTTTTTAATATGTATGAGTGAACTGTCTGCATGCAGGTTGGTGCACCTGTGTTGTGCAATGCCGCAGAGGTCAGAAGAGGGTGTTGGATTCCCTGGAACCGGAGTTAAAGATGGTCCTCAGCCGCCAGGTGGGTGCTGGGAATCGAACCTGGGTCCTCTGCAAGAGCAGTCGGAGCTCTCAACTGCTGAGCCATCTCTCCAGCCCCTCTTTTGTGTTTCTTAATGGTGCTTTATAATCCAATAGACACATAAAACTTCTTTTAGGCAAAAGAGTTGCATAAATTGTATAAGAGTCTAGGACAGTAGGGAGACACCAAAGATTGGGGGCTGGAGAGATGGCCTAGCGGTTAAGAGCGCCGACCGCTCTTGCAGAGGACCCGGGCTCCATCCCCAGCACCCACATGGCGACCGAGAACCGTCTGAAACTCCAATTCCAGGAGAACTCCAGTTCCAGGGGAATCCGAGACCCTCTTCTGACCTCCGCGGCATTGCACGACATGGGTGCACATACCTGCATGCAGACAGTACATTCATACACATACCTAAATAAATAAAAATTAAAAAAAAAATAAAAAAAAATGTCATTGTTCCAGCACACCTCCGCCCCACTCTCCGTGTTCCAGCACACCTCTGCCCTACTCTCCTCATCTCATCTCTCCCTTCCCTGCCCCTTTCCTCTCTTTCTCTTTCTTTCCTCTTTCCCCCTTCCTTTTCTGGTTTATTTATCAGAGGCAGTCTTGTACACCAAGGTGCTTAGCAGAATTCTTGGCTTCTATACCATAGATGCCCAATGCCAATAACAAATCTGTCTCACCCTGACTGTGAAAAACAAAAATATCTCCAGATGTTACAAAATGGCTCCCTGGGATGGAACCATTGCCCTTGAGAGCCAGATCCCTGAGGGAAGGGAACTTTTGCCTTTTTGTGCACCCCTGTTTCCCTGCTACACATAGCATGCCAAGCTCATAGTAGCCATTCAATACTTGTTTCTTCTTTTCCTTTTCCTTCTTCTTCTCCATTTTTTGAGATAGGGTCTCCCTGTAGTCACAGCTGACCTGGAACTCACTATGTAGACCAGGCTGGCTTCAATCTGACTCCCAAGTGCTTGTACTAAGGATGTGGGCCTCACTAGGTTCAATCGCTACTTCTTTTTTTTTTTTTTTAAACATATGTGTTTATTTAGTTTAAGAGTGTTTTTGTTTTTTTATATTTTATTGAAGTTTTGTGCATTTCATACATCACTTCTCAGTTCAATCCAGACTCATTTCCCCCTCCTGTCCCCCACCCCTCCCAAGTTCATGCAGTCTGCCATACATGTCCTTTTCAAAGTTTTCAAAGCAGAGGATTATTTTTTTTTGGGGGAGAACTTTACCAATTCAGTCAGTTCCCTGTCCCAGTTCTTTGGTGTTGTTTTTGTTCCCTCCAATCAGTATTGTTTCAACATATGCATTTGTAAATGTCACACATATACTAAAATCATGTAATCTGCAAAGTTCATAATGTTATTATTTTTCTTTACTGCTGTGTAGAACTCCATTGTGTAGATGTACCACATTTTCTCTATCCACTTGTTCGTTGAGGGGCACTTGGGTTGGTTCCGATTCTTTGGTATTGTGAAGAGGGTTGCAATAAACAGGGCTGTGCATGTGTCTCTGCGGTAGGAAGTGCATGTATATTTGTGCATGTATCTCTGCAGTAGGAAGTCTTATGGGCATAGACCCAGGAGTGGTATGCCTGGGTCAGGTGGTAGGCTCCTTTTGAGTCTTTTAAGGGTTTTCCACACTGCTTTCCATAGTGGTTGTATGAAATTACATTCCCACCAGTAGTGGATGAGTGTTTCCCTTTCCCTATAACCTCTCCAGCATTTGGTGTTATTTGTTTTCTTGATCCTAGCCAGTCTTCAATAGCTACTTCTTAAATTAATGAGTGAATGAAGAAATAAACAAGCATCATCTTCGTCAAGGGGTTGCTTTTGTCTTTGTGGTTCAGTAGTACATCTCTAAGGAGAATGAGAACATTTTTAAAATTTTATTTATTTTTGTATGTGTACGAATGTACTATCTGCATGTAGGTTTGTGCACCCATTTTGTGCAATGCTACGGAGGTCAGAAGAGGGTCTCAGATTCCCCTGGAACTGGAGTTCTCCTGGAATTGTAGTTACAGACGGTTCTTAGCAGCCATGTGGGTGCTGGGGATCGAACCTGGGTCCTCTGCAAGAGCAGTTGGTGCTCTTAACCGCTAGGCTATCATTCCAGCCCCGAGAATGAGAACATTTATATTTACATAAACAAAATTTGTCAACAAGCGGTTTGAGTACTGCTGAAAATATTTATCTATAGAGGCATTTCTTTGTGTTATGGATAGTTTATTTTGAATTCCTGACATAGTTCCATTCTATTTATAGCTAATAAAGCAAGGTACAGTGTGTGTTAAGGATTAGGTTCATTGTTAATAATAGTGGCTAAAAATGAATATTTTCTCTCTCTCTCTTTTTTTCTTTTTTTTTTTTTTTTTTTTTGTCTTTTCGAGACAGGGTCTCCCTGTAATCCCAGCTGTCCTGGAACTCACTCTGTAGACCAGGCTGGGCTTGAACTCACAAAGATCTGCCTGCCTCTGGCTCCCGAGTGCTAAGATTAAAGGCGTGCGCCACCACGCCCAGCTTGTTGAGATAGGGCCTTGCTATGCAGCTCAGACTGGCCTCGAACTCCCTGTATTGTCCAGGCTGGCTTTGAACCCCCAGTATTGTCCAGGCTAGCCTTGAACTGAAGATCCTTCTGCTTTAGTCTCCCAAGCGTTGGAATCATAGGTATGTACCACTATTCCTAGCTAATAAATTAACTTTTCAAATAAACTTCTTGAAAACTTTCTTCTTTTTTTCCCCTTAATCTTATTAAAAGGTGTTTATTTTTTCTTTTTTACTTTTTTGTGAATTTTGTACATTATATCTTGATCAGAGTTAGAGCACCTCCCCATCTGCATTCTCCGTAGCTCCCCCTACTGGTTCTCATGCATTCTGTCATGTATGTTAAGGCCTAACAAGCCAAGTTTGGTTACCAAATGTCCTGCAGTGTGCGTCCGTCCACTGGAGCTTGGTCAGCCTATCTCACATCACGCCCTCGAAGAAAACCAACTCTCCCTCTCCCAGTAGTCATAGGTTGCCAATAGTTTCTCAACTAAGGTTGGGGCTTCTTACCCATTTCCCCACTTCTATGCTGAGTTTTTGTCTAGTTTGAATTTGCATGAGACTTGTGCATGCTGTCACCATTGCTGTGAGTTTCTATGATTCACTTCCCAACTGTTGGGAAAACTGTTTACTGTGGTCATTCATCATCCCTGGCTCTTACAGTCTTTCAGGCCCTTCTTCCACAATGGTCCCTGTGCTCCGAGCTGCAGAGATTTGTTATAGGTGTCCTCTCTAGGGACAGGGACTTTGCAGTGCCTTATTCTTTGCACTTTGGTTAATTGTGGTTTTCTGGATTAAGAATAAGCTTCGTGGGTAAGAGTTGAGAGAAACATTCTTGTTATTTCTGCCTCCTATTCTGCTTTGTTTCTTGAGCCTTAGGTATAGAGGTTTGTGGGGGTTAATAATCCCATGTGGGAGCAGGTAGTGAGGAGGATACACATGCAAGAGTGCCTAAGCTCATCTCAGGGACACACGACAGTGGGTGCAAGTCGAATTTATTTCATACAGCAGGCTGTTTATATAGGTATCATGCCCTCCCAGCAGCCAGTCCCACACCCCCTACACCAGGTGCTGCTCCACCCCATGGGGCGGGCCCAGGAAAGGGCCCACAGCACCTAGCATGTGCAAGCCCACACGGGCCCACAGAGGTTGAATTGTAGATGCATCACTTAGGGCTGAGCTTCTCACAGACACTTACTCTCTGCTTTTGAACTGTTGTAGAACTAACTGTGTAATAGTCTTCATATTTGCAAGAAGCTTCTTTAATGAGAGGTGAGAGTGCACATCTATAAATTTAGGGAGACCTATTTAGAATGCAGTAAGAAATATATGGTCTAGGGTTGTTTATGTAGAGACAAACAGTAGGTTTATCTCTTAGACCTATGACCTCTCCAGGCATGTGTATTTGGCTGTGTTTACAGTGCCATATGTGAGTTCCCTCCCATTGAGTAGACCTTAAGTCCAATTAGACAGCTGTCGATTAGCCCCACGATAAAATTACCCCTAACTTCTACACCAATAGTGATAGTTTGGTGGGTCAGTCGTTGTGTTTATTAGGTTTTAAAGCTGGAGTTTTATTATTATTATTTTTTATGTGTATGAGTGCACTGTCTGCATGTAGGTTGGTGCACAAATGTCGTGCGATGCTGCGGAGGTCAGAAGAGGGTGTCGGATTCCCCTGGAACTGGAGTTAAAGACAGTTCTTAGCCACAATGTGGGTGCTGGGAATTGAACCCGGGTCCTCTGCAAGAGCAGTCGGCACTCTTAATCACTGAGCCATCTCTTAAAGCTGGAATTTAAACCATTGATTGGTTTTTCTCCCTTGGCAGCTTGCCTAGCAATCTCTGATACTGTGAGAGCTAGTCGTCAGAGAGCACATTTTCAGGTCAGTTCCAGCTCAACTGCTCTGAGTCCTGTGTCCAAAGTATGTCCTGTCTTCAGCAATAGGGTCTTACCTTCATGTTATGGGAGGTAATCAAGGGCTGTGGCAGTAAGTAGCCTGTATTATTTTGGGAGTCTCTTAGACTACTCTGACTAATAGCTCAAAGGAAGGTTTCTCCTGCCTGGCACTGTGTTTTTGTTATTTTAGCCTTCAGCTATTCACATGGACTCATCTATATTTTGTATTTGTGTTTTTTTCTATAGGCTTTTGAACTACTACATTTCACTCTGCCTTTTTAGATCCTAAGGCATTATTTATCTCTCCTCCCTCCACAGTATAACCCTTCTTCCTCCCTCTCCAGTTAACCCTGTTTCCCCATTTTTCTCTTGATAACACCTATCTCCTACTATTCCCCTCTTTTGAGCTCCGCTTTCCCTTTACCCCCATGATTACTTTCTATTCTGTGGATTTGGAACTAAAATCCACAAAAGAGAGAATATATGTTGCTTTTTTTTGAGTCTGTGTTACTTCTCTTAGTATAAGAGCTTCTACTTCTATCCATTTACCTGAAAATTTCATGATTTTGTCTTTCTTTACTCCTGAGAAGAATGCCATTGTATAAATGTACCACATTTTCATTATCTACTTCTCAGTTGAGGGACATTTAGGTTGTTTCCATTTCTTAGGTATTGTGAAAAGAGCAACAATAAACATGGCTGCACAAGTATCTACAGTAGGAAGAGTCCTTTGGGTATAGGAGTGGTATAACCAGATGATATGGTAGATTAATTTTTTAAAAAGCTTTCCACATTGATTTCCACAGTAGTTGCACCAGTTTACAACCCCACCAGCAGTGAACGAGGGGTCCTCTTTCCCCACACGCTTATTAGCATTTGGTGTCATTTGTTCTCTTGGTCTTAGCCATTCTTCTTACTGGATTAAGATGAAATCTTAGTTTTGATTTGCATTTCCCTAATTCCTAAGGATGTTGAACACTTTTTAAGGTGTTTCTTAGCTATTTTTATTTTTCTGCTTGAGAAAGTCCTTAGCCCATTTTTGGTAAAATTTGTATTGATATTGAATCTTTGTATATTTATTTTTTTATTTATTATTTATATATTTCATACAGAACACCTTAATCATCTTTATACTCCTCCATTTTTAAATTGGGTCACTTCTTTTTTTGCTTGTTTTTCTGAGTTCTTTGTATATTCTGTATATTAATCCTCTGTCAGATGTATAGCTGGCAAAGATTTTCTCCCATGAGATAGACTTTCTCTTCACTTCCTTTTTTGTACAGAAGGGTTTTGTTTAATGAGGTCCCATTTATCAATTGTTGACCTTAATTCCTGAGTAGCCATTGTCTGATCTAGAAAGTCCTTTCCTGCACGACACCGGTGCACAGACCTGCATGCAGACAGTACATTCATACACATAGAGAAAAATAAATTAAAAAAAAAAAGAAAGTCCTTTCCTGCCGGGGGTGGTGGTGCACACCTTTAATCCTAGCACTCAGGAGGCAGAGGCAGACGGATCTTTGTGAGTTCAAGGCCAGTCTGCTATACAGAGTGAGTTCCAGGCCAGCTTGGGCTATAGAAAGACCCCCTCAAAAAAAAAAAAAAAAAAAAAAGGAAAGTCCTTTCCTGCACCTATGTCTTGTAGGGTACTACCTATGTTTTCTAACAGTTTTACATTTCAGGTTTCACATTGAGGTCTTTGATATATTTGGAGTTGACTTTTGTTCTGTGATAGATATTATTCTAATGTAATTTTTTTTTTGGTCTTTTTGAGACAGGGTCTCCCTTTAGTTCCAGCTGACCTAGAGCTCACTATGTAGACCAGGCTGGCTCTGAACTCACAGATATCTGCCTGCCTCTGCCTCCCAAGTGCTGAGATCAAAGGTGTGCACCACCATGCCCGGCTTCTAATTTAATTCTTTGACACATGGAGATCTAGTTTTACCAGAACCATTTGTCAAGAAGGTGTCTTTCTTTCAGTATGTGTTCTTGGCACCTTTGTCAAATATCAGGTAGCTGAAATTATGTGCTTTTATGTTTGGGTCTTCTCTTTTGCCCCACTGGTCTACATGCCTGTTTTTGTGCATATACCATGCTATTTTTAAAAAATTATTTTAGTTATTTTATTTTATGTGTATATTGCCTACATGTATGTAAGTACATCCATTTCATGCAAAGCCCACGGAGATCAGAAGATGGGATCAGATTCCCTGTAAGTTGGATCCCTTGGAACTGGAATTATGTGTGGTTGTTAGCTGTCATGTGGGTGCTGGTAATCAAACCTAGGTCCTCTGCAAGAGCAGCCAGTGCCCTTAACCACTGAGCAATCTCTCTATCCCCCATGCTGTTTTTATTACCATAGCTCTGTAATATAGTTTGGGATCTGGTATAATAATCCCCCAGCATAGCTCTTTGTGCTCAGGATTGCTTTGGCTATCCAGAGATTTTTGCAATTTTAATATGAATTTTAGAATTTTTTTTCTATTTCTAAAGAATGTCATGGGGATTTTGATTGGGATTGCATAAATGTATAAATTACTTTTCATAGGACAATCACTTTTAGTATATCGTTTCTATCAATCCATGAACACAGGTCTTTCCATCTCCTTTTGTCTTTCTCAATCTCTTTTTTCAAAAATTTAAAGTTTTCAAAAAAAATTTTAAGTTTTCATTGTAGGGGCTGGGAAGATGGTTCAGCAGTTAAAAACCAATGAGTGCTCTTGCAGAGAACCCAGATTCAGTGCTCAGCACCCACATGACAGCCAACAACTGTCTGTAACTCCAATTCCAGGGAAATTTGATGCTCTCTTCTGATCTCTGCGGTCACTACACAACACAGGCACACTTATATACACGCAGGCAATACATTTATATACATAAAAATAGAAATAAGAATAATAACGTTTTCCTTGTAGAGGTCATTAATGTCTTTGGTTAGGTTTATTCTTAGATATTTCTTTTTGAGGCTATTGTAAATGGGAGGGTGTTGTAAGGTGTCAGTTCCATGGTGAAACAGGCCATGGAGAAAGCACACTGGCAGAAGCACTTCAGTGACTGGCAGAAGCACTTCAGTGACAGCCAGAGGACACATGGCAGGGTACAATCCAAGTGCAATGCCACTTTATTCAAATGAAACGTCATTATATAGGCTGTGTGACATCACCTCCTAGCACCCAATCCTGGACCTTTGTGTCATAGCATCATCCCCAACTAGTGGCATAAACAGAGCGGTCCTGTGACCCTCGCTTGTACCTCTGGAGCATGCTGGCTGGAATGTTATTAGCTGTCTCTCTCTCTCTCTCTCTCTCTCTCTCTCTCTCTCTCACACACACACACACACACACACACACACACGCGCGCGCGCACACACACACACACACGCGCGCGCGCACACACACCCCTAAGCTCAGATCAGACACACCCACAGGAGAATTTCCATGAATCTTTCTCTGATTGCTTGTTGTCAGTATATAGAAAGGCTACTGATTTTTTTTTTTTTGGTCTTTTTTTTTTTTGAGACGGGGTCTCCCTATAGCACCAGCTGGCCTGGAACTCACTCTGTAGAAGACCAGGCTGGCCTTGAACTCACACGCCTGGCTTAAAGATGGTTCTTAGCCACCATGCGGATGCTGGGAATCTAACTTGGGTGCTCTGCAAGAGCAGTTGGCCCTCTTAACCACTGAGCCATCTCTCCAACCTCTAATTATTTGGCGGGGGTCTTTTTTGAGACAAGGTCTCCCTGTAGCCCCAGCTGTTCTGGAGCTCACTTTGTAGACCAGGCTGGCTTTGAAATCACAGAGATCCGCCTGCCTCTGCCTCCCAAGTGCTAGTATTAAAGGTGTGTGCCACCGCACCAACCTCCAGCCCCTTATTTATTTATTTATTTATTTATTTATTTATTTATTTTTTGGTCTTTTGGAGACAGGTTCTCCCTGTAGCCCCAGCTGTCCTGGAATTTGCTCTGAAGACCAGGCTGGCCTTGAACTCACAAAGATCTGCCTGCCTCTGCCTCCCAAGTGCTAGAATTAAAGGCGTGCACCACCACACCCGGCTAGCCCCTAATTTTTTAAGTTGGTTTTGTGACTTGTCACTTTGCCAAAAGTGTTGATCATTTCTAGTAGTTTTCCAATGGAATTTTTGGAATCTCTTATGTATAATATCATATCATCTGCAAATGTGGAGAATTTGACCTCTTCTTTTCCAGTTATTACCCTTTTAATTCCCTTCTCCTCTTATTGTTCTATCTAGAGTTTCAAGCAGTATATCATCACTTATAGCTAAAAAATGAAAAAAAAAACTGAGAGAAAGATGCAGGACAGTTATGGCAAAATGCATGATCTGGGATGGGGTGGGGGTATGGGGGAAGGGAAAGGGAAATATGCCTGATCTGAATTGGAAAATGATGTATGAAATGCACAAAGCACCAATTAAAAAAATGTGATCAGCAATCAGCTCTGGAAGATGGGGAGTAATAAATTGTTCTCCTTTAAAAAAAAAAAAAGGAGTGGGGTTATGGAGCAGCCTTATCTGGTTTCTGATTTTAATGGGAATGCTTCAAGTTTTTCTCCATTTAGAATGATAGTGGCTGTGGATTTGTTGTATATAGCCCTAAAGATGTTGAGTTATGTTTCCTCCAATTCAGTTCCCTCTAGGACTTTTATCATGGATGTTGGATATTTTCAAAGGCCTTTTGTGTGTGTGTGTGTGTGTATGTGTGTGCATGCATATACTGTGGACTTGTGTTTAAGTGCACCAGTGTTATACAATGCCCATGGAGGTCAGAAGTGGGCACAGATCCCCTGGAACTCAAGTTAGAGACAGTTATTAGCCACCATGTGGGTGGTGGGAATTGAACCTGGGTCCTCTGCATGAGAAGCCAGTGCTCTTAACCACTGAGCCATCTCTCCAGCTCCCAAAGGCCTTTTCTGGGTATATTGAGATGATCATCATGTGATTTTTGTCATCAAGTCCATTTATGTGTTTTATTATGTTTATTGACTTACATATATTGAAACATCCCTGTATCTCTGTAATAAAGTCAACTTGATCATGGTAGTTGACCCTTTTGATGTGTGTCTGTATGTGATTTGCAAGTATTTTGTTAAGAAATTTTGCATCTATATTCATTAAGGATATGGTCCTTCGGCTTTCTTTTTTGTTGTATCTTTACCTGGTTTAGGCATCAGAATAATACTGGTGTCATAGAAGGAGTTTGGGAGTTCTCCCTCTGTTTCTATCTTTTTGAATAATTTAAGTAGTATTGGTTGCAGATCTTCTTTGAAAGTCTGTTAAAATTCTACTGCAAATCCATATGGCCCTGGTTTTTTTTTTTTTGTTTTTTTTTTTTTTTTTTAAGTCAGGAGGGTTTGTAATACTGTTTTGATTTCCTTATTTATTGTGGGTCTGTTTAAATTGTTCATCTCAGGGATGGAGAGATGGCTCAGCCATTAAGAGCACCATCTGCTCTTGCAGAAGACCCTGGGTCTGGTTCCCAGGACTCACATGGCAGCTAATAACCATTTGTAACTTGAGTTCCAGGGGAATCTGATGCCTTCTGACTCTATGGGCAGTGTGTGACAAGAGTGCACTTATATACATGCAGGCAATATGTACATACACATAAAATGAAAATAACAAAATATTTTTAAAAATTGTTGATCTCTTCTTTGTTTAAGTTTGGTTCCATTGAATTTAGAAATTTGTCTATCTCTTTTAGATGTTCTAATTTAATAGAGTGTAGGTTGTTAATGTATTCCTTAATAATCTTCTGGGATATTTTGGTGCCTACTGTGGTTTCTCTTTTCTTTTCTTTCTTTTCTTTTCTTTCTTCTTTCTGTCTTTTCTTTCTTTTTTTCTGTTCTTTTCTTTCTTTTTTTCTGTTCTTTTCTCCCCCCAACCCCTGTAGCCCCAGTTGGCCTGGAACTCACTATGTAAACCAGGCTGGCTTTGAACTCACAGAGATCTACCTGCCTCTGCCTCCTGAGTGTTGGGATCAAAGGTGTGTGCCACCACACTCAGCTTCCTTTTTCATTTTTTTATTTAGTTCATTTGGATTTGCTTTTTCCTTTTGGTTAGCTACGCTAGGGGTCTGTCTATCTTGTTTATCTTTTCAAAGGACCTTTGAAAGATTATTTTCAAAGAATCTAAAGCTCTTAGATTCATTGCTGCTTCTTTTTTTTTTGTTTGTTTGTTTCTTTGTTTTTGTTTTTGTTTTTTGACAGGGTCTCTCTAGTTCCAGCCCATCTGGAAGTGATGTGAACAAGGGTGGCCTCGATCTTGCAGAGATTATCCTGTCTCTGTCTTCTAAGGGCTGGGATTAAAGGCATCCACCACAATGCCCAGCATAGATTCATTGATTCTTTGTGTTTTCTTTGTTTTGATGTCATTGATTTCTGCTCTGATTTTTATACTTTATTCTCTAATGGACTTGAGTTTGGTTTGTTCTTGCTTTTCCAGGTTCTTAGGTTGTATAATTCTTTTATTTGTGCTCTGTTGTGGTTTGAATGAGAATATCTCCCATGGGTGCCAAGTACTTGGACATTTTTTTCTCCAGTTAGCAGTGGTGTGGGGTATCTTAGGAGGTGTGGCTTTGCTGGAGGAAGTAGGTCACTGGGGGCTGGCTTTAAGAGTTCTTAAGCCTTTCTGGATTCCCACTCTGCTTCCTGTGCCTGCTTGAAGATATAATCACATTTAACTTTTTGCTCCTGCTTGAGCCACCTCACTATGCCTCCCAGTCATGACAGACTCTAATTCCTCTGGAAACTGGAACTGTAAGTTCAAATTAACTTTTCCATTTATAAGTTCTTTTTGTCATGGTGGTTTATCACAGCAACAGAAAAGTAACTAATACATGCTCTTATTGATTTTTTTTTTTTACTGTAGGTGATTAGAGCTATAAACTTCCCTGTTAGTAAATGTTCCCTGCTTTTAATGTGTCCTAGAGGTTTTGTTGTGTTTTATTATTATTTTCATTTAGTTCCAGGTGTACTTTTATTTTTTCCTTGATTTCTTTTTTGACCCATTCATCATTTAGTAGAGTGTTGGTTAATCTCCATGAGTTTATGTAGCTACTAGAGCTTCTTTTGCTATTGATTATAAGCTTTAGTATGTGTAGTGTGGTAGAATACATGGATTTCAATTTTTCTGTATTGATTGAGGTTTGTTTTGTGTCCCAGTTTGTGATCTATTTTAGAAAAAATTCTATGATTTGCTGAATAGAATATGTTTTCTTTGGTGCTTGGATAGAACAGAATATTTTGTAGATGTCTGTTAGGTCCACTTGGTGTATGATGTCATTTAGTTCAGTTGCTTCTCTGCTTAGTCTTTGTCTGGTTGACCTGGCTATGAAAGAGAACATTGCTGAGTTGGGGGTTCATCTGTGTCTTGAAGTCCTGTAGTACTGTCTATACAAAATTGAGTGCACCACAGTTTGGTGCACATATGTTCATGATTGCAATGTAAGTTAAAATTGCATCCACTAACCTAACCTATATATCCCTGAACAGGTTTTCCCTCTGAACCAGGGCTGGCTGGGAGCTAGAGTAGCCACTGCTGCTCAGCTTTGGAAGAAAGTACCAGAGTACACATTGCTAGCCCTCAAAACAACCAAACTGAAAACTCTGATCAGGAGAGATGGCTCAGTGGTTAAGGGCACTGACTGCTCTTCCAGAGGACCTGGTTTCAGTTCTCAGCACCCACATCTTTGTTCACAACCATCCAGGGGATCTGACACACCTTCTTCTGGCCTCTATGGGCATTGCACAACATGAGTACATTTACATACATCCAGGGATTATGCTCATACACATAAAATAAATAAATATAGCCAGGCATGGTGGCGCATGCCTTTAATCTCAACACTTAGGCAGAGGCAGGCAGATCTTTGTGAGTTTAAGGCCAGCCTGGTCTACATAGTGAGTTCCAGGCCAGTAGGGGCTACAGGGAGACCCTGTCTCAAAAAGACCAAAATAAATAAATAAATAAATATAAAATATTTAAAAATTATGAGTAAGATTTCTACTCAACACATATCACTTTTTGTACTAGTATGAAGTTGGAAAATCCTGAATCAAATCACCCTAAGCTAGGGACCCTGTGTCACCCTTATTTTCTGTTTTGATTTGGTTGCCTTCATAATTTTTACTAAAAGAACCTAAACAAATAACTTTCCAAATATTATTTTAAATACCTCAGTTTTTTCCTTGGTTAAAGATGTCCCAAACAATATGCAGTCATTTACTGTTTCTGATTTGCTGTGTTTTTCAATTATGATATAAAATTCTTGAGTTTGTTATATGTCTTCTGAGTTTTTGGTGGCTCTACCCCCCAAATTTGAGAAGAATATCTGGGTTGATTGGTTAATAAGGATATTAGTATATGTGCCTACTTAAAGTTTTAAAAGTGAATTAAATGAGGCAAATGGAAAGGTTTAGGAAGTGGGGAGTGGGACATTATGATATAAAAAGGGATCAGAAGCAGCCAGGCGTGGTGGTGCATGCCTTTAATCCTAGCAGTTGGGAGGCAGAAGCAGGTGGATCTTTGTGAGTTCAAAGCCAGCCTGGTCTACAGAGTGAGTTCCAGGACAGCTGCAGCTACAGGGAGACCCTGTCTCGAAAAGACCAAAAAAAAAAAAAAAAATATCAGAAGCAAGGGTTGGATGTGGTGGTGCACACGTTTAATTCCAGCACTCTGGAGGTAGAGCCAGGCAGATCTCAGTGAGATTGAGGCCAGCTGGGCTACTGGGAGATCCTGTTTCAAAAAGACCCAGAAAAGAAAAAAAAATCCCAAAACAAAACAATAAAAAGGAATGTGCAGAGATAATTACACCAATTACATACTGTGCTTGCCTTTTGTTAGCTAGTAAAATGTTCTATATTTCAGTTAAAAGAATCTTATTACTGATTGCAATGTTTTTATCAGAAACATTTAAAAGTACTTTATTTATTCTTTTTATTTTATGGGCATGAGTGTTTTGCTTATGTGTATGTAAGCACACTGGTGTCATGAGATGTTTTTGGAGGTCAGAGTGGGTGTTGGATAACCTGGAACTGGAGTTAAGGATGGTTGTTAGCCACCATGTGGGTGCTGGGGATTGAACTCATATCCTCTGCAAGAGCAGTCAGTACTCTTAACAGCTGAGCCATCTCTTCAGCCTAGAAACTTTTTTTTTTTTAAGCAGACAAGTTCCTGCTGTGTTGTCCAGGCTAGGCTCTAACTCCTGGCTCAAGGAATCCTTTAGGCTCAGCCAAGCTGAGAGCTGGGATTATAGGCATGTGCTATTGCACTTGGCTCTAAGAAAAGCTACAGGAAAGGTTTTATTTTTCACTTAAATGTAGATTTGTAGAAGTATAGTAACCTTAAGAAGAAAACAATTGGTGCTCTTTGTCAATGGATCCTGAATCCATGTATCTAACCAACTGCATATCAAAAATATTTGTGGAGCTGGGGAGATGGCTCATTCAGAAAATGGCTTACTGTGTAAGCATAAGGACCTGAGTTCAGATCCTCAGCACCCATGTTCAAAGCCAGACATGGAGGTACAGGTTTGTAATCCCAGTTCTGGGGAGACAGAGACAGGAGGATTTCTGGGGCTTCCTGGCTAGCTAGTTTAGCCAAATTGGTGTGCTCCAGATTCATTGAGTGATGCTGTGTCAAGAATAAGATGGAGAGTGACTAAGGAAGTTACCTGATGTTGACTTCTGGCTTCCACGTGTATACACGTGTGCTTACTTGTGCACATGCATAGATAAATACTCATACACACTCTCTGAGAAAATATTTGATGGGGAGGAGAGATGGCTCAGTGGTTAAGTGCACTGGCTTCTCTTGCAGAGGACCTAGGTTGAATCCCAGTGCCCATATAGTGGCTAACCACTGTCCTAACTCCAGTTCCAGGGGATCTGACACCTTCTTCTGACCTCTGCAGGCACTTCTGACCACTGTATGACATGGGTGAATCTACCTATGTGCAGGCAAGACACTCATACACATAAAATGAAAATGATTTAAAAAAGAAAATGCTTGAAAAATATGTGTCTATACGGAACATGGACAGGCTTTTGTGGGACATTATTCCTTAAATAATACAGCATAATTATATATATATATATATATAATATAAACTATGTTATATTAAAGCACTATAAATGATTTGGAGGTAAAGTATATGGGAAGATGTTTATAGATTCCAAATACCATGTAATCTTATACAAGAGACTGGAGCAGCTGCCGCTTTCCATGCCCATGGTGAAATGAAGACTTGTAGCTACCCCATTGTGGATACTGAAGTGTGACCGTTGGCGTTCCAAAATTTCACTGAAAATCTTATGATGAATCAATGACATATCATATGAAACTTTGAAAACTAAATATAAGAATAATTTATTTTGGGGTAGAGGAGATGGCTCAGTTGGGTTAGAGTGCTTGCTGTGCAAACATGAGGACCTGGGTTTGAATCTCTAGCACCCACATAAAAAACTGGGCCTGGTTGTACATGCCTGCCACTCTACTCCAGCAATTGGCAATAGATTGACAGATGGAACTTGGGAGCTTGCTGGCCAGCTGGCATAGCCAAAATGGAGTACTTCTGATTCAGCGAGAGACCCTGTCTCAAGGCAATAAGGCAGAGTGTGATAGAGAAAGATGCTCAAGTCCTCCTCTAGCCCTGCACATCCATGTGTATGTATGAGAAAGAGAGAGAGAGAGAGAGAGAGAGAGAGAGAGAGAGAGAGAGAGAGAGATTGGAGAGACTGAGATTTTCCTTTAGTGCAAATACCAAAGTTATTAAGGTTGCAGAGAACAGATGCTGCATCATGCATTGTGAACTATCAAGGTTGCAGAGAACAGATGCTGCATCATGCATTGTGAATTTTTTCAGAGATGTCAGAAATGATGAACTACATCTCACTGTAAGGGCAGATAAAACTGTGGCATTAGCCCTGTCTGAAGCTTGCCAGTGGTAGGGGGGAAGGTAACTATGCATCTTATGGGCTGCCAGTCTAGTCAATGCACTGCTGGATGGTCATTTGCATACTTCCCTGGAGATCTGTAATGGACCCCTGGAATAGACTTCTAACAGTCACTGTGGGTCTTGATTAGCTAATAACACCCCAGAAAGATATACTGTGTTTGGAAGCCTGGTGGATGTGGTGACTAGTCAGAAAACAGAAATATATATGACCAAGTATATCTATATGTGTAATATTTACTTATATGTGGAAAAAATTTCACTTGAGTTTCTTCGTATGAGGTTTATTTTGTCTATGGTATACGATGTGCCTGATAAGATATAAAACTCAGGAAGAAAATACTACTCATATATATAGTATATTACAGATCTGAAGCATTCTTAGTTGGGGGAAAAACAAAGACAGTGGTCCTTTGTTAGAATTCCACAGTGTTTCTTACTTTTTGAAGCCTTATCAAAGTTTTAAATCCCTTTTCTAGCATGTGTGAGACTCTTCCAAAATTCTTCAGAGATCAAAATTCTAAATTTCAAATTGGGGTAAATACATTTTATAATTCATCCCGCAGCTGTTGGGGCTGTAACAGAGTAAAATGAGAATTGCTTTTTAGGGCATATTTCTCAACAGAGTAGTTTTGAAAATGAAACCGAATCTTCATGCTCCACTTGACATGGAATTTCAAGTGACTTTTACAGGCCCCATGTTGTTGCAGTGTGTAACACCAAAATTGTATTAGAATATAGTACTTTCATAGTTGAAACATTTTCTTTTGTTAGCTTGTTCAGTAAATAAAAAATGGTAATGCAATTATACCTTGTTATCACCTTTTATGGATTTCACATTTAAGCTTTAAGCAAATAATGCATTTTCTTGAATAAAACATTTCCCCTGGTAATTATAGCCAGATTTGCTGCCATGGAAGGTGGAGCATGATACATGAAAGTATGTTTGGTGTAAGTTTGGGGATGTGTAAATAAGCTCTTTAAGGGAAATATGATTTTCTGTGAGATGCAGAGTGCAGAAAATGTTGAAAGTCTAGAAAAATTTCAGGCATCTCTAGTAAGGCCAGATCTGCATTTGATTTTCACAAAGCAATGACTGAAGGCAAATAGAAAAGAAAGCTGAGCACTGGAGAAGTAGCTTGGTTGAGAGTGCCAAACTTAAAGCCCTAGGTTTAATTCCCAGCACTGACAAAAATAAATAATTAGAATTAAGCTTCACATCCATAGCAGAACTGAGGAAAACAAGAAGCTGAACAATAATGTGAGCACAGGAAGCCCAGCCATCTTTTCTGTCTGACCAGAAAGGCATCCTGTGAGGTAGATCACTCTGCTGTTATATGGAGTTAGACTTCCTTCTTCCATTCCATCCTTTGCCAGCAACCTGTGCATCATTCTTGGAGGGTCTTTGCCGACTAATCCTCACAAAGTCTATAAAGGACTCTTTCAGACAGAACAAGGTGACTTGCTATCCTTAAGCTCCACCAACTCTGAGCATTTAGATTCAAACAACAGCCTAAAGATTGAAGGATTTAGGTTCATTTTTGGGCAAGACTGTTAAATATTAGTTCCATATTAATTCTGGAAGGTATGAGGGGACTTTCTCCTCTGCCTGAGATGGCTTAGCTCTTAACTTTAATCTGGAGAAGCAATGAAAGACATGGTTGCTGAAGAGAAATTCCTAGTAATGTTTTTGTGGTACAATGGATAGTTCTAAGTTAGGGTTTTCTTTATTTGTTTGTTTGTCTTTTTGAGATAGGGTCTCCGTATAGCCCCATTTGACCTGGAATTTGCTATGTAGACCAGGCTGGCCTTGAACTGCCTCCCAAGTGCTGAGACTAAAGGCATGTACCACCATACCTGGCAAAAGTTAGGTTTTTAAAATATAGAATAATATTTTAAGGTCTTCTTTTGTGAAATTCTAGAGAGTTCCAGTTTGGGAGAAACTAGTAGAAACTTTCATTTGATATAGTTAAATGAATAGCAATTTCAAAACTAAAGACAGAACAGCAGAACAGCTGAAACCAAATAAAATTAATGGCTTGCCCAAAGTTCTATTGATAGATAAGGAGAAAGGCAGAAATAGAAAATTCAGGTTTTCTAGTCTCAGTGTTGCTCTCTTTCCACAATACTAAACTATTTCTTAAATTTAAGCTATAGCTATAGTTTCACTGTTGGAGAACTGGAAAATTACCTTAGTAGTTGAATGATATGGCCTAAGGTTAGGGACTCTTCTCCTAGAACACCTCCCTAAAGCACCAGAGATGAGAAGAAAGGTTAAGGGGGCTTTTAATGAAACCAAAATACAGGGGGGATGATGAATGCCTTGAAAAGCAGTGGTGGGGAGAACTGGGAAAACTTGGAAAAAAAAAAAAAAAAGAACCAGGACCAAGGTTTTGTCCATTGCCCATTGCGGCTTTTATTGAGGTTGGTAGGAAAATTGCATTCTGCCCAGGATGACATGAGCTTTGGGCCCAGAGCTCTCCTCTGCCTCCTTGGGCTAACTGAAGAAAAAAATAATTAACCTCATTCTGTTTCTGGTGGTTTTTAACATTGTATTCAGTTAAAGGCTGATTGTGTGTCCTAAAAACTAAAGATAAGCATTTGAGAACAGAAGTAGCTACCTGAATTTAAAACTGCAAAATTTCTTTTTCATTAACTTTAAGTTAGGAAAGCACAGCTAATTGTATTTACTGTCATACATTTACCCTTTAGTTTTGTGGCCAGTTTGGGGTCCCAAACTGTTCTTCTGGGTCATTTTTAATTAAGCAGTGACAAACAGTTTGAGGTCTGTTACCGAAATGTTTGCCTGTTTTAAGCTGTCTCTTCCCCCAGTTCTCCCATTCCTTAACTTGTTGCTTATCTCAACTGATAAATAGATCATTGGTAAGCTTTCTATAAGTAATTTAAATATCTCATATTTAAAAATATAAAACCAGTCAAAGGCCAGTCTATCACTATCTTTCACTGAAGTCAGTGTGGACAGTTCTGTTTAGGTCAGTGCTTTTCAGTACTGGAATGTGTAAACTCCTAACTTGGGAAGCTCAGGATAAGATGGGAACTGCATTTCTAAGAATCTCCCAAGAGTTTCTGCTGCAGCTCCTCGGAGAACCACAGTAAGTAGCAAAGGCTTAGATCAAGCTGCAAGAGTCTCTGTGTTCTAGGAAAGGCATACTCTCTGCCTTTAAGAAGCTTACAGTTTGTACTGGGACATGAAATAAATAAGCATAATTTGTACTACAAATACACATATCATGAATATCTGATTTTAATATGAATTTTATTTCTTTAAAAAAATATTTTATTGATCCTCTGAGAAGTTCATGCAGTGGATTTTGATCATATTGAATTTATTTCCTTATGAATGATGGATATTTTCCTAGTTAGAGGGAAGCCCCTCTCAATCAGTGCTCCTTTCACTTTATACAGTCTAGAAAATCACTCTGGACATAGCAGCTGTTGAGAAATGCTGAGTGACTGACACTTGAACTATCAGATGGAAATTCCAGGTGGAGCTGGATTAATTCATTTTTGTAATAAAATTCCTTTCAGTGATGAATTATCCAAATAGCTAGATGGTAGGTTTTTTATTTTTGTTCGTTTGTTTGTTTTTTGTCTTTTTTGAGACAGGGTCTTCCTGTAGCTCCAGCTGGCCTGGAACTCTGTAGACCAGGCTGGCCTTGAACTCACAGACATCCACCTGCCTCTGCCTCCCAAGTGCTAGGATTAAGGCATGCACCCCCATGCCCGGCTTAAAGACTGTTCTAAGTCGACATGTGAGTGCTGGGAATTGAACCCGGGTCCTCTGCAAGAGCAGTCGGTGCTCTTAACCACTGAGCCATCTCTCCAGCCCCCATTTTTTTCCCACTTCACCAATTCCCTAAATATTTGCTACTCCACAAGCAGAATAGGGGCAGGCTCATTCTTCAATTCCCCAGGGGACTGGTGATGTCAGGGCCAATTGACAAGGTCTGTAGATCGAAGCCTGTGAGCTGCTGCTCACATCAGAGTCAGGGGTCAGGAAAGAGGAGACAGAAGACTAGTTTCCCTAAAAAGTAGTCTAAAGGTGGATTGTCTAATATAGTAGGGACCAGAGAGTGTAGCTATTTAAATTTAAATTAATTAAGCCAGCTAGACAGAACATTCTGCCATTTCAGAAGTTCAATTGGGCAGTGCTATTCAAAGAGGAAGGCTTGATTCCAGTGATGGCTGAAAGTCATAAGAGTAGTGAGCTAGAAAGCAGTTGCTCTGAGGACGGTGTTAAACTGGAGGAAAAGGGAAATGGGGTGCAGATAAGCCAGGATGGTAGGGTCTTTAGGTACTAGGGGAGGAGAGCTTCTCATGGACTGCCAGTGAGGGAGGATGAGTGCCTAGCACCTCACACAGAACTTTCTGACAATAGCCCAACACTCTCCAAGAGGCAATGCACTGAAGAGACAAAGAAAGATAAAGCAATTTTTTAAATTAATTTTATTCATTTATGTATGTGTATGAATGTACTGTCTGCATGAAGTCTGTGCACCCATGTCGTGCAACGCCGCGGAGGTCAGAAGAGAGTATTGGATTCCCCTGGAACTGGAGTTCTCCTGGAATTGGAGTTTCAGAGGTTCTCGGCCACCATGTGGGTGCTGGGGACCGAACCCGGGTCCTCTGCAAGAGCGGTCGGCACTCTTAACCGCTAGGCCATCTCTCCAGCCCCAGCAATTTTTGATTATGTAATGACCAACTCTTTTGTCTCACTGTGTTTTATGAACTGTGAGTACACACTCCATTACCCCCCAGATCCATCCTAGAATCCATCCATTCCATTTATCTGGCCACACTGCAATGCCTTAATAGATTGCTTTATACACATTTTATGTTAGGCACACTACTCTTGAATTTTGGGACTCCCCTGTGATTCTCGAGTTACTCAGCTCAGACCATGAAAGCTCCACCCTCTAGGGATCAGGATCAGAAGTTCTGCTTTTATGTCCTATGACATTTCTGATAATTCCATTTCCATGTATTCATTCAACAAGTATTTATTAAACACCTACTGGATGCCAAGCATTGGCTGACTTTCTGACTTTCTTCTCTTCAGTGACAGCTTCTTTGTTCTGGTTGAGATTTCAAACATTAATAAAATGAAATTGCCCAGCCAGAACTTAATATTACAAAATAGTTTCTAAGTAGAGCAAGCCACATTGTTTAGTCACATGAGCCAAATGGATTAGCTTCTATCTCAGGAGGGGAGAACTTTTATAGCTTTCTTCTTGGGTCTAAGATCTCTGATTACTCAATATCCTTTGTCCCTGTATCAATTTCCTAGGGCTGCTGTGCAAAATGACCACAAACTGGGTGGCTTAAAGCAACAGAAGCACATTCTCTCACAGTTGAGGAGGCTGAAGTCTGAAATTAAAGAACTGACGGAGCCATGCCTCATCTGAAAGCTCTGGGGAACAATCCTTTCTTGCCTCTTCTAGCTCCCATTGGGGGCTGGAAGTCTCTGTTTCATGGCTTGCAGCTGCACCACTCTGGTCCCTGTTCCATTGTCACAAAGCGTGTCTCTCTCTCTCTCTCTCTCTCTCTCTCTCTCTCTCTCTCTCTCTCAATCATGACCCTTTTCTTATAAAATATATCATTCTATGGATTAATCCTCAATTTGACCAAGTATGACTTTGTCTTTTAATTATACCTGCAAACTTGACATCTGATCCTTTTCCACACATGGCCACCTTTATTGATATCTTGGGTCATAATTTGAATATATCATTTTGGGGGATGCAATTTTACCCATAATAATCCCCTCTAATCTAGTCTAGAATCTGGGGCCTTGCACCTGCTAGGCAAGTGCCCTTCAAATGAGCTGGCCCCAGTCAAGTCCCCTCAAATCCAGACACACATATATGTCAGTGCAGGCCATTGACTAGCTGTGATTAAGAACAAGCAAGATTGCCTGAACTGCAGGGGGAGCCTGTGGTTTAACAAAGGGAGAAGCAGCATCAATCTGACCCTCAGTCCTTCCATCTCTTCCAGGGAGCAGATGGGACAAGCTGAGAGGAAGATCAAAGACCAATTGGGGCTGGGGGCAGGGTGAGGTACATGTCAGACACCCTGAGGGTTATCCATCACTCCTCGTCTTTTTAACTTGCTCCTTGGACCTTTTATTTTCTTGAACCACTCTTCTCTACCACTTGCTTCTTCTCTCTGTCTTCTCTGTCATTCTCATTCTCTGAGCCCCAGAGCAAGAAACAAATATATTTTGTCATCAAAGGACTTCCAAAGGACATTGGCATGTTCCTATTAGGTTACCAGTACTTTATGAAATGTTACTGTTCATGAAGAGGACAATCACTTTGCAACCTTCCGAGCACCAGTTGAGGAGCGGAGTATGGAAAGTCCCTTCTGTCAAATGTCAGCTGAGATTTACTTGAACTGATTTTCTTCAGATCCATTCATCTTTTCTCATTCATTTCCGTTGCACATAGAATGTTCAAGATGTTATTGTCTGCGTGGAGACATAAAGCAAATGAAGATAGCAGGAGGACATCTCAGCATTTCCTAGAGTACATTTATGCTGTGTGTTGACCCATGCTGATTTCAAGGAGATATTTACACTTTTCTAAAGTGCCCACTGGGAATCAAGGCTTTTTCAAGAATATGTGGAAATGAATCAGACACAGATTCTGTGCTTTAAAGACTCATAGAAATAATTGTGATATATGGTACAAATGGAACAGAAGATGTTTACAGTATTGGGGGATGAGGCGTTAGTTAGCGGGAGTGTTCTTAGAAGAAGTAGTACTGTTTGATCTTCCCAGTTGGCAACTATACCAGTTAGTAGCTTCTCCATGAAGGACTTTACCATGCAAGTTACTTAAACAAAATGATGTGGTTGGACACAGTGGGACATGTTTGTGGGAAAACACTGTATCAGCAGAGCATGGAAAGTGTGGTAGAAAATGCAGCTGAAAAACGTAAGGATTCAGGAATGCACGGGTTTGCTTTGGATTCTAGGTGGAAGTGTTTCACTCTAATCTGTATTTAATGGGGAGTCATCAGTGTTTCTAATTATAGGAGTAGGTCGGTTTGGAAATTCTTGAAGTAGTCCAAGACTCTTCAAGGGAGAGAGCAGAGGGCTAGGGGAATGCACAGCTCAAGGTAGAGATGGAATCAAAAGAATCTGGGCAGCTGAGAGGTTGCTGATAATGAAGGTGAATATGGAGCAGCTAGAATATTGGCATCTCTATAAAAAGGTGGGGTAGACCAAGGAAAGGTAGAGTGTGGAGGGAGGTAGTGAAGCCCAGAAGAGAAGTGGAGGTACATGTATGGAAATTTGGAGAGAAGGCAGGCCTAGGTTCTTGAGCTCAGAGATGAAGTTTATTAATCCCAGCACAGATTAGACAGCGAAAAGGACACTCAGCCCTTTCTATACTACATTGTCCGTATTTAAAGTAAATGTGTCATAACTGGAAAAGAGGCACAACAGCATTAGTATTTACTAAATGTAATTGTATATAAAGAGAAAAACAACAGAGTAGGAAAAGACCTAAGGATCCTAGGTAGAGAAGTGTGTGTCCCTTTTAGAGCCTAATTAAAAAATTTTTTTAAAGATTTTAATACAATATTTGATAGTATTTAGAATCCCTCCCCTATCCGTCCCTCCCCTTACTGCCCCTCCCAATTTAATGTAACACACACACACACACACACACACACACACACACACACACAGCCTATAGAGTCTGATTTGTATCTCCGAATGTCCTTCAGTATGGGTCCATTCACTGGAGCCTGGTTAACCTACCAAGAGTCCCATCCCTATAAGAGGTTGTCTTTCCCCCTCCCAGCAGCCATCAGTTGCCCAAAATTCCTTAGATGGGGTTGAAGTTTCTTACTTCCTCATGTCTGTGCTGGGATTTTGTTTGGTTTGAGCTTGCATGGGACTTGTGCATGCTGTCACCATTCCTGTGAATTCCTATGGGTAACTGAACATCTATCTGGAAGACCATCCACCACGTCTGGCTCTTACAGACTTTCTGTGCCCCCTCCCCCTTCTGCAATGATCCCTGAGCCTTGGGAGGCAGAAGCTTGTATGGGTGTCTTATCCTATTCAGGGATAAGCTCTCTGCAGCCTCTTGTTCTCTGAACATTGACCAGTTGTGGGTTTCTGTGTTAACCACCATCTGCTGTATAAGGAAACTTCACTGTTGAGAGTTGAGAGATGCATTCTTCTATGTGCCTTAGAACCCAATTTAAAGAATTATAGCCAGCTCTTTGTATTAGTGGATTTCACATTATTGGATCAAACACTTGAAAAATATTGTGTCTGTATTGAATATGTATAGACTCTGCCCATTATGACTCACTAAACAATGCAGATACTTATGTACATACCATGTACATTGTATTAGATATCCTGTCATCTAGAAGTGGTTAAGAGTCTATAGAGAATACACGTAGGTTCTATGCAGGCACTACTCCAATTTATATAAAGAGACTTGAGTTTCCATAGTTTGTGGATCTAAGGATTGTGAACTATGTGTCCTGGAACCAATCCTTCATGGATACAGAGGGACAACTATCTTTGTTGCATAGGAGTATTGCAATCATATTTGGATGGGAGAGGCAGATTAGAGGGCTACATATACAGCTGATGAAATAGAAAATAATTTTTCCTGCAGTAACTCAGACCTTCTAATTAAGTAGAAGGCATTTCTAGTTTTATTTAATTTGAAGGGGCTATACAGATAGCTCAGAGATTAAGGTGGCTCTTTGGTTAAGCTAAGTGCTTGCTGCTTTTCCTGAGTTTGGTTTCTAGGACCTACACCATGGAAGCTCACAACCACCTGCAATTCCAGCTCCAGGGGCTCCAGTGCTCTCTTCTGTTCCCCCTGGGCACCCTAATTCACATACACATCCCTCCTTAATGCATAATAAAAATTAAAGGAATCTTTAAAAATTTGAAGGTTGCTCTAGTTCACTTTTCCATTGCTGTGACAAAACACACTGACCACTACCAACTTGGGGAGGAAAGGGTTTATTCAGTTCATATCTCCTGGGTTACAGTTCATCACTCAGGGAACCCAAAGCAGGAACTCAGGGCAGGAACCTGGAGGCAGGAACTGAGGCACAGGCCATGGAGGAATGTTTCTTACTGGCTTGCTCCCCTGGCCCATGCCCAGCTTGCTTTTTTTTAGTCTTTATGAGACCAGGTCTCCTTGTAGCTCCAGCTGTCCTGGAACTTGCTCTGTAGACCAGGCTGGCCTTGAACTCACAGAGATCCACCTGCCTCTGCCTCCCAGTGCTAGCAACCCAGCCTGCTTTCTTATACCATACACAACAAACTGCCCAGGGGTGGCACCACCCATAGTGGGCTGGGCCCTCCCACATTGCTCAACAATCAAGACAATACTCCACAGACATGGCCATAGGCTAGTCCAATGGAACCAATTCCCCAACTGAGGCTCCCTCAACCTAGGTGTGTCAAGTTGATACTAAAGCTATCTAGCACAAAGATATTTCCCCAATAGATATAAACAACTAAAAATGGGCAGACTAAATGGCTCAGGTTGTAACAAGCCTGCCCAACAAGCCTGACAACCTGAGGTCCAGCCCTAGAGCCCACATAAAGGTGGAAGGAGAGACTGACTCTACAAAGTTGTTCTCTGCTCTCGACATGTGTGCATCCCTGCACTTTCCGAATAATGATTATAAAAATTTAAAAATGACCACTAATGAATTTAGAAGTTCTAAGGTTCCTACCTGGGAAAAGTTCAAGGAAAATGAAATTGGGTATTTCCTGAGGATATCTCAAAATCATTCTTAGTTGGGGTGGAAGCTGGCTTAAAGCACAAGCTAAAGTAGATGAGGAGAGATGCCCCCTCCCAATTCCCTGCAGTCCTAATCCCAGCAGCAGCCTTAGCTCTTGTGTTCTTGAAGAATTCATTCTGGGCACAGGTAGAATGAGAAAATAGTCATTTTTTTTCCAGCAAGCGAGAAAGCAAAAGCTGAGAGTGAATACATCCAGAGTAGACAGCAGGCAGGTGGCAACTCTTGAGGACTTCTTGGAAGCTATGCTGTTTTTCCCAAGGTCTTGTCCTTACTCTTACTCATCAGCTTGGATATCCAGCTGCCAGTCCTCTTATTTACCTTTCTCAGTGTTCCCAGCCTCACCATTTTAATTTCAACAATCATTTCAACCCTAATACTTGTTTTCACTCTAACACTGAGATTGTGTGAGCACTTGAAGTTGCTTCTAGGGTCATGATTTTGAGACCGTGGCAGGCACTGTGCTTTTATATATATATATATATATATATATATATAAGATATAATATTTATTAATTTTTTATTTATTTCTGTATGTGGACGAATGTACTGTCTGCATGCAAGTCTGTGCACCCGTGTCGTGCGATGCCGCGGAGGTCAGAAGTGGGTGTCGGATTCCCCTGGAGCTGGAGTTCTCCCGGAATTGGAGTTTCAGACGGTTCTCAGCCGCCATGTGGGTGCTGGGGATCGAACCCGGGTCCTCTGCAAGAGCAGTCGGCGCTCTTAACCGCTAGGCCATCTCTTCAGCCCATGGCACTGTGCTTTTAAAGAGCACGCGCGCACACACACACACACACACACACACACACACGCATGGGTGCGAATGTGATAAGACTACAAATGAGACTAATGTTGGCTTTAAGACTAGCAAATTACAGAGCCACAATTTTATTTTTAATTTATTACAAAAGCACCACTGTAGGAAAAGATGTCAAGTAGTCATACATATATATGTACATATATATCTATATAGGGTACATATTTTGATTTATGCATGTACTGGGAAATTATTACCACAATGAAACTAAGTCGCATATCCGTCGCCTCACATAGCTACCATTTTTGTGTGTGTGTGGTGAACATTTAAATGTATTCTTAGCAAATTTCAAGTGTAGTATATGATGTTATTAACTTTAGTCTCTGCAATAAATTAGATCTGCAGAATTTATTTATTGTAACTGAAACTTTACATTCTTTGGCTAGCACCTTCCCATTTTTCCCAAGCCTCCAGACTCTGACATCCAGAGTCTCCCTCTTTTAAGTTCTACACGAAGGTGAGATCTTGCAGAGCTTGTGTAGAGGCTGGTTCTGGTCCTCCTGCTCCCAGGGAAGCCCTGCTATTAATTCTCTGAGAAGCTAAGTTTGAAAAGATTATAGGAGATTGTAAGTAACCCCAGGGCTCTTGTTTCCCCATGATTCTAGTTTTTTAAACATTTAACGCTTTCAGTTTCTGGGAAACTTTATTTCTGGGAAAATAAAAATAGATAATATTGTCTACATTTTGAGAGATGTTCTAGTTAAAGTTTGTACCTTTAGAACATTGCTTCAGCTGGGCATGGTGGTGCATGCCTTTAATCCCAGCACTGGGGAGGCAGAGGCAGGCAGATCTCTGTGAGTTCAAGACCAGCTTGGTCTACAGAGCGAGCTCCAAGATAGCTGGGACTAAAGGGAGACCCTGTCTCAAAAAAAATACCCCCCAAAAAACTTTGTTTCAAACCAGTTCTTGGAGTTTAAATTTAAAATTCAGCAAAGCCTGTTTATATGACCACAGATGAGGACTTCATATGAATATAAAATACATTGATTAAAAAATTCATTTTGGGGGCTGGAGAGATGGCTCAGTGGTTAAGAGTACTGACTGCTCTTGCAGAGGACCTGGGTTTGATTCCTGGGCCCCACATGGGGACTAATAACTGTCCTTAACTCTAGTTCCAGGGGATCCAACACCCTCTTCTGACCTCCATGGCATTGTGTGACATGGGTGCACTCATCTACATGGAAGCAATACACTTATAAGGATAAAATAAAAATAGTAAATAAAAATTTTAAAACAATGGTCTTTAAAAAATTCATTTTGGGGGCTGGAGAGATGGCTCAGCAGTTAAGAGCACTGACTGCTCTTGCAGAGGACCAGGGTTCGATTCCCAGCACCCACATGGCGGCGTGGTGGTGCACACCTTTAATCCCAGCACTTGGGAAGGCAGAGGCAGACAGATCTCTGTGAGTTCAAGGCCAGCCTGGTCTACAGAGTGAGCTCCAGGCCAGCTGGGACTATAGAGAGACCCTGACTCAAAAAAATACACACACAAAAAATCATTTTGACAGAATCATAACAACATAAACTCTCACACATCAATGAGTAATGCTTCCATATTGGCTTAGTTTTTGTGCTTTGAGACAGGGTCTCATGTGGCCCACACTCTTTTCTGACTCACTGTGTAGCTGAGGATGACTTTGAATTGTTGGTCCTTCAGCCTCTACCTTCCAGGCGCTGGGATTTTAAGTGTGCACCCACCATGTCCAGCTTTATACCTTAAACTTTGTGCTGACCACAACCCTGCCAATTTTGTCTCTACTTGTAGTACACATCATTATTAAACTTGGTTTTTAAAATTTGAATGTCATTTCTTTTCTTTGCTTGGAACATATCTTTATAGTCATCTTTCTCGTAAAAGTAGCCTAATCAAATGGCACAAAAATGAAGATAGTCTTTGCAAATCCTAGATAAAAACAGAGAAATAGTACAACTACTTGGCATCCTTTACTATCAAGGTGTTTCTGTTGTGAGTTAAAATAAATTGCAGTTCTATCATTTGATAGTCTTACAGCCAACACCGGTCCAATTTGTAGTATCATATTCACATCAGCTTTTCAACAACAGGTGGCGCTAGCATACAGCATCTCATCCCTATGGACCCAACAGAAATGTTTGGAGGTGGTAGGGAGAAGTCAGAGACTCAATATATTTTGAAGGCAGGGAATGCAGTTCTGATGCACAGATATATTGGGAAGCCATGTCATATGGGGCAAGAAGACACTTAAATCTGTGTCTTCATGCCTTAATATGAGATAGCTTCTTGTTGTTGAGGAAAGCAACAAGAAAAGGCAGCTCTGTTGGTAGAATGTGTAGCTAGGCAAATATCCAATTTCTGCAAATAAATTCTAGCAAGCTAGGGACATAAGATTACACTTGTGAAGGCCACTGCAATCACTGTAGAAGTTTTTGGGAAAGAGGAGGAGGCAGGGAGGGAAGACGAAGGAGGAGGAGGAGGAAGAGGAGGAGGAGAAGGAAGAGAGAGAGGGAGGGAGAATGGAGAGAGAGAGAGAGAGAGAGAGAGAGAGAGAGAGAGAGAGAGAGAGAGAAGACAGATGAAACAGAGACTATAAATGGATTAGGAATAGCATGATAGTTGCATGCCTTAGGCATTTTGAAACTTCAGTAAAAGATGTCTGATATTTCCTGCTTATTTCTAAGAAGTAAAAAAAAAGTGAGATGTTTACATATATGTCCAAGAAAATGTTCTTTGGGGAGAAAAAACCCCATAAAGACAAAGAATGGATGATAATTACCAGTCACCTACACAACCATAAACTGTAGGTTTGTAGGCTGCACAAACCTACAGTTTCTTTTTTGCAAGGCTAGTGCATGTGGAAATTTATTTTCATTAAATTTCATTTAAGAAGCATTGCATATTGGATGTTTGTTCCCAGAATGGTGCCAACTATGATCAATCAAAGGCTTCTCCCTAAATAAGCCAAATTTAATTTTATACTATTATATAAAAATCTAATTGCTATTAAGTGTTCTCTTTAATCTAAAAATATTTATTTAAAGAAGAGCAGGAGGCCAAGGAGATGGCTCAGTGGGTAAATAAGTTGTTACATACGGTGAGGAGCTGAGTTCAGATTCCCAGAACCCATGTAAAGCTGAGTAGTCTGGAATCCTAGCATTCCTGCGAGGTGGGAGGTGAGGACAGGAGAATAGGTGAAGCTTTCTGGCAAACCAGATTGTGGTACAAAGATGGGACCAACAGGAAACAAAGTAGAAGGACCAACACCTGACGGTGTCCTATGACCTCCGTATGTGTGAAGCACACACACACACACACACACACACATACACACACACACACACACACACGCATAGAGAGAGAGAAAAAAAAAAACAATATTTTTGGATCTCTTTAACCTTATTTATAAAATGTAAGAGATAGAATATTCAAAATATTCCTCTACTATACCTTGCATTTAAGAATGGAATACGATTCAGAGAAAAATTTAAAAGAAACATAAACACTCCAAGTTACACTTATCTTATTGTTTTTAAAGTTAATCCTTTAAAAAATTTTCACTAGTTCCAAGTTGGGAAATCCATTTGGACTCTTTCCTAATGTAATGTCAAATCTCTACTGAACGGAAGTGTGGATCAGTTGCTTCTGGATTTCTACTTTGGAGTAAATATGTATTCCTTTGCATATATTTATGTATTATTTGTATATCTTCTCTGACAAATTTTTGTTATCTATATCCTCCTCTTTCTTCTTCTTCTTCCTTCTTTTTTTATTTATTTTTTATGCGTATGAGTGTGCTGTCTGCATGTAGGTTGGTGCACCCGTGTGGTGGGCGTCAGATTCCCCTGGAACTGGAGTTCTAAAGACAGTTCTTAGCCACCATGTGGATGCTGAGAATTGAACCTGGGTCCTCTGCAAGAGCGGTCAGTGCTCTTAACTGCTGAGCCATCTCTCCAACCCCCTCCTTCTTCTTCCTTCTTAACCCTAACCCTTCTCTTCCTCTTCCTCCTTTTCCTCTTCATTATTCTTTATGATGGTGATCAAACTCAGGCCTTTGTGAATGCTAGTCAAATACTCTTCCAATTGAGCTACAATTGTAGTCTCTTTTACCTACTTGACTGCTGAAGCTATGAATATATGTAAAATGCCCCGACTGGCCTGGAACTTACTACATAGACTAGGCTGGCCTCCATCACAGAGATCTGCCTGACTCTGCCTCCAGAGTGATGGGATTAAAGGCATGTGAGCCACCACACCTGGCACTAAAATGCTATTCTTTCCTCAAGCATTTAAATTAGTAATTCAATAGGTTTATTAGTGGCTTGACCCTTGTCAATGATACAAAAAGCTTCAGAAGAGAAAGCACTAAAAGATAATTTTAAGAAACACCTAAGCTAGGCGTCGTGGCACACACCTTTAATCCCAGCACTCGGGAGGGAGAGGCAGGTGGATTTCTGTGCATTCAAGGCCAGTCTGGTCTACATAGTGAGCTCCAGGCCAGCTAGGACTAAAGGAAGACCCTGCCTCAAAAAGGAAAAAAAAAAACCCTATAGTTTTATAATACATGAGCTCGTAATGTAGACCAGGCTGGCCTTGAACTCACAGAGATTCACCTGCCTCTGCCTCCCAAGTGCTGGGATTAAAGGTGTGGGCCACCACACCTGGCCTAAGATGGTTCTTAGCCACCATGTGGGTACTGGGAATCCAACCCAGGTCCTCTGCAAGAGCAGTCAGTGCTCTTAACCACTGAGCCATCTCTCCAGCCCCAATACCTGATGGTTTTAAGGACTAGTCAAATTCTATGTTTGTAAAATCTCTCTTACCATCTCTAATTGCCTAGGTGGACTGAGCTGGAGAATTACATCTTTATTTGTGGGTAGCTTTCTCCTAGAAGACCTCAAATACTTGAACTTTTATGTGTTTTTTCTCATGTATTTTGATGATAGTTTTTGGCTGTTTTCTATTTTTTTTCCTTCCTCAAATTCTCTCCAGTTTGCTATGAACACATTTTCAATTGATCCCGTGTGGGTTCTAGCAGGAGAAATTTAGTACCATTGTAGTTTTGGAGAAAGCTGTTTCCTTCAATTCATATTCCTGCTGCCACTTCAGTCCCATGACTTTATTGTGATGCTGATGGACTTCCTCTAATCTTCATATTAATACTTGGGTTTATGTTCATGGCTATGAGAAGATAAATGCACATGTGCAGGTTGCCTTCTGCAACTGGAATAAAAAAGAGCCTCTACAATTATTTTGGTTAGTTTTGAAACATGGACTTAGATTAGTGGTTCTTAAAATTTGGTTCTCTATCTACATCAGCATCCCCAGCAGCATCAGCATCAGCAGCAGCTCAGCATCATTTGGGAATGAGTTATAAATGCAGAACCTTGGGCCCATGGTGTACCTACTGAACCAGAAGCTTTTGGAGTGGAGCCAGCCAGTCCATAATTAATACCCTCCAGGTGATTCTGTGTAAGGTAAACTTTGAGAGCCGCCAACTGAGCCTTCTCAGAGCATCATTCTTTGTTACAATTTTTATATTAATTTATATTATTCTGTTTATTATATTAATCTTTCAATTTTTAATCTTTTACTCATTTACTAACTTCTTAAAAAACTGAAACTGGGGCTGGAGAGATGGCTCAGTGGTTAAGAGCACCAACTGCTCTTGGGCGGAACCTGGTTCTATTCCCAGCATCCACAGGGTCTTAAGAACCTCTTTAGTGGGTGGTGGCGCATGCCTTTCATCCTAGTACTATTGGGAGGAGCTGGCAGCATTGCCTCTGTGAGTTCAAAGCCCAGTGTACTACAGAGGAATTCCAGGTCCAGCTGGGGGCTAAGGGCGACCCTGTTTCCAAAAAAAAAAAACAAAAAAAAACAGATAAAAACCGTGTGACAACTACGGCGGTGAGAGGCGGATGGCCTACGGTTTAAGAGCGCCGACGCTTCTTGCAGAGGACCCGGGGTTCGATCCCCAGCACCACATTGGCGGCTGAGAACCGTCTGAAACTCCAACTCCAGGAGAACTCCAGCTCCAGGGGAATCCGACGCCCACTTCTGACCTCCGCGGCATTGCACGACACGGGTGCACAGACTTGCATGCAGACAATACATTCGTACACATACAGAAATAAATAAAATTAAAAAAAAAAAAGTGAAACTAAGCAAACTCCCCCAAATCATTCAAACAATGAATGAACTAATGAACTGAGTATATAGTTCTCAAAGGAAGAAACACAAATGATTAATAAACATTTTTAAAAGTGTTGAATATCTAAGACCATCAGGGAAACACAAATGAAAACTACTTGAAGATTCCATCTCACTCCAGTCAGAACAGCTATCATCAAGAAAACAAAACCAAACCAAAAACAATACTGGTTGTGGTGATACATGCCTTTAATCCCAGGAGGCAAGATCTAGGCCAGCCTGATATACATAAGAGAGTTTCAGGCCAGCTGGGGCTAAAGGGAGATCTGAAGGAGGCGGAGGAGGAGGAGGAAGAGGAGGAGGAGGAGGAGGAGGAGGAGGAAGAAGAAAATAAACAAATAACAAATGTTGTTGAGGATGTGGGGAGAAAAATCCTTAAAGAGAATGGAAAGTGGTGTAGTCACTATGGAAATCAGTATAGTAGTTTCTCAAACTGGTGCTCCTAATGCCTCTTCTTGGTATCTACCTGAAGAACTCTAAGTCAGCATGGCACAGAGATGCTTGCATATCTATGTTCATTGCTGACTTATTCACAGTAGTCAAGATATGGAACTAACCTAGATAATCATCAACAGACAAATAAATAAAACATGTGGTATGCACACAATGGAATTTGATCCAGCTGTAAAGAAGAATGAGAATTATGGTTACAAGAACTGGCTTAGCAAGATATGCCTGCTGGTGTAATAGTGGCATGAATGTTATGGGTGTAACCAACTACTTTATGATTGGATTTAAGTCCTGCTTCTCAAGATTGAGCTCATACCTAGCATCTTATAAAGGCCAAGAACCCATCACTAGACAGGTCACAGGCTGTAGGGGAGAACCTACTACTATTATTTTACTAAATAGATATAATATTAAACAGACTGCCAATGACTTATTGTTTTACCCATAGATTATTTCATCTCTCAATTTTCACCAAAGCAGATGGCAATTAACACTGAAACACACAACAATGTACAGAGAATAGAGTCTGTGGAGTGCGCAGCCCTAAATGGGACATGTCTGTCCCACTGTTTTCTTCCAAGGCTCAGGGATCACTGCAGAGAGGGTGGCAAAGATTGCAAGAACCAGTGGTGGTAGATGAATAAAAGGAAACAATGTTCTTCAGACACAACAGGGCAGTTGCACATATGGATCCACAGTTTTTGCAATAGTATACACAAGCTCTGTAGCAGCCCAAGCCAGATAAAATCCCAGCATGGAGTGGGGAGTTGGGCAAGAAGTCCAAGCCTAGCTGATGCAATTGATAGCTGTTCAAAGGGGGAGAGTCATTCCTTTAAGGGTGTGATGCCAGGTAGGTTGACCATTCTCAAGGGGATGGAGCCACACCGAAGAGCATTTGGGGACAAAAAATAGACTTGATAGGCTTTAAAAATTAGATGACTTGGGCTAAAGTGATGGCTCAGCAGTGAAGAGCACTGGGTGCTCTTGCAGAGGGTGTAAGTTTGATTCCCAGCACCCACAAGACAGCTAACAACTGTGGGTAACTCCAGTTCCAGGGGATCCAACATACTCTTCTGATCTCCATGGGTACTGCATGACATGGGTGCACTTACATACATGCAGGCAATACACTCATATACAAAAATGAAAATAATAAAATATTTTTTAAAAAACAGAGGACATGATGTGAGGTAGGGTAGGAAGGAAGGTGGGGTGGATCTGAGAGGAGATGGGGAGGGAATCTGAACATGATCAAGGTACATAGTATGAAATTCTCAAAGAATCAATGAAAATACTATTTTATTTATTTATTTATTTATTTATTTATTTATTTATTTATTTATTTAATTATTTTGGGGTTATTTTTGAGACAAGGTCTCCTTGTAGCCCCAGCTGGAACTTGCTTTGAAGACCAGGATGGCCTTGAACTCACAGAGTCCTGGAATTAAAGGTGTGCACCACCAAGCCTGGCATGAAAATACTATTTTAAAAAAGAATGACTTGGGAACTTCTGAACAAGTGAAATGACAGATGCAAGTGTCTGAATGGTCCTCTCACTGTGGAACAAGTAAATTCCTCAGAGAAAGCAATTAAAAGATTTCTTGTTTGCCAGGCATGATGGTACATACCTTTAATCCCAGCATTCTTGAGGCAGGGACAGGGGGATCTCTGTGAGTTCGAGGCCAGCCTGGTCTACAGAGTTAGTTCCAGTTCAGCTGGGGTTACAGGGAGACCCTGTCTCAAAAAAAACCCAAAAACCAAACAAACCAAAAAACCAAACCAAAACAAAAAAATGATTTCTTGTCCAAGCAATGTTCTGCTTTCAATGCCTGTGAGGTTCATGTTTTTAGTCCTGTAAGACTTTGTCATTGTCTTTTTACTATTGCCTCTTCTCCATTACAATTTCTCTTTCTATTAGATTTTTACTTCTGATTAGATTATATTTATTAATAACACTTTTAAAATTTCACTTTTTGTCCCTCTTTTGCTCATGTTTAATAATTTCAGATCAGCTTTCTAGTTTGGTGATTTTTGTCTTTACCTCTATTTTCTTAGTTTTTTTAGGCTACTTTTTAATTTATAGGTTATATATGTTTTTGATAATTTCCTATTGATTGCTAAATTTTGTGATTCCATTTATTTGCTATACATGAATATTTTGTAGTCTGTAGGTATCAGTTTAACTACTTGAAAATTTGAGAATCCAATTCTGTTTGTTGTTTCTGATGAATCTTTAAATTCTTTTGTTTTTTTACTTATTTACTTTTATTTTACATGTATGAGTGTTTTGCCCACTTGTAAGTAAGTGTACTCATTACACATGTGCAATGCCTGCAGAGGCCAGAAGAGGATGTCAGATCCCCTGGAACTGGCATTACAGGTAGGTGATAGCTGCCCTGTGGGTGCTGGGAACCAAACCCTGGTCCTCTTTAAGAGCAGCTGGTGCTTTTAACTACTGAGTCATCTCTCCAGCCCTGTGTTATTTCTGATGACTTTTACTCATGGTGATTTTTCTTTTTTTTTGATTTTGTAAGTTTTGTTTCAAGCCTCATATTTGGTTGATCTTAACGTGTGGAAAACCTGTATTACTAAATTGAAGATGTTTGTTTCTGTTGGAAATCATGGTTTTCTTGGACTCTTGTAGTTTCTAGTAAAATCCTCGCATCTTAGTTTAACTACTATTCCTTAGTCATGGTTAAGTTGCCCATCACATTTATCCCAAGACAAGGCTGCCCCTCACCTATGCTTACAGCTCACTGCTTATTTTTTCTCCTTGTGGGTTTGCATTATGAACCAATTACAACAGGACAACTTCAACTATTTTAATCTAAGAACTTCACAACAGTGTTCAATTCTCAATCCACACAAGGGCTTGCTCTAGCCCACAGTACCTGAATGTGTCTACATACTCCTGTCCTCCATGTTCTGGGTAGGCTGCCTTGGTTGCTTTGTTCTTGTGGCCCTACCATGTTAATATGAGTCCTCAGCCTTCATTGAACAAAGGAAGGAGGGAGTGTAGCAAATGACACATCAACCTGTACTCTCACAACTCAAGTATGAGCCTTGTCATCCTGGTACCTGTAATTGACCAGAACTAGTTCTGTGACTTTTCCAGCTACAAGAAGCTGGGCAGTACTGGGCAGTACAGCTGTCTATATCTCAAGAGGGAAGGAGAGGTTTTGATGAACCCTAATAATGCTTAACATGTCTAATTACTGTAAGCCCCATGCAGCAAACATATTTTAAGCAGAATCTAGTGATTCCACACAAGAAGGCTTCTCAGACTCTCTAGTTTGCTCTGCTGAACGAGAAGTTTCCAGACAACTCTTTTAAAAAAAATTTTATTTATTTTTGTATGTGTATGAATGTACTGTCTGCATGTAGGTTTGTGCACCCACGTTGTGCAATGCCACAGAGGTCAGAAGAAGGTCTCGGATTCCCCTGGAACTGGAGTTCTCCTGGAATTGTAGTTACAGACAGTTCTTAGCCACCATGTGGGTGCTGGGGATTGAACCCGGGTCCTCTGCAAGAGCAGTAGGTGCTCTTAACCACTAGGCTATCTCTCCAGCCCAACAACTCTTATTATTACAGTGTAGTTTGAGAACAAATGAATGTCACAAATGCTACTTTGAGTCTTTAAAAAGTCCATTGTCCAATTTTTATGAGCTGCTAGGACTAAGGAGATAATGCCTAATTGTCTTCACTTAATTCTTTTTATTTTTTATTTTTTTTGTCTTTTCAAGACAGGGTCTCCATGTAGCCCCAGCTGGCCTGGAACTCGCTTTGTAGACCAGACTGGCCTTGAACTCACAAAGATCCGCCTGCCTCTGCCTCCCAAGGGCTAGGATTAAAGGCATGCGCCACCAAGCCCGGCAACACTTAATTCTTTAAATTTAATGAAATAGAACAGAGTGGATATGAGCCATATAGCGACAGTGCAGAGCAGTGCACATAAATAAAAGGAGATATTTGAAAAATGTGGATTCATATGGGATTGGAGAAGGTAATAAAGATGAGGGAGATTTTCTAATGCTGCTCTTGCCTGCCACTGACCCTTTGAAGCAATTGAGTTTTTTCAGATTCTTCTCTGTAAACATCCACAGTAATACTTGAATGAAATTACTAACTCTAGAAGTTTGGGATGTGTAACATTTAATGGAATGAGTTTTCCTATGTTCTGATGAAAGTGATTACTTTGTTCCTTATTTCATGGATTTTTAAAATTTCAATTACATTGATTGTTTAGTATGTGTGTGGTATCTGTGTGTATGTGTGTATGCATGTTTGCACATGCCACATGCCACATGCCACAGCACATACATGGAGGTCAGAGAACAACTTGGAGGAGTTTGTTCTCTCCTTTCACCATGTGGGTTCCAAGAATTGATCTCAGGTGACCAGGCTTGGAAACACATACCTTTACCTACTGAGTCATCTTGCCAGACCTTTTATTGATTTTTAAGTAATGTTACAATATGGAAATGTATATATTTTTTCTAGACTCTGAAAATACTGACTTAAGAAGTATATAGTAAAACATATCCAGATTAAGGAAGTCAATTGATATGGTTTACCTATTCCCTAGTAAGGCTTGAATAATCTCTACATGTGCAGCTGGAAGAAACAAGTTCAGTAAGAAAGAAATCTCTTGCGTCACAACACTATTAAGGAAACAAATATAGAATTACTAGTATTTAAATCTATTTTCAGGATTTTAAAATTATATGTTACTGAAAATCCTAAACTGGGAGAAGCTTATTGAGCCTCCTGCTCCTTTGTCTGAGCAGCTGCCAAGGGCTAATGATTATAATTAGTATTATTATTGTTAATAATAATAATTAATAGGAAAGCCTGTCTTAGAATGTGATGCTTTTAAAAATAATATTGAAGATGACAGAGTGTATATCAATTTTCCCTCAGTAAAGTTTAAGGTTGTAAAAAATTCGTAATTATTGTTTCCTACAAAACACATCCAGTTTTAACTGCGATTATTTCCTCTAGCCAAGATAGTTAAAGAAAATAGTTTTGAAAAAAATACATCGAACTCTTTGGGAAAAAAGGTGTTACCTGAATAGAAGAAAGGTATTAATATAATATTTGCATTAGTGTCAGAGAAGACCCATTTGTTCATCATGTGTCTTAATATGCATCTTTGAATTCTCTAGAAGTTCATTTTTATTTTTGGATGACTAATTGACCTCAGAATTTTAAAATACTTTTTTCCATGATTAAATTTGGCACAGGATTCTGCAAATGCTGAAGTACTGACCAAGGAAAAGAGAAAGTTTTTCCTTAGCACTTAGCTATGTGACAATAATAGCTAACATAAGTGAACCTATTCACATCCCCAACACTGCACAGTCTGCAACGTGTTTGGCTCATTTAATCTCCCCAACCTTTGTACCAGGAAGTCATCATGTTTAACTATAGGATACTGAAGCTCAAAGAAGTTAGGCCAGTAGCATTACAAGGTATCTGTATGTGTTGTTGTATGTATCTGTATATATATATATATATATATATGTGCACGTATATGTATATATATATATATGTATGTATATATGTATATATGCATGTATGAGAGTGTGGGTGGAGGGTAGGGGCCTTCCATCTTGATTCTTGATGTTGCCTCTTAAGGAAGAAGTCATTGGACCACTACCATTAATATATGCCTCTTTAAAATTTTGAAAATATTTTTATGTGTAGTGTGTATTGCCTGCATGTAAGTGCACACCTGTATTGTACAATGCTTACAGAGGTCAGGAAAAGACATCAGATTCCCCTAGAACTGGAGTTAAGGATGGTTGTTAGCTGCCATGTGGGTGCTGGTAATTGAACCTGGGTCCTCTGAAAGAGCAGCCAGTGCTCTTAACTGCTGATCCATCTTGCCAGCCCTTCCTTAAATTAAAAAAATATTTATTTTTAGTTTATGTGTATAAGTGTTTGCCTTCATGTATATAAGTGTATTATGTATATGTAATGCCCACTGAAGTCCAAAGAGGCATCAGATCCCTTGGAACTAGAGTTACAGAAGGTCGTTAGTTGCTATGTGGGTGCTGAGAACTGAACCTGGGTCTTTTGCAAGAGCCAATGCTCTTAACTTCTAAGCAATCTCTCCACCCACAATAGCTCTTTTAAAGAGCCTCTTTTAAAAAGCTAAAACCCCAATCCGAACTAATGAATTTTCAGGGGGATAATAGAAAATATAGGTCATTTCTTTTTCAACTTAATTCCTTTCCAAAATAAATGTTATAATTTTAGGTCTGGAAGAGATTATTAAAGTTATTTGCTAACTTTGATTTTAAAGGAAATAAAACAAACCTAGAGGTTTGTGTTAGATCCAGCAAAAGAACTCAGGATTTTCTTTAAAGATCTTACTGTTTTTTTTTTTTTTAACTTGTTATTGGGCTTCAGTGATTTTGCTTTGTACAAGATAGGCTAATTAAAAAACAAAGCTGGGGCTGGAGAGATGGCTCAGCAGTTAAGAGCGCCGACTGGTCTTGCAGAGGACCTGGGTTCAATTCCCAGCATCCACATGGTGGCTAAGAACTGTCTTTAACTCCAGTTCCAGGGGGGAATCCAACACCCTCTTCTGACCTCTGAGGCATTGCATGACACGGGTGCACCAACCTACATAGAGGCAATACACTCATACACATAAAAAAAAGTAAAAAACAAAGCTGCTAATTTATCCCCCCCCCATTTTTTTGTCTTTTTGAGAAGGGGTCTCCCTATAGCTCCAGCTGTCCTGGAACTCACTGTGTAGACCAGGCTGGCCTTGAACTCACAGAGATCCGCCTGCTTCAGCCTCCCAAGTGCTGGGACTAAAGGTGTGCCCAGCTCTAAGATGCTAATTTCTTGTGAAGTCCAAACAAAGCACAGTTTCTACCTTCTGTTTCTTTTCCCCTCTCCCTCCCCTTCCTCTCTCTTCATGGCCCATGTCCATCAGAGTCTCCCCCAAGATCCTGTATTTTGAGACCCTGATTCCAGTAACGGCCTCTCTGTTACTTTTGGGCAATGACAGCTTACTGTTGCTAACGCCCAGATTATTTTCTTGGGTTCTTCCACAGTTTCTATCGTCAGGATGATGCATTCAACTCTCTAAGAGCTGTCTCTGGCTTTCCAACGGGATCTTGGTCTCTTTTCCAAGTTCCACTCAAGAGTTAATATTGAAAAAATCTTATTTAAGTTCAAGAACTCCCACTTCCTGCCTGACTTCTCTTTTCTAAAATGGAGTTAATTCACTTTGTCTTTTCTTTCTTCCAGGATTGTTTGAGGATCCATGGGGTCATAAGGGGAATCCTTTGTAGTCAAAGAGATGCATTATGAGCACATGCTTCTGTCACTGACAGCCTTAGGATGGGTCTCTACCTTGTTAACACCTTTCTGCTCACAGAGTCCTCTGCCTGGGGGAACTTTAACCATTGCTGCTACGATCTCACCGATTTCAGTTGTATTGGGTACATTCTGGACAATCTAAAATTTTGCAAGTCTCCAGATGGTTCCCATGTACAGTCAGAGTGAAAAGTGAACCACTACTTCATGTCAGTGGCTTCCAAAGTATGGTCCTCAGACCAACAGCCTCAGTCTCAACCTCACTTGGAAGCTTGGAAGAGGTGGAAGCCCTAGGACTCCATGCCAGAGCTACGACTAGAGACTCCAGGGTGGAACTCAGAAACTTGCCTTTAACAGGCCCTCAGATAAGTCTAATGCTCACTAAAGCTTGAGCAGGGCTGCCTTAGAAAAATCCACCTTACTGTGCCTCAAAGGCTCTATTGCACAACCTCTGTCCTCTACTTTCTGCTATTCTTCAGCTGGCAAAGGGGAGTCGCTTACCTCTGCAGCTCCAACTCTTCTTGCCATCTACTCTTCCTATGTTCTCATTAATACCTATATTACTGTCTCAGCTGTTGCTTCTATGCAAGCCCAATATGCAGGTGAAAATGATATTTGTGCAACATCATAGTATGAAGCACGCTGTGCATGCCAGAAACCACAAAGCCCAGAGAGTGCTACAGCTGAAGGGATACGGTCTCCATTCTCACAGACCTAGCAGCCCAAGGAGCCAAGCAGCATTTATGCTCCATACAGTGACAAGGGGAAAAACCAGTTCAAAGCTATGATGGCTTTGGTGTCTTCCAAAAGGGGCAGGACTCAAAGGGAACTTAGTTGGAATCTCACTAGGCATCATCCCTCAGCAAGTTCCAAGGGCAATGGGTAACCAGGAGGTGGGTCTGTTTAGTTAACCCAAGACCTTAAACTTGTGAGACAAGGTTTCTCACTGCAGGCTGAAAGAAATCATTACTTGTTTGTCTAGGAGGACAGATACAAATATTCACTTGAGCAATAATGACCTTAAAAATATCTCTGCATTTGAGACATGGGTTTAGAGGAAGCAGGCAGTATGGAGGTGGTAGTACCAATTTTTTCCACATGAGGGAGCATATACTCCTTGTTTATATTTTCTATCTGGGAACACAATTTGTAGTGTCATCCTGCCACAAATTAAGCACGAGTGACTTCTGTTTTATCATTTTAAAGCTTATTTTATGTAGTTTCGACAGTTCTGCAATATCCTGAACAGCTTTTCCTTTGGGATTTGGGTATGCAATATTAAGGTACTAGAAAAGCACAGGCCATGTCTCTTGCTAATAGTATCCTTTATATCAGCCTGATGCTATTTGGATTATCTGCAAAAAATATCTTCTTCATTAGTGCCTATGAACAAGATCTGTCAATAAAATAATCATCTCCAAGATATGCCTCTGCATATTTGAAAGAATATTTACATAACAGAGAAAACAACTGCTTGATTCATTTAAACCCATGAAAAAATTGACTGATACATTTTCTTATTGCAGCATTTTGAAGACTTTGCCATGAACAAGTCAGGACCTGAATAACTTGGCACCTTTTCAGAGGCTCTTTGGAAAAAGAAAGAGGCTGTCTGTCCCAGAGAAGGGCTTGGGTAGGGTGGGAGTTGGGGTATGCCACAGGTAAGAGTGGGTGAAAGAAGCTGAACCCCCTTGAAGCTGTCATTTATGGACTTAGTATGAAATTGAAAAATAAATTCTATACTAGTTAGAATGAGAGCAAGGAAGCAGAGGAGAAACTCTAAAGGCACTGGATAAGACTGCTTAAAAGTCTGCTCCTGAGGCCAGAGCTCTGTACTGCCTGGGGTGCAGTGCACTAGCACAAAGCAGATCTTCCCTCCCTGCTTTCTAGAGAATTCCATTTCTTCCTACCAGCCTCTCTTTCATCACAACCCTTTTCCTCCCAAATAAGCATGGTATAGGCAAAGGGGATATCCAGGTTAGATTTTCAATTCTGTACAATTTCTGTAAAGATTAGAGACATTAGGGGTTGGGGAGCTATTAGGGGCTTGGTAAGGTGCTTGACACGAGTATGTAGAGGGAGTTCAGATCCTTAGCACCCATATCTTAGAAAACAGGGCAGCTGATGAGCACCTATAATCCCAGTGCTGAGATGGGAGGAGTTCTGGGGTTTGTTGGCCAGCCAATCTAGCAGAATCAGTGAATTTCAAGTTCACTGAGATATCCTGTCTCAAGGTGGAGAGTGACCGAAGATGACACTTGCCGTTGATCTTAGAACACACACTGGCACATATCTATACATCGATGAACATGTACAAACACAAAAAGATTGGAGATATTAACACTTCTAAGGCTAATGATTTTGCCCCTTCCTCACCAGAAGAGCAGGCATTGGGAAAAAAATCAAAACAGAACCGTTTTCTCAACTACTCTGTTATGTGTAGTACAAGGCTTTTCTCTAAAACACAGATAACTAAAAGGGTCAATCTTTAAATTAACATGACCTTGTGTCCACATGGCTGACTCTGTCACCCAGCCTGGCTGTGAGAAGATGTAAAGACCTGGTTTATTTATGCCTGTGGCTGTCATCAACAGAGATCATGAACGAGAGGGATGTGTGAAGCCCTGAGTTCCCAGGGTGCTCCAAGTTGGGTCATTATCTTGGGGTAATTCGTGTTGAGAGGGTTAGACCTCTAATGAGCTGCTTCTACCCCCTAATGGCTAAGAGCCTGGAAATTAGCACAGTTCCTGCTGTTCTACATGAGTGACCTGGCCTCTGGAGCTTCCCCATCCCTTTGGGAAGTTTTTGGCAACTGTTTCATGGTCACTGCACTAATGGCAACAATTACAGAATGGCCTTTTCAGTGAGACCCATGTGCATCAGTTAGAGACTAATCTCATTGAGCAACAACAGGCCTGCCATAATGTTCGCTGAATGACCAGCACTTCAGCGTGGTTGGCTGGATGTGGTTTGCACATCTTGTGGAAGTGGAAGGATGCAGAGGGCAATGTGATCCTGTGCCTGGAATGCAGAAGCAAAGTTGGGATGGCAAGAGAACGACCAGGATGTCCCAGGATGGCCATAGCCCTTTTAGTTTCTGACTTTTCTTTTGTATACTTCAGAAGGGAACACAGAGAGATAAAGTCCTGAAAGGCTTGAAGAGAACGGAATCCACAGGAAGCCTGGATTTACTCTAGCGGTGAGTAAGATTTAAGCATCTTTCTTGGGTCTAGAGGCATAGATCAGTGGTAGGACATTTGCTCAGCATGCCCAAGGCCCCAGATTCCATCCCCAGCAGTGCAAAAACACAGCAAGACAAAAGAAATCTTCAGGTGGTGATGGCTAGGCCAGTTATCCTGATCTGATGATCACTATACATTGTATGTATATACTGAAATGTCACAGCATATCCCATAAATAGGTACGTTTTTTTATGGACCAATTAAACTATGTTAAAAATAATGAGTTTGTTCTCAAAGGTCTCAACACGCATGTGACATATGTGTGTGCCAGCCCCTGCTAGGAATGCTCCATATTTTAAAGTTGTAGGAAGGCTCACAGCAACCCAGGCAGTATGGCTTGGCTTTATCTTATGTGTTATAAAGACGAGTCCTTAATCATGGCAACATTGAATGGACCCCAGGAGGATATGACTCAGGTGAATGCAAATGCAACACATATGCAGAGTGTTAGGGGCTCCATTTCAGGGGTGAATCTGTACAGAGTCAGCCCCTTAGAGGGAGGGCTTCTTAGATCTTGTTCCCTAGTACCTCACTTGCCTCAACCTAGTCCTAATTCTGAGAAGAACCTTGTACTCTTTAGTTACTGGGACCTGCCCCCCAAATGATATGGATAAAGAATTTTTTCACTGAATGCAACACATTGCTAAATTTGGCATAATATCAACACATAGACTGTCTTCTGGGTAGAAATACATAGGTGTTGAATGAATCACAAACATATGTGTGTCCATATGTCAATGTGTGTGTGTGTGTGTGTGTGTGTGTGTGTGTGTGTGTATATATTTTTCTTCCAGTCTAGGATTGATTCTAGGTCCTTTCATATGCTAGGCAAGTGCTCTCCTACTGAGACACACCTCTGGCCTATAATTTCTGATTATAAAACTATGTAAGGAAACACAAATTAAGACAGTTGAGTAGATTCAAAGATCTACTAAGGCTTTTTTGCTATATTTTTCTTTGAGAATAATTGGTTGACTCAAATTTTGGTTCAAAAAAGCAAAACAAAAACTTTGGGTTCATTTTGGCTGTTTGGAATTTGTATATGTCTGATTGCTGTAGATTTAGGGTCTTAGGGAAGTAAAGAAGAATGGGAGATTCTTTTTTCTCAGTGCATTCAGTTGTTCCATTCAGATGAACCAGTGCATTCGGTTCCGTTTTTTTTCATAATGCATGGGATCCAAATCCAATCTAGGCCTTTGTGTATAGGCAAGAACTCTGCCACTGAGCCACACTTACAAAACCGACTGTCCTAAATTCTAAAGAGAGCTTTGGCTGTCGTTTTAGGGTTAAGCATTTGTCTCAGCTAAGGTATGCAGACACAGAAATTGCTTGTAAATTATAATTGTACTAGAAAATGATCCTGGGGCTGGAGAGACAGCCTAGCGGTTAAGAGCACCGACCACTCTTACAGAGGACCCGGGTTCGATCCCCAGCACCCATATGGCGGCTGAGAACCATCTTTAACTCCAGTTCCAGGGGAATCTGACACCCTCTTCCGACCTCTGCGGCATTGCACGACACAGGTGCACAAACCTACATGCAGACAGTACATTCATACACATAAAAAATAAATAAAATTAAAAAAAAGAAAATGATCCCTTATTGTGTCAAAATGAGGAGCCAGTGATAGATTCAGCTCACAAATGACCAATGTAACATACATTATTTGTGCATTAAAATAATCGTAGGAGGAATAAGGGAGGCTACCTCTTTCAGCAGTGGCCTTAGATGTGCTGGGTTGCAGAACCCAGTCAAGTTGGGTCCTGTAACATTCTCCCTCTGCTTTGGTTGGCGTCACTGAAGCATGGCGCTTTTAAGGAGAAGGTGGAAAGGAAAACTTCAGCCTTTACCTTATTCATAAGAAGATTTTTCTCCTGACTGCTTTTTACTTTTGCTGTACAACTTAGAGATAGCAAACAGTTCACAGAGCACCCATTTCTGAGGTGAAATGTGAGTTGTGGTTTCCTGCTCATTAATCATTTGCTATATTTTTAAGACTCTTTGCCTAAGAGTTGGCAAAATGATTATCTAGGGAGGTGAAAAATTCTTCATGGAGCTAATTATTTTGTTGTTATTCCCCTAGTCAAATGAGAGTGTCTACCTGTGGTGACTCAACAATCACAAGTAGATGCAGGAAGCAAAGTCTGTCCCTTGCTATGTGGTCTTTGGGTTAAGAAGCAAATTCCTCACTTTGAAACCTCAAATGAAACTTTCTTTTGAAAAAATAGGGGAAAATTCAAAGGATTTGGTAAAAAATTCCTGTCCCACATCCACTCAATTCACAGAGTGGAATTGATCTGCAATTTAATGGCACCCATGCGAAGTGATTCTGGGAAGTGTGGACCCTGGTCCCCTGGAAACCTCAGGGCGTTAGTTAGATGGTGACCTTTGGCAGCCACTGTCTGTGGGGACATTTTTCAAGTTAGTGGGATGAACAGCCAGCAGTTTCTGTACACCCATCAGGAGATAGGAAAAACAGAGAGCATACATTTTTTAATTTAGTGCATTTTTGCTACTCAATAAATGTATAATAATAATAACCATCACATTTTTATTAGACATTGCACATTTATGAGCAAGCTTGGTGGTCTCTTTGGGCCTCTGCCAAGGTCTAATGGAGGCTCTTTCATAGTTGTCCAGGTTTCTCTTTTAGGTTTCTTTCATTTTTGCATAATTTAAAGAACAATAGCAAACCTGCCTTGGATACAGAGAAGGTGGCAGAGGTAATGTTTATCTTATCTGAGAGTCATTCTGCTCCAGCTTCTCCAAGCCAAGGAAGCCCTTCTCGAGATCTCAGGGCTATATGACAGAAGTTGAACAGAAGATAATTGCTTACAAAGGAAAATAAAAAGATTAGCTTTAGTCTTTTGTTCAAAAATTGGTCTCTGAACCAAGATTCAACAGCTATTGACCTGTAATGCCAAATAGTATGCTTACTCATCAATAATGGTCCATCTGGGACTTGCCATAAAAACATTGCCTGGCTTTTTAGAAACCAGAAATGAACCATGGTTGAAGGGAGAGTTATTGCCATAACATCAAGGCTCATGAATATAAAATGTCGAGTGAGGGAGGAAAATTTGGGAAGGAGCCACACAAATTATTTTATAGAACTTGAAATTTTCTCTCCTTTTATTTAAGTAGAAAACTAAGGTGTAGTAAAATATCCTTATAACTAGCCTGATCATGATTTATTTTTTTGGCTCTTCACCTTAATTGGTACACTTGTCAGGTAATTTGATCTGGAACATTAAAGGGTGAGACAGAGGACATTCATTCAGTCAATCAACAAATCCTTATTGAGCACATGGAGCAGCTCCCCTTCTAGAGACTTCAGTGTGTCCGTGAGGAGAACAAAGTGACCAGTCCTGACAGAGCTTACACTTTAGTCATGTTGGAGAGCACATCCTGCTAAATGGAAAGTTACAGGAAATCTGAGATATAGTTAGTGTTGAAAGCTGAGGAAAATGAAAGTGAAATAAGGAAATCAGTGTCACTTTTTTTTCGACTCTTAGACAGTTGAAATTACTTGATGTTATTCAAATATATGTAGAGTTCTTACTCACTTGAGGATAGTACAAAATAAACCAAGCCAAATACGAGGGTGGAAATCTAAGCTTAATCATGTGGCAGGATGACAAGAACTAGAATGTTGATGGAAGAAAAAACAGTAGACGAATTATCATTTCCTTTGAGACTGTCAGAGGTCTGGCTTCTCAGAACAGAAGTAGAGGTTTAGTACCTGTACTAATAACTTTTCTTACTGTTATGATAAAACACCTGACAAAAGCAACTTCAGGAAAGAAGGTTCATTTTGGCTCACAGTTTAAGGGCACTGTCCATCATAGTGAAGAAGTCATGGTGGCAGGAGCTTGAGGTAGCTGGCCACATTGCATCTGTAGAGAGTGATGGACACTGGTGGTCTAGCAGTTAGGGTGGGTCTTCCCATCTCAATTAACCTTGGCATCCCTCATAGACCTGCTCAGAGGTGTCTTCTTGGTGATTCTAGCTCTTGTCAACTTGACAATTATCAGTATTAGTTATCATAGTTTCCCTAACCTGAAATTCTTGGGGGCAGAAGTGTAATGGATTTTGCAGTATTTGCATTTGCATAATATGTATGTATATGTATAATGAGATATTTTAGGGATGGGATCCAAGCGTAAGTACAAATTTATTATGTTTCATATATATCTTGCAAAAATAGCCTGAAGATAATTTTTAAACATATTTTTTTTTGTCTTTTCAAGACAGGGTCTCCCTGTAGCCCCGCAGCTGTCCTGGAACTCACTTTGTAGACCAGGCTGGCCTTGAACTCACAAAGATCTGCCTGTCTCTGCCTCCCAAATGCTAGGATTAAAGGCGTGCGCCACCATGCCCAGCTTTAAATCTAATTTTTATGCATGAAAAAAACTTGTGGTTCCAGCATGAGGCTGCAGACCTGAGAACCAGGAACCAGGAGGATTATCAAATATGAGTGCCAATTCAAAGACTGGCAGGCAGGCAGAAGGAATTATTTCTTTTTATTTTATTTTATTTTTATTTTTATTTTTTTGAGACAGGGTCTCCCTTTAGTCCCAGCTGGTCTGGAACTCACTCTGTAGACCAGGCTGGCCTTGACCTCATAGAGATCCGCCTGCCTCTGCCTCCTGAGTGCTGGGATTAAAGCTGTACGTTACCATGCCCAGCCCAAGACAGTTCTTAGCCTCCATGTGGGTGCTGAGAATCAAACCTGGGTCCTCTGTGAGAGCAGTCGGTGCTCTTGACCCCTGAGCCATCTCTCCAGCCTCAGGAATTGTTTGTTTCTTAGCTTTTTATTCCATTTAGGTCCTCCTTCAATAGATTGGATGAAGCACACCCACATTAGGGAGGAAAATCTGTTTTCCTTACTATAGCAATTAAAATGTCAATTTTATCCAGAAACACCTTTAAAATACACCCAGGCAAAATATCTGACCAAATATCTAGGCACTTCATGGCCCAATCAAAGGCACTTCATGGCCCAGTCAAGTCAATATAAAATTAGCAATCATAGTATGAAGAATCTTTATATTTTGTCTTTAATATTTGAAGCAGGGGCTAGAGAGATGGCTCAGCAGTTAAGAGGACTTAACTGGCTGCTCTTGCAGAGGACCCAGGTTTGGTTCTTAGCACCCACATGGCAGCTAACAACCATCCACGACTTCAGTTCCAGGGGAACCAATACCCTCTTCTGACCTCCACGGACATTGTAAACATGATACACTTACATACATGCAGGAAATACACTCATACACAAAAAAGAATGATGTCATGATAAATCTTCATTCTGCAGAGGGGCACTGACTTCAGGAGGAGACTACACCCCATTTAAAGGATGGTCATAGTGGCATTGTTTAGAAGACTGAAAAACAGTTTGTAATCCAGGAGAGAAATATGAAGTGTGTTGCCTTTGTACTACAGAAAACAAAAAGAATGAAGCATGGCTGCACATTTGGAAATAGGAGAGACTCCAGCATGTAGCACTGATTTTCAAAAGGCAAGATACATAGCATATGTATAACTTATTCCCATTTAAGGGAATAATCTTATGCATAATGTCAGTTCTTAGGAAAAGTTCTGGAATGAGTACCAAGACAAGATGAGCGCAGGTGTTTATTTTTACTTCCTAAACTTCTGAATTGCTAGAATGCTTTACAATAAGCTTGCCTACCTTTTTCAATGGTCCCTGTATTAGGTGTATGTACATATGTTACTACAGAAAAAAGGAATTATTTTTCATTATAAGGACTGTTTTAGTTTGAGTAACAAGGGCAAAAAGGGAAATATAAATCAATAAGCATAGTATTAGTTGTGATTTGAATGTGAAATGTCCCTTATTGGGTTCATGTGTTTGAATACTTGATAGCCAATTGGTCAAACAATTTAGGAAAGTTGTGAAACCTTTAGAAGGTGGAGCCATGCTGGAGGGAATGGGTCACTGTGAATGGGCCTTGAAATTTTATAGTTTGGTATCACTTCCTGTCTGCTCTCTGCTTCCTGTTCTGCCAAGATATGAGGCTAAGAAGTCCAGCTGCACACTCCTGCCAGTGTCTGTTGCAGTGATTTTCCTTCCATGGTGGACTGTAGAACCTCAAACTGTACCAAAAGAAACCCTTCTTTTTTTTTTTTTAATACTTTTTTAAAATTTATTTTTGTATGTGTATGAATGTACTGTCTGCATGTAGGTTTGTGCACCCGTGCCATGCAATGCAGCGGAGGTCAGAAGAGGGCGTCGGATTCCCCTGGAACTGGAGTTAAAGACGGTTCTTAGCCGCCACGTGGGTGTTGGGGATCGAACCTGGGTCCTCTGCAAGAGCAGTCAGCGCTCTTAACTGCTAGGCTATCTCTCCAGCCCCTAACCCTTCTTTTTATAAGTTGCCTCTGATCAGGTATGTGGTCACACCAAAAAGAAAATTAACTAATGTGGAAAATGGATAAGGAATAGGGATGTTTCTTTGATAAAACTGGCCATGTATTTCATAGTCCTTTAGAATTTGCTAGAGGAATATAGAAGGCTTTGGAGCTGCAGGCTAGAGAAACACTGGAATGCTGTAAGTAGAACTTCATGGGGCATTCAGGTAGGAGTTTAGAAGAGTAGAATGATGAGAGAAACGTGGACAGTGGAGGCCTGAATCATGAAATTTCAGAGGGGAACAAGGACTCTATTGGGAACTGGGCAAGAGGCCATTCATGTTATATATATATATATATATATATATTATATATAATATATAAATATAAATAATATATATTATATATATTCTGACTTTCAAGACATCATTATTTTTTGTGTATGAGTATATTTCCTGCATGTATGTAAGTGTATCATTTATATATATACATATATAAGTAATATATATATATATATTCTGGCCAAAAATATCTGACTTCATTTTCTCTGTGTCCTGAGAACTTGTGTGAGGTTAAACTAGAAAAATGAACTAATGTCTTTGGTGGAGAAAATTTCTTAAAAAAATTTTTTTAAATTAATATTTTTTATTGATGTTTTATGTATTTCATACATCATTTTTCATTTCTGTTCAGGCATATTCCCCTATCCCTTCCCCCCACCCCACCCCAGTCCATCCCCTGTCATGTACTCTATCATAACTGTCCTGCATCTTTCTCTCAGTCTTTTTTTATGCTTAGGAATTCACATTTTCCTCCATTAATTTCATGTTATTCTAAAATATGGATACATACTCTCCATCCATATACAATAATTATGGAGTCTGAAAATAATTGGTGGGTAGATTCTAGAGCTCATTGAGGGATTCACATTATGACAACATAGTTGCTTACAGATAAACCAGAAATATAACCATACTGTCATTCAGCTTGCCTTTCATCTGGGGAATTTGGTGTTAGAATCCACAAATGAGGGAAACCATTCTCTGTCTTTCTGGGACTGTGTCACCTCATTGGGTCTTTTCAAGACAGGGTCTCCCTGTAGTCCCAGCTGTCCTGGAACTCACTCTGTAGACCAGGCTGGCCTTGAACTCACAAAGATCCACCTGCCTCTGCCTCCCAAGTGCTAGGATTAAAGGCGTGCGCACCACGCCTGGCGATGCCATCCTTCTTTACCACTGAATAGTACTCCATTGTGTAGATGTACCACATTTTTGTCATCCTCTCATCTGTTGAGGGGCATATGGGTTGGTTCCAGCTCTTTGCTATCATGAAGAGAGCTGCAATAAACATGGATGTGCATATATCTTTGCAGTAGGAAGAGTCTTTGGGGTATATACCCAGGAGTGGTACGATTGGGTCAGATGGTAAGCTCATTCTGAGTCTTTTAAGGGATCTCCACACTGCTTTCCAAAGTGGTTGTACAAGTTTACATTCGGTGGAGAAAATTTCAAGTTAGAATAACATTCAGGGTGTGGCATGGTTAATGCTAACTGCTCTTATCCAGTGACAGAGAGCAACAATGAGTAGAAATATAAGAGAACATAAACTGGTGAAGAAAGGAAAATGAGTAAATTTAAACGAGCTATAGATCGTAATGATTAGCATCATTGAAGAGAAACCTCAAGCTCTGTACTAGGGGTACAGGAAAGATACCTGTGAGGGCAAGACCCCACCTCTGCAAGGCTTCAACTCGTGAAAATGCAAATTTACTTGAAAGAGAGTCAGAAGGAGAATGCTGCTGAAGGAGTACCTTGTTTGAAAATAAACACCCAGAAAGTGTTTCCCTGGGAACAGCCTCAAAGGCACACAGAGGCTGTTGCAGCTGCTCCAAAGGGCCCAGACTACATCTCAAGGTGGCAGCAGAACTTGTCAATATTGTTCATAGGATATTGGTTTTGTGGTCTTAAAAGTCAGAATGAATAAGTCATGGAGGTTTGCACCAAGCTGTGGAGAACAAGCAATGTATGTCAAGGCCAGGTACCCTGAAAGGAGGCTCTGAGAAGCAGTTATATGAAGATGGGAAAGTGAAACCTAAGTTGCAATGTAAACTTCAGGATGTTAGAGATGTTTGGACCATCAGGCATAGAATAGAACCATCCCAAGAGGAAGACTACTTGTGTTACAAGTGGCAGAGCTGGAGAAGTGGGTCTCCTCAAGGCTGTGGTGCCCATATGATTCCACCATGAACCCAGATGTTGGACATAGAGTTACTGGACTTAGCATTTTCCCTGTTGGTTCTAGTCTAGCTTTGGCCCAATCTTTCCTGGCTATGCCTCCATTCTCCCCTTTTGAATGGAAATGTTTACTCGGTACCATTGTATATTGGAAGCATGTAACTTGGTTTTATTTTTTCTTTTTATTTTACCAGGGACTTAAAGATAGCTTTGATCTTCAGAAGAGATCTTTGGATAGGACTGGTAAAGGCTATGGGAACTTCTGAAGTTGGAATGAATTCATTTTTCAGTATCAAATGGCTGTGAACCTCTGGGATAATATTATGTCTGCTTGTTAGTAGCCATGTGGGTGGTGGGAACCTGGATCCTCTCAAAGAGCAGCCAGTACTCTTAACCACTGAGCTATCTTTCCAGTCCCCCTAGCTTGCCTTTAAATGCTTATTATTTTGAGTGTCTAAATAAAACAAATGTTTCATTATAGGTTTCAAATAAATCTGAATCATTTTTTATACTTTTCCTAGAGGCTATATTTTATTTGGGATTGTTAAACTTCACAAATTGATTTTTTTTCTTTTTTTTTTATTGTATTTATTTATTTATTTTTAACAAATCTAGACCCGTGTTCCCGCTCATTCCCCCACCCCGTCAGAGCTCGTGCATTCTGCCAAACATGCTTTCCATCTCTTAGTCTTTCTCAATATTTTCCATGGGGACGTTGACTGTTTTGAGCAGAAGTTCACTGTTTCAGTCAGTTCTTTGATGCAGTATTTTCTGTTGTT
>VZQC01015648.1:1755339-1796873 GCA_009823505.1 Rhizomys pruinosus
GTTCAAGGCCAGTCTGGGCAGTACAGTGAGACCTGGTCTCAAAAAAATGAAAGAAAATGAACTTCAGTCTTTGGCACATCTCTACGTGGTAAACAGCTTTATTACTTTTCTTTGTCAGATGAGAAAATGAAGATTTAGAGGATATATATATATATATATATATATATATATATATATATTTATCCTCTTGGTTCTGTTCATGTACAGAACCAATGGAGGAAAAAGTCTTCATGATTTTAATTGTATTTTTAGCTTTTTCTATTATTCCTTCCTTCACAGGTCAGTACGCTTTAATCTGACTGAAATCTGTGGTACGTGTTATGTTATGTTATGCTGGCACGGCCTGCACCAGAGCCCTCAGGCCTCAGCACTGCTGACTTCTGGTTTGCACTGGCTATTCCTGTACACTGGGGGATGTTTGCTTTCATCCATGACCTCTACCCTTATGAGTCACACAACTATGATGACCAAATGTGCCTCCAGACAGTGGATAAATTCCCCTGGGGATAAAATCACCCTGGTTAAGAACACTGGTTTACACGTACATGGCATGAATGAGGTCCAGCATGTAAATTAGTAATAGGTTGTAGCTGAGATAACTTTAAAGAGACTGCTCAAAGATGTGCGTAGTGGTGTGTGGCTTTGATCCCAACACTAGCAGGCAGATTCCTGTGAGATCAAGGCCAGCTTGATCTACATAGTGAATTATATGCCAGTCAGGGCTGCAGGGAGTGCCTGTCTCAAAAAGACCAAGAAACAAAACAACAAAACAAAACAAAACAAAACAAAGCAAAGCAAAGCAAAATAAAACGAGAGATTTCTCAAATGCCTGTGGAGAGATGTCTCAGCAGTTTAGAACACTGGCTGCCCTTGCAGAAGACCTAGGTTTGGTTCCTAGCACCCATATGGTGCTAACCACAATCTTTAACACTAGTTCCAAGGTATCCAATGACTTCTGGCCTCCATGAGCATTATATATACATGGAACACTTACTTGCAGGTAAAACACTCATCCACATTGAATAAAACTAATAAATAAAATATTAAAAATGAGATTGCTCAATAAAAATAAAGGTTACAAAGGCCATAAATCACAAAGTATTTGGAATCTATTGTGTGGCAATTGAGGCAGATCTGCACACTTTGCCTTCTCATATGACATTATGGTCAATAGGGTTACAGCACACTGTGGAGGTCAGAGGACAACTTACAGGAGTCTGTTCTTTCCTTCTATCTTGTGTGTTCTGTGCATTGAACTCAGGTTGTTAAGCATGGCAACCCATGCCTTTGCCTGCTGAGCCATCTAACTGGTGCTTGTAGTTGTCTGTTTTAATGCCTTTCTACCCTGAAGTATTTTATTATTATTATTATTTATTTTTTTATTTATTTCTGTATATGTATGAATGTACTGTCTGCATGCAAGTTTGTGCACCCATGTCGTGCAATGCCGCAGGATCAGAAGAGGGTGTTGGATTCCCCTGGAACTGGAGTTCTCCTGGAATTGGAATATCAGACGGTTCTCGGCCGCCACGTGGGTGCTGGGGATCGAACCCAGGTCCTCTGTAAGAGCGGTCGGCGCTCTTAACCACTAGGCCATCTCTCCAGCCTATTATTATTTTTTTATAACAAACAGATTTTTTTGTCTTTTTCTTTTTTATTTTATATATATATATATATATATATATATATATATATTACAAGATTATGTTACAAATCGAATCTAGACCCGTGTCCCCCTCCCTAACCCCCACCCCACCAGAGCTCATGCATTCTGCCAAACATGTTTTTCATCTTTTTCTCAGTCTTTCTCAAAATTCTTGGTATAGAAGTTGAAGTTCACCTTTTCAGTCAGTTCTTTGATGCAGTCTTTTCTGTTGTTGTTGTTGTTATTTCCAATATGCACCACTCCCAACTACTTGGACAAAAGCTCAAGGAGCCCTGCACAACAAATACTTACTACTAGGTAATTGGGACTAGCATCCACAGATGAGGGATACCATTTGTCGTTTGTTTTTCCGAGACTGCGTTACTTCACTTAACATAATATCTTCTAGTTCCATCCATTTACCAGCAAAGTTCATGATGTCATCTTTCTTTACTGCTGCATAGAACTCCATTGTGAAGATGTACCACATTTTCTCTATCCACTCGTCAGTTGAGGGGCACTTGGGTTGGTTTCAGCTCCTTGCTATTGTGAAGAGAGCTGAAATAAATATGTATCTCTGCAGTAAGATGAGTCTTGTGGGTATATACCCAGAAGTGGTATGACTGGGTCAGGTGGTAAGCTCATTTTGAGTCTTCCAAGGGTTCTTCTCACTGCTTTCCATAGTGGCTGTACAAGTTCACATTCCCACCAACAGTGGATGAGTGCTCCCTTTCCCCACAGCCTCTTCAGCACTTGGTATCATTTGTTTTCTTGATCCTAGCCAGTCTTATTGGAATGAAATGATATCTTAAAGTGGTTTTAATTTGCATTTCCTTAATTATTAGCAACGTTGAACACTTTTAAAGATGTTTCTCAGCCATCTCTAATTCCTCATTTGTGAAGTCTCTGTTCAGCTCTTTGCTCCATCTTTTGAGTGAGTCATTTGTTTTCTTCTTTGTTTTTTGAGTAGTTTATATATTCTAGAAATTAATGCTCTGTCAGATGTATTATTGGTGATGGTTTCCTCCCACTCTGTGGGTTTTCTCTTCACTTCCTTGATTGTTTCTTTTGATGTACAGAAGCTTTTGAGTTTAATGAGGTCCCATTTGTCAATTGTCGACCTTATTTCTTGCACAGCTGCTGTTTGATTTAGAAAGTCTTTTCCAACATCTATGTCTTATAAGCTGCTGCCAACTTTTTCTTCTTTTAGTTTTGTGTTTCATGTTGAGGTCTTTGATCTATCTGGAGTTGACTTTTGTACATGGTGAGAATTAGGGGTTTAATTTCATTCTTCTACAAGTGGTGATCCAGTTTTGCCAACACCACTTGCTGAAGATGCTGTCTTTTCTCCATTGTATCTTCTTGTCCCCCTTGTCAAATACGAGGTGGCTGAAATTGTATGTGCTCAAGTTTGGATCTTCAGTTTTGTTCCATTGGTCAACAGGTCTGTTTTTGTGCCAATACCAAGCTGTTTTTATGACTATAGCCCTGTAGTATAGTTTGAAGTCTGGTATAGAGATTCCCCCCCATGTATTGCTCTTTTTGCTCAGGGTTGCCTTGGCTATTCGGGGACTTTTGTTTTTCCATATGAAATTAAGGACTTTGTTTCCAAGATTTTAATTGGGATCACGTTGAATCTGTATATTAGTTTGGGTAGAATGGGCATTTTTACTATGTTAATTTTCCCAATCCATGAGCATGGGAGGTCTTTCCATCTTCTGATGTCTTCTTCAATTTCCTTCTTCAGGGTTTTTTTTTTGTAGAGATCTTTAGTGTCTTTGGTTGGGTTTGTTTCTAGGTATCTTATTGTTTTTGAGGCTATCGTGAGTGAGAAGGTCTCCTTGTATTCCTTCTTTAGTTGCTTTTTTTGGTGTAAACAAATGCTACTGATTTTTCTAGGTTAATTTTGTATCCTGCACTACTGACTTTTTTTTTTTTTTTTTTTTTTTTTTTTTTTTTTTTTTTTTTTGTCTTTCGAGACAAGGTCTTCCTGTATCCAGGCTGTCGAATCACTCTGTAGACCAGGCTGGCCTTGAACTCACAAAGATCTGCCTGCCTCTGCCTCCCAAGTGCTAGGACTAAAGGCGTGCACCACCACACCCAGCACTGAAACTCTTAGTCATTTCTAGGAGCTTTCTGGTGGAGTTTTTAACATCCCTTAGGTAAACAATCATATCAGCAAAAAGGGATAGCTTGACTTCCTCTTTTCCAATTAGTACTCCTTTGATTTCTTTTTTTTAAATTTTATTTATTTATTTATTTATTTATTTATTTATTTATTTATTTAAGTGTACTGTCTGCATGTAGGTTTGTGCACCCGTGTCGTGCAATGCCGCCAGAGCTCAGAAGAGGATGTCGGATTCTCCTGGAACTGGAGTTCTCTTAGAATTGGAGTTACAGACGGTTCTCAGCCGCCATGTGGGTGCTGGGGATCGAATCCGGGTCCTCTGCAAGAGCAGTCGTCGCTCTTAACCACTAGGCCATCTCTCCAGCCCTCCTTTGATTTCTTTTTCTTGCCTTATTGCCCTAGCAAAAATGAAGAGGAATGGTGACAGGGGCAGCCTTGCTGAATTCCTACCTTTAAGAGGAATGCTCCTGTCTCTTCTCCATTTAGGATGATACTGGCTGTGGGTTTCCTGTAAAGGGCTTTGATTACATTGAGGAATGATCCCTCCAAACCAATTCCCTCTAGGACTTTAAGCATGAAGGGATGCTGGATTTTGATGAAGGCTTTTTCTGCATCAATTGAGATGATGGTGTGGTTTTTGTCTTTCAGTCCATTTATGTGTTTTATGATATTTATTGATTTTCGTATGTTGAACCATCCCTGCGTCTCTGGTATGAATCCAACTTGGTCATGGTGGATGATCTTTTTGATGTGGGTGTGTATGAGGTTTGCAAGTATTTTGTTTAGAATTTTTGCATCTGTGTTCATTAATGATATGGGTCTATAGTTCTCCTTTTTGGTTGTATCTTTCCGTGGTTGTGGTATTAGAGTGATGCTGGCTTCATGGAATTTGGGAGATTTCCCTCTGCTTGAATCCTTCTGAACAATTTGAGTAATAATGGTTGTAAGTCTTTTTGAAATGCTTTATAGACTTCTTCCATGAAACCATCTGGGCCTGGGACTTTTTTTTTCAAATACTCTTTTTTTAAAATTTTATTTATTTTTGTATGTGTATGAATGTGCTGTCTGCATGCAGGTTTGTGCACCTGTGTCGTGCAATGCTGCAGAGGTCAGAAGAGGGTCTCGGATTCCCCTGGAACTGGAGTTCTCCTGGAATTGGAGTTACAGACGGTTCTCAGCCGCCATGTGGGTGCTGGGAATGGAACCCGGGTCCTCTGCAAGAGCAGTTGGTGCTCTTAATTGCTAGGTTATCTCTCCAGCCCTGGGCCTGGGCTTCTTTTAGTTGGGAGGTTTCTTATTACACCTTCAATTTCTTCATATATTATGGGTCTGTTTAAGCTGTTGATCTCTTCTTGGTTAAGCTTTGGTGATTTCCAGGATTTCAGATATTTGTCCATTTCTTCTAGGTTTTTAAACTTAGTAGAGTATAGGTTTTTGAAGCATTTGCATATGATTTTCTGGGTCTTTTCATTGTAGATTGCAATGTTTCCCCTTTCATTACAAATTCTATTGATTTGGAGTTCTTTCTTTCTTTTGGTTAACTGGGCTAGAGGTCTGTCTATCTTGTTTATTTTCTCAAAGATCCAACTTTTGGATTCATTGATTTTTTTTGTATGGTTTTCTTTGTTTCTATTTCATTGATTTCTGCTCCGATTTTTTTATTATTTCTTCCTATTTGTTGTGTTTAGGGTTCATTTGTTGTTGTCTCTCAAGTGTTTTTAGCTGCAGTGTTAGATCGCTCACATGTGCTCTTTCTGTTTTTCTGATGTAGGCACTCAGGGCTATAAACTTCCCTCTTAGGACTGCTTTTAAAGTATCCCATAGGTTTTGTTGTGTTGTATTATCATTGTCATTCAATTCCAGGAATGCTTTTATTTCTTTCTTTATTTCTTCCTTGACCATTCATTGTAGATAGTAGGGCTTATCCTGGTGCTGATATTGAGCTTTGTTGCACCGTAGTCTGATAGAATGCATGAAATTATTTCAATCTTTCTGTATTTGTTCAGGGTTTTTCTGTGTCCCAGTATGTGGTCAGTTTTGGAGAATGTTCCATCGGGTGCTGAGCAGAAAGTACATTCTCGTATTTGGGTGGAATATTCAGTAGATGTCCTTGAGGTCCATTTGGTGTATTGTATCATTCAGTTCAGATGTCTCTCTGTTTATTCTTTGTCTGGTTGCTCTGTCCAAAGGACTTGGGGTATTGATGTCCCCTACTATGAGTGTGTTGGGGTTAATCTGTGCCTTGAGGTCCTGGAGAATTGTCTTTATAAAGTTTGGTGCATATATATTCATGATTGTGAAATCTTCATGGTCAATTGTTCCTTTGATAAAGATGTAATGGCCCTCTTTGTCTCTTCTGATTTCTTTTATTTAGAAGTCTATTTTGTCTGATATTAAAATAGCAACACCTGCTTTCTTTTTGGTAGCATTTGCTTGGAATAATTTTTTCCATCCCTTCACCTTAAGTTGGTGCCTATCCTTGAGAGTGAGATGGGTTTCTTGCAGACAGCATATAGTTGGGTTTTGTTTCCTAATCCAATCTCCCAGTCTATGTCTTTTGATTGGGGAGTTTAGTCCATTAATATTTAAGGTTATAATTGAAAGGTGGATGTTGCTTCCTTTCATCTTATTATCCATTTGCGTTTTTAGTCTTGGTTTCTACTTCTGCAGTTATGTTTTTATTAATTTCTCTTTCTAGGTGCCTGGGGATAGTTGCTCCTCTTTTCTGTCCTTTGAATTGCTTCAAGTATTCTCTGAAGGGTTGGTTTTCTGGACATGTATTCTATCATCTTGTTTATGTCATGGAAGATTTTTCTCTCTCCTTCAACCATAATCGACATTTTTGCTGGGTATAATAACCTGGGTTGGCATCTATAGTCCTTTAACACTGGGAATGCTTTGCTCCAGGTTCTTCTTGCTTTCATAGTTTGCACTGAGAAGTCAGTTGTAATTCTGATGGGTTTCCCCTTATATGTATCTTGTTGTTTTTCTCTTGTGGCTTTCAGAATTTTGTCTTTGTTTTGGGCATCTAGCATTTTAACTATGATATGGCATGGTGTGGGAGTTTCTTTTCTGATCTTGTCTGTTTGGAGTTCTATGTGCTTCTTGTATTTGTATGGGTTTGTCTTTTTTAGTTTGGGGAAATTTTCATCTATTATTCTGTTGAAGATCTGACCAATACCATTCTCTTGGGATTCTTCTCCTTTCCTTCCTCTATTCCTATGATGTGGATGTTTGATCTTTTCATAGTGTCCAATTTCTCCTGGTTGTTCCACTTTTGTGTATTTTTAAATTTTTCATAATCTTTTTTGAGGTGTTTAGTTGTCCTGTGTTATCTTCCAGGTCTGATATTCTTTTTTTTTTATTTTTTTTAAATTTATTTTTGTATGTGTATGAGTGTACTGTCTGCATGTAGGTTTGTGCACCAGTGTCGTGCAATGCCGCGGAATTCAGAAGAGGGTGTCGGATTTCCCTGGAACTGGAGTTCTCCTGGTATTGGAGTTTCAAATGGTTCTCAGCTGCCATGTGGGTGCTGGGGATCGAACCCGGGTCCTCTGTAAGAGCGGTCGGCGCTCTTAACCACTAGGCAATCTCTCCAGCCCCCCAGGTCTGATATTCTTTGTTCTGCTTCCTCCATTCTATTTCTGAGGCTTTTTTCATTCCTTTCCTGTTGATTGGATGAGTGTTCTATTTCCTTTTTCATTTCATCTGTGATTTCTTTAGTATTTCCACTTCCTTTTGGAGCTTCTCAATCTCTTCTTGTAGCTCCTTGCTTCTCTGGTCGGCTTCCTTTTTCAGTGTTTCCACTTCCTTCTGGAGTTTGTCATTTTCTCCTTCTAGTTCTTTCTCAAGTTTGTCATTGTCTCCCTCTAGGTCCGTCTTGAGTTTTTCATTCTCTCTCCTTAGTTCTCTGACTTGTTCTTTATATTCTTTAATTTCTCTGAATAGGTCTGCAATTGTTCCTCTAAGATCTGTGTCCTGGATCACCCCCAGGGGGATCCCACTGTAGGAATCTCCCACAGGGTTGGTAGAGCTTGGTGTGGAATTATCCTGCACCTTCCCCATGTTGTCCTTTGTCGTGTCCCTGGCATGTGGGTTTCCCTTTCTGCCTGTATTCCGATGGGAATTACAAATGACTCTTCACTGTGTTGAAGGCTTACTTTGCTTGCCTCCTTCAGATGCCCGTTTTTTTCTCCTTGTTTATGGAGTGTTAATTTATCTGGGCTTCAGGCTTTCAATTTTGTTTATATGTTGGAAGTATAACTCACTCTTCCCTTTCTGTTTTAAACGTTCTCCAAAAAATCCACTTGGGCACTCCCTCAGCAATTCCAGTTTGGGGGGAGGGGGAGGATATATGCCTGGCTTAGCCTGTGCCCAGGTACCCTGTGCTTCAGTTCACAGTGGCAACAGGCCCACCTTTAATACCAGCTAGCAGGGCGACTCCACCCTGACAGCCACAAGAGACAATGATTTAACTACCTGTGCTTCAGGTGGTCCTGGGAAGTCCCTGATCTAAGCTCTGTGCACTCCCCTGAAGTATTTTAAAAAGCAGGATTAAGAAAAAGCCTTCTCAAACAAAGAATACTGCTCTCATTGAAGATATTTTCTAGTGAGAGAAATTTTTTAAATGATGGAGCATTGTGTCAGGTTGGCCTTGAAAAGAGGGAAAGGGACAAGCAAGCATGCCGTATTTCATCAAAGGGCTGTATTCAGTGGGGTGAGGTATGAGATGAGCTGAGGTGCTAGTGTCTTTAGTGATTTTTTTTTGACTATTTATTTATTTAGTTTTGGTCTTTTTGAGACTGGGTCTCCCTTTAGTCCCTTCTGGTCTGGAGTTTACTATGTAGACAGGCTGGCCTTGAACTCATAGAGATACACCTGCCTCTGTGTCCTGAGTGCTGGGATTAAAGGCTTTTTGACTTTAAAATAGGGCCTTGCTATGTAACCCAGGTTGGCTTACCATCTTCTCACCTCAGCCTTCTGAGTGCTATGATAACAGGCATGTTGCCACCATGCCTGGCTATATTAATGGCTTTAAATAAATCAGGAAGGAAGAGAAAATAATAAAGAGACATTAGGATCTATTAGATGTGCTTTCCTGACAATGTCTTAGCTCCCCAGTAATCCAATCAGACTCTTATAGGTAGATGAGATTAACATGAATGATCAGTTGTCTTTAAGTAAATCCAATCATTTTAGATAATCTTCTGGGCTTCACCCACTTAGTTGAAAAATGTTTTCCCTCTCTGAGACAAAAGACCTAAGAAAACCAGCTTCAAGTGAGACATTTCTGTTGGCTCATGATTTCAGTGCTGTTCCCAGTCTATCCCTAGGGGCTGTTGTTTATGGTGAGGCAGAACATCATGGCAAGGAGCATGTGGTACAGCAAAGTTGGTTACTTCATGGCCATAAGGGGGAGGGGCTGGAGTTCTGACATCCTGCTATTCCCCTTCAAGGGCATGCCTCCAGTCACCTCCTTGGAACTAGATGTAGACTACCTGGAATAGAGCCACCAATTTAGGACTAGGCCTTTCACTGGTAAATTGTTGGGAGACATTCTGTTTCTAGGCTATAATAAAAAGGACTTAAAACCCGAGTTTTCTCTGAGGAAGGAGAAATTTTACTTATAGATGGCAGGATTAGATCCTGCCCCATTACCAGCCTTCCCTCCAGATATCAGATTTGTCCAGTCAGGCCTCATAACTCAGTAAGCCAATCCTTCAACAAATCTCTGTCTCTCTGTGTGTCTGTCTCTCTGTCTCTCTCTGTCTTTTTCTCTCTCTTTCTCTGTGTATCTGTCTGCCAGTCTCTCTTTTCTTCTCTCTGTTTCTCTGTGTTTCTATGTCTCTCTGCTTCTGTCCCTCCCTCCTTTTCTTTTCCTCCTCCTCTTTCCCTGCTACCCTGATAGAATCCTGACTGATACAGTCACCCTCAATATCCAAACTGATTGAAAACCAGAACGTCTACCATTGTTACCACCACAGGACATAATGAGGGCAGGATCCTCTCATTTATTTTGTTTTTTTTCCTGGAGGCTGTCACATGCTCTAAGCAAACGATGAATTGAATGAAATCATTGTTAGAGATCATTACCAACAGCCTGGAGGAAACAGCAATATCTTGAATGTTTTTGCTAAGAAGTGAGTAATTTATTATATAAAAAAAGATTATTTAGCTCTCCCTCTCCCCCAAAAAAAGAGTAATTCACATACTAGCAGTCTTGAAGACAGAGGACAGAGGCACCAAGAAGCTTATGATTTGAACATAACTAGGGTGGCAGTTTGCTGTTTCCCCCAAGTTTCCCTTCTGAATGATACCCCATGTGCTGTGGGTTTGTAGTTTTTTTTTTCTGCTATTATTTAGTCTTCATAAACATCATTCTCCCCTTTTAATGCTGAAAATAGCTTTACTGTTTTGGTAAAATTAATTTATGTTTATTAGTAAGCTGTAGCTTCTGAGCAAAGTACCAGAACAAGGCACTGAACCACACATTTTATGTGATCCCTCTCTTTTTATTCAACAGTTGTTGGGCAAGGATTATCATCATCCTCAATGAACTGGTGGGGACAGTGGTTGTGGGATTATTTGGAGTTATTTTTAATATTTGCAGTGTTGGGGGTTGAGGGGTTTTGTTGATACTAGGCATACCTCTGCCACAGAGCCATACCTTAGCCTGGTTTTCAGATTACTAAAGAGGTAGCTCAGTTTCCCAGAGAACTTTGGAGAATCTGTTCTAGTTTGCTGTCCTCTTTTTATTTAGTTCCTTCCCTCTAGCCCTTCCTTCCTTTCTCCTCCTCTTCCTCCCTCTTGTTTGTTTATTTATTTTTATTTATTTATCATTTATTGAGACAAAGTCTCACCATGAAGCCTAGGCTGCCCTCACACTCTGTCCTGCTGCTTCAGCCTTTCCAAACACCGGAATTACAGATGTGAACAACCATGCCTGGCTCCACAATCTTTCCTTTCTTGGATGAGGAATCTATGGATTATGAATTATTTTATAGAAAAAGTATATGTCTCAATGTTTTACCATCATCGTTTTCTTCAACTCAGTACACAGTGAAACTCACCACTTTTTCTCCTTATATGGACAACAATGGACATTTTATTCCTGTTCATGTTTTCAAATTTATTTCAGTTGACAATATTATTTGTTGAGGAAAAAGTCACAAACTTTTGGGCCGTGGGTTTGGTCACTGGCTATTCAATAATTTGAAATTCACATAATCAAATAAGTACCTGAAAGAGGTAGAAAAAGTAACACATGTAGGGGCTGGGGAGATGGTTCAGTGACTAAGAGCACTTGCTTCCGTTCCAGAGGGCCTAGGTTTGGTTCATAGCACTCACATGGAGACTCACAACCATCTGCAACTCAGGTTCTAGGGGAACTTGTTTGTTACTGCATACTGGCTCCATGGACACCGAGCATGCACCTGGTTCACATACATAGATGCACACCAAACACCCAAACACATAAATAAATCTTTTTTTTTTTTTGGTCTTTTTGAGACAGGGTCTCCCTGTAGCCCCAGCTGTCCTGGAACTCCCTCTGTAGACCAGGTTGGCCTCGAACTCACAAAGATCCACCTGCCTCTGCCTCCCAAGTGCTATGATTAAAGGTGTGTGCCACCACGCCTGGCATAAATAAATCTTTTTTTTAAAGTGACACATGTCATTCATCTCAGGCAGAAGGGTGCCAAGTGAAATATATGCATCCATACCAGCATCATTAGATAAATTTTCAAGGATTGGGATTAATAATGGCTATTGCCTCTTCTGTCTCTTGAGGGGAGAAGTGACTTGAAATGCAGAATTCTCTTCATATTTGGATTTACAAGTACCAAGAATGTCTCACTGTCCTGAAGCAGATTCTCCCTAACAAGGCAGACCCACTTGAAACATGCAAGATCAGACTTCAGCACTGTGGAGAACAGTAGACAAGGCTCACCACTGTTAGCATTTTAAAACGTGGCTTCACTTTGTTAACCTTCAAGTGGCTCCTGCATGCTGCAAATAAGTATGTCAGCCTAGCGTCCCTTATCTGCTGTTCTGGCCATATTTTCTCTCTTGTCTTTGAGCTTGGGCTATTTAATTATTCTTGACTGTCCTAGTTTCTGTTGTTGTGATAAACACCATGCCACAAGCATGTTGGGGAAGGAAAGGGTTTACTATAGATTATAGTCTGTCATCAAGGGAAGCCAAGGCAGGAGCTCAAGCAGGTACCTGGAGGCAGGAACTGAAGCAGAGGTGACGATCCTGGGGATGCTGCTTACTGGCTTCCTTCTCTTGGCCTTCTTACAGCGGGTTGGGCCCTCCCATACCAATTAGCAATCAGGAAGATGCCTCACAGACACGTCCATAGGCATCAGGTTCAGGTGGTATGGCTTCAGGAATTATCTACACCAAAGGTATGGAATGGGTTCGATTGGGAGAGAAATGTATAAGACCTTTCTCTTGAAGTGCACATCAGGGTGACCATAGAAGACAATACACTGCATATTTTAAAAAGCTAGAAGAAAGATTGTGTGTGTGTGTTTCTGAGGATTAAACCCAGGGCCCCTGTGCGTGCCAGGCAAGCACACTACTGTTGAACTGTACTACACCCTGCCCGCATCATTGTTCTTCACCCGTTCTTCATCATATTTACTATATGGCTTCTACAAATTTGTCACCATGTATATTACTATTTTATTCTTTTTTTTTTTTTTTTGAGACAGATTCTCCCTATAGTCCTAGCTGGCCTGGAACTCACTCTGTAGACCAGGCTGGCCTTCAACTCACAGAGATCCGCCTGCCTCTGCCTCCTGAGTGCTAGGATTAAAGGCATGCACCACCATGCCCGGCTTAAAGACGGTTCTTAGCTGCCATGTGGGTGCTGGGAATCGAACCCCTGTCCTCTGCAAGAGCAGTCGGCACTCTTAACTGCTAATCCATTTCTTTCCAGCCCTATTTTATTCTTTAAGTAAGTATGCTTCCTTAGTTTTTCTGTTCTTCCAGTGTCTTATGCTTTCAGGTTATATTTCTTTTTTACAAAAATGATAATTTACATTCAATTTTCTGTTGACCCACTAAAAAGCATAGGACTTAGAAGAAGAAATAAATCAGACAGAGGCCTCATTAGACCCATGACCTTAACAATGATAGTAACATGAGGAGTTGGAAACAAATGAAGATATGATAGGAGAATTCAGTGGCGTCTGAGTGGAGATTAGACTTAAGTTGGGGAGAAGTGGGAGCAGAGGAAATGGGGTGGGGAATTTCCTTGGAAAAGGATAATTAGCAGCAAAATGTACTGGGAAGGCTAAAGGCTATTATTCTAATGAGTTACCAGAATTACAGATAGGGCTTCATGGTTGTTATCAAATACTGCTCACCATTTGTTGTATTTGAAAAGTAAACTATGTTATGCAGACTGTGGGCTTTCTTATTTTTTAAACATTCCTCTTCTTTTTTTGTCTTTTTGAGATAGGGTCTCCCTATGGCCCCAGCTGACCTAGAACTCACAGAGATCCACCTGCCTCTGCCTCCCAAGTGCTAACATGCCTGGCTTAAAGACGGTTCTTAGCCTCCATGGGGGTGCTGGGAATTGAACCCGGGTCCTTTGCAAGAGCAGTTGGTGCTCTTAACCATTGAACTATCTCTCCAGCCCTTAAACATTCTTAATAGATTTCATTCTCTTTTACTTATTATTATTATTATGAGTGTGTGCGTGTGTGTGTGTGCACGTGTAAGGGCAGTGTTTGCTATGGTGCATGTGTGGAGATCAGAGACCATGGAGGAATGCTGCTTACTGACTTGCTTCCCATGGCTTGCTCAGCTACCTTTTTTATACAGCCCAGTCCAGGCCCACCTGCCCAGGGATGGCACTGCCCACAGTGGGGTGGGTCCTTATGTATCAGTTAACAATCAGGAAAATGCCTCCCAGACATGCCCATAGGCATCATGCTCAGGTGGTGTGGCTTCAGGGATTGTAGAGTTGATTCTTCCTGTCTGCCTTTACATGGGTCCTGGAGATTAAACTCAGGGCCTTCAGGCTTGGCTGGCAAATGCCCTTACCTACTGAGCCATCTTGCCAGCCCATTATATATATTTTTAATTGAGACATAGTAACCACACTTAGTAATTGTAAAGAGAACAGAATTTAGCTGGGTGTGGCTGTGCATGCCTTTAATCCTAGCACTCAGGAGGCAGAGGCACGGGGATCTCTGTGAGTTCCAGGCCAGCCTGGTCTACAGAGTGAGTTCCAGGCCAGCTGGGGCTACAGGGAGACTCTGTCTCAAAAAGACCAAAAAAAAAAAAAATAAATAAATAAAAATAAATAAATAAATAAAAATAAAAAAGAGCAGAATTTCAATATGTGTATTTTAACTGGCATATCACTCCTTTCCATGAGTTATTCTGAAATATTAAGTTAATTGTTGTCAACAGTATTATCTTTCTGCTCTAGGAACAGTAGATTTTTTTTCCTCCTATCCATCTGCACCCTGTGCTCTTTAACCATCTTTTCTCCCTCCTTCCCTCCCCTACACCCTTCCTAGATCTTGGTAATCTCTGTCTCATTTTCTGCCTTTTTTTTTTTTTTTTTGGCCTTTTTTGAGACAGGGTCTCCCTGTAATCCCAGTTGTCCTGGAACTCACTATGTAGACCAGGCTGGCCTTGAACTCACATGCTCACATGGTGTATGCCTGCCTCTGCCTCCCAAGTGCTGGGATTAAAGGCATGCGCCATCATGCCTGGCCATTTTCTGCTTTTTTTGAGATCAACTGCAGACCCCTCCTTTGGGGATTCTTTTGAAGAAATCCTTACTAGCCATCATGGCTGCTCACTGTTCTTCAAACAGCACCTATGCTCTGGAAAGTTTACCTGGTCCCACTGGGTCTGGCCTCGTCCGTCTCCCTCACTCTGCCGTTGCCTCCCTTTCGTTAGTCATTTTAAGCTCCTGCCTGGCTCTTGATCCTTTCACCTGGCATTCCCTCTTCTGATCTTTTTTTTTAAATAATAATAATTATTATTTTTTTAATTTTTATTTCTGTATGTGTATGAATGTACTGTCTGCATGCAGGTTTGTGCACCCGTGTCATGCAATGCCACGGAGGTCAGAAGAGGGTGTCGGATTCCCCTGGAACTGGAGTTCTCCTTGAATTGGAGTTACAGATGGTTCTCAGCCTCCATGTGGGTGCTGGGGATCGAACCCGGGTCCTCTGCAAGAGCAGTCGGTGCTCTTAACCGCTAGGCCATCTCTCCAGCCCCCCTCTTCTGATTTTTTTTAATTTAATTTTTATTGATGCTTTGTGCATTTCGTACATCATTTTCCAATTCAGATCAGGCATATTTCCCTTTCCCTTCCCCCCCACCCCCACGCCCAACCCAGCCATAATGTATTCTGCCGTAACTGTCTTGCATCTTTCTCTGTTTTTTTTTTCTTTTCTTTTCATTTTTTTACTATAAGTGATAATCCATGAGTACAGGCATCCTTCGTGCAAAACCAATTGCAGGCTTGTTGTGCCCAAACCCCACGGCCCCACCATCCAGTGGGGGGTGACAGTTGTTTGTTCAATCAAGTTGATCAAATGAAGTGTCCAGACTACATTGCTGTAGTTTCACCATTCACCCCAATCGCAGCCTTTACATTCTACCACGCCCCTCTCCGCAGATTGTTCCCTAGGCTTAGAAAAGGGGCACAAGTGGAATGAAGAAGTAAAACAGTCCCTCTCTCTGGAGCTGTTGACTTGGACTCTGGGTCATTCTGGCTGTTTCCTTTCATGGGCTGACAGTTTGTCCAGGAGTAACCTTTCGATCCTACTGATGAAGCACAAGCAATTAGATATATAGGTATTTAAGCAGCACTAAAGAAGGCCAGCTGTTTTTGTCATTCAAATCTCAGTTTAACTATTACCTATGTAGAAAGCCTAGAAAGTAAAGCTTTAAGCCACTTCCACAGGATGCTGTTTCATTTTTCTTATATTTATTCCTGTGTAGAATTCTCTTGTTTACTTGCTTGTTTGTTTTGCTGCATGGAATGTAAACTGACAGCACAGGCATTGTTTCTTTTGTTTTGCTGGGCATAGAATCCAGGCCTTGAGCATACCAGGCAAGCACTCTGTCATTGAGAATGTCACCAGTCCCAGAGCCAGTACCTTCCTGGGAAGAGTTGAAACAGATTACTTCAAACAGCCAGAGGAGGATGAAGAGCAATTAAAGAGGCAAACAAGGGACATGCCAGCCACCAGGAACTGGGGCAGCTCTTTTGGCATTAAGGATGACAAATTCTCTGTAGAAGATGGGACTTCTTGAACAGTCAGTGTAGTGCAGTTTATGCCTAAGTGGACAATTTTGGGTATTGATTCTGCTTAGTGTTTTCTGAGCTTCCTGGATTGGTGGTTCGGAGTCTGTTATTAATTTTGGAAAATACTTAACTATTGCAACTTCACATTCTCTTTGATGTCATATTCTTTCCTCATTCTATCTATTCCACATACCAACATTTTTCTAGTTTTTTTCTAGTCTCAAAGTTCCTTGATCTACCATTTCAATCTCTTTTTTGGTGTATTTCAGTTTGACAAATGTCTGTTGCTTAATGATCACCCTAACCCATTCTTTCCTTGTCTGTGTTCAGTCTAGTAATAACCTATCAAAGCACTCTTCATTTCTGTTCCATTGTTTTTGATTCCTAAAATTTCTTTGAGGCTCTTTCTTTTAGTTTCTACCTTTGTTTATATTACTCGTCTATTCTTGCATGCTTATTCCACGATAGACATTAACATATTAATCCTAATTATTCCAAGTTTCCAGTATGATAATTCCAAGATCTCTGTCCTAACTGACCTAACTGATCTGGTCCTTGCTTGCTCTGTTCTCTATACTTCCTCCCCCCTTCTATTTCTCCTCCTCCTCCTCCCTCCTCTTCCTCTTCTTCCTCCTTTTCCTCCTCCTCCTCCTCCCTCCTCTTCCTCTTCTTCCTCCTTTTCCTCCTCCTCCTCTTCCTCCTCTTCCTCCTCCCTCCTCCCTCCTCCTCCTCTACCTTTTAGCATTCTATACAGATATTGTTTTTTTTTTTTTTTTTTTTTTTTCTTGAAGGTAGTATGATATATTGAATTAAAGCTACTAAGGCATATAGGCCTTGAGCTTGAGATTTAACATTTACCTGGCCAGGAGTAGACTGAGTTTAGTGTTTGTTGTTGACACAGGTGTTAGACACTAAAATTTCCTCTGGTTCTGGTTTTGTCTTCCTTGTTGTTCTGGGGATTCCCTAAAGATCACTTGCAGTTCTTTCTGTTCCAATTCTTGTTGTACAGGAGTTCTGCTAATGAGATGGAAAGGCACTGTCCTAGGTTCATTCCCTGTGGCTTTGGCAAAATACTCTGACAAATACAACTTTGGGGAGAAAGGGTTTATTTTAGCTCAACATTCCAGGTTACAGTTACTTGTTTTGGGGGTCGTCAAAGCAGCAGAAGGGTGAAGCCATTAGCCACAACCACTGTTAAGAGCAGAGAGAGAAGGAATGAATGCTTAACTTACGTTTCTTTTTTTCTACAGTTTAGGACTCAAACCCAGGTAATGGTGCCCATTTTTAGCCTGGGTCTTCCCACATCAATTAATATGGTCAAGACATTCCCGACAGACATTCCCATAGGCCAACCTAATGTAGACAATCCTTCCTTGAGCTCCCTTTCTAGGTGATTCTAAATTGTGTCAAATTGACAACTAAAAGGAACAATTGTAGGCATGGGGTGGGGGGTTGTGTTTGATATTACCGTGATTCAGTCTGTCTGTAAATGAGTCTGGACTGGGTAATTTCTCTACTCCACACTGAGGGGCTGGACCTGCATATTTCCCTTGCGCAGCTTCGTTAGGCTCCTGTAAAATAGTTTTCCTGGAGGGTAGGCCTTGATAAGAAGAGTAAGCTCTGGGTGTATTTCAAAATGGTTACTTTCTCTCCACTGAGGCAAGTAGAAGGGATTTTTTTCTCAGATCTTCACAGTAGGAACCTGGTGCTGCTGTGAAATAAACTCAGGAAAGGGGTAAGAGCCCTCTGAGCAGAGGCCCTAGGAATTTGTAACTCCCACCCTCCTATACTGGAGCCTTCAGGAATTCTAGTTTGATGTGACTTCACTCACACTGGGTCCAGGTGTGGACTGCTACCCTTTGCTTCTGCTCTCCAGCACTCAAGGCAGCAGTTTGTCTCATGACCTCAATTCTCTGGAGAATTTAAGACAAGTCTTTGAATTTTCATCTGTTCAGTATTTTTGTCTGTGGATGTGAGGTAGGACTTCCAGGCTCTTAGGTGTCAGACCAGATGCCAGAAATTGTATTATTATTATTATTATTATTATTATTTTTTTGAGACAGGGTTTCATGTAGGCCAGGCTGGCCTGTTGAGGCTGGCCTTAGTTCCTGATCCTCCCACTTGTATTCCCTGAATGCTGGGATGACAGGCATGTGCCGCCCAGTCCTGCAGAGGGTATAAGTTTCTTAATCATTTATAGGGGTGTTTATAGATGAGGAAGATTATTCCTTCAATTTGATATGCACATTTTTCTACTTCATCTTTTATCTTTTGAATTTGGTTTCCTCCTACACAGTTAAAAGCATATTTTGTGTGTGGTTGCATTTTTTAACATTCTTTTTCAGGTATTTGAATTCCATGATTCAATTAGAAAGGTCCTTACATCTCAGAGTGTAAAAGAAATTCTTCCATTGTTTCTTTTAAAAAATGTTATAATTTTATGTTTACATTTAAATATTTATTCCATTTGGGTTTTAACCTCATTTCAAGTGTGAAGCATACTCATTTTCCCCCCTTTGTTGCTTCAGTTATTTTAGAGGCAGTTAATTTTCCTTATTAATTAATTATTATATATGAAATTCTAATATGTAGTTAGATTTATTTTATAATTTATATACTATTATGGCTTTATCCATTTATTTCTATGATAATACTATGTTTCATTTACTGGAGTTTTTATTTTATTTATTTATTTATTTATTTATTTATTTATTTATTTATTGTCTTTTTCCAGACATCCAGACAGGGTCTCCCTGTAGCCCCAGCTGTCCTGGAACTCACTCTGTAGACCAGGCTGGCCTTGAACTCACAAAGATCATCTACCTCTGCCTCATGAGTGCTATGATTAAAGGTGTGTGCCACCACGCCCGGCTTACTGGAGTTTTTAAAATAATTTAAAAAATTTTATTTTTATTTTAGTGTGCAAGTGTTTTGCCTATATGTACTGGTGTCATGCAAAGCCCAGGGATGTCAGAAGAGGGTGTCAGATCCTCCTGGAACTGGAGTTACAGATAGCTGTTAGCTATAGTATGGGTGCTGGTAATTGAATCTGGGGCCTCTGGAAGAGCAGCCAGTGCTCTTAACCACTGAGCCATTTCTCTAGCCCCTATTTACTGGAGTTTAAAAATATATGAAGTTTGGGCATGGTGGTGTACGCCTTTAATCCCAGCACTCGGGAGGCAGAGGGAGGCAGAGCTCTGTGAGTTCAAGGCCAGCCTGGTCTAACAGAGTAAGCCCCAGAACAGCTGGGACTAAAAGGGAGACCCTGTCTCAAAAAAAAAGAAAAACAAAACAAAACAAAAGAATGAAAAGATCTGCCTGCCTCTGCTTCCCAAGTGCTGGGGTTAAAGGTCTGGGCCACCACACTTGGCACCTATATTGTATAATTTTTTTATACATATCAATGTACCTCATAAAACAACTTGTTGGTACTTTTAATATAATCATGCCAAGTTTTTAGATGAATCTAGGAAGGATTACATATTTCCAAAACAATTTTTTTTTTTTTTGAGACAGTGTCTTCCTTTAGTCCCATCTGGCCTTGAGCTCACTCTGTAGACCAGGCTGGCCTTGAACTCACAGAGAACTGCCTACCTCTACCTCCAGAGTGCTAGGATTAAAGGCATGCACCATCACACCTGGCCAGAATTTTTCTATCTAGAAATACTGTATGTCTTTCGATTTGTTCCAGTCTCATTTTATGTCCATAGGGAAAGTTAAAAACATTTCTTCAAAAACAAAACAAAACAAAACATTTCTTCATATAGATCTTGGATGTTTTGGTTAATTCTGTTTCTAGAGATCTTAGCTCTCCTATCTTTTGTCCCCTTGTCTTGTTATTGAGTTCTTCATAATTGAGTGAAGTGGCTTACATACACTCACTCAGAATACCAGAATAATGAGTTCATATAATTGTTATGTATTTCTGTGTATTTTGTAGAAACATCCTTGCCAATTTGTTTGGTTTTTGAGACAGGTTTTGCTATGTAGTCCAGGCTGGTTTTGAACTTTTTTTTTTTAACTCTTTATTTTATTTCAAAAGGTTTTGAACTTTCTGTGCTCTAGCTTTAGCCTCCTGCGTGCTGGGATTGTAGGTTTGTAGCACCATGCCTGCAAAGTGAGTCTCTTATAATACAAGGTATTACTGCACATTGGGGCTCTGAAGTATTTAAACTTATCTCACCGTTTATTAGTAATGCAGCAATGGATATGTTACTTAATCTTTGCAAGGCACGGTTGGTTTCCTCAACAGTAAAATGAGACAAAGTTGTGTTCATGTCACAAAGTCAGTTTTGACAGTTAAAAAGTTAAAGCATAACAGTATTTAGAATTTCTGCAGTTGTAGAAACAGCCAATAACTGCTTGCTGCAATGCTTCCATCCCCTATCAAGCTTCAAGTTTTCCAACCTCAGGCTGGGAGCAGACTGTCTTCCCAAACTGCCCTCCTCTATCCAATGTCATGAATGGACTGAAGAGCTGTGGGATGGGAGGGGAGAATGGAGGAAGCAGAGAGGGAAGGAGTGCAGCCTGGTTATGCATTCATTAAGGGAAGGGAAGGGAATGGAAGGATTCTGTGCTGATTGGTACTAGTATGGAGAGGGAGTTAAAAAAAGCCACCAAAAGGAGGCACAGATTAATGAACAAAACTGGAAGATGAATAGAACAAACGGCCACCTTGAATGTGTAGAGGGTGTACAGCTTACAGCTTACTTTTATGTATATACTTGTATCTAAACCAGTGCTCAGCAATTTATGGTGGCCCAAGAAGAGGGTGCAGGAAACCACAGTGGGAGTAGGTGGGGGGGTAGGACGGCGTGACACAGATCTGTGGACTCTTGGTTGCCACCCCTTTTCATAGCCCCCTGTCTTCTCAGGTATTCCCATCTGGGCCTCAGTTGATAGCAGAAAAGACAAGATGTCAAATATGATAGAAAATACAGGTAAGAGAAAAAAATGTTGAACAAGAGGGATTAAGGCAGTTGTAGAAGAGCAGTAGAGAGCTTGGGGATTAGAGTGTGCAGAGATGTTAGGAGGACCTTAGGAGGAAGTCTATACAGCAACTGTCTTGAGTATCTATTGTCTGCATCTGTTGTATTGCATTTTCTTCTTTTATGCTGTCAGCCTTCCAAGGCTGGTGTTATTAAGGCAATTATACCACATGTCTCTAGAAAGCTGTCTTATTGTAGTAGTTGAAAAATACTTGTAAAACATATTCATAGCTGGGCCTAGGAAGAGTCTGTGGCCATGGTAGAGTTTCAAAGCAACCTCGAGGCTGTCGGCATGGGAGTGGGGCGAGTGCCTGGAGAAATGTGATGAGGTCAGTGAGAAAGGAAGGTCATTGTTTCGATTTCTATATACGGAAAAGACCAGCAGCCCTAAGCAGCAGAGAAACCTGATGGGCCAGGCAGAGGCTAGGAGACCAGAAAGCTGCTGGTAGTCTTAGAGATGCAGATGAAACCGGGACCAAACTAACTGCAGTGGGAAACAGATAGGGGGAGCAGGCAGCTTCTACCTGGAAAAAGTGCTCCATCAGCTACTTCTCTCTCCTTACCACTGCTGCAGCACTTTTAAAGCGACAGGATGCTGCAGGACCTAGAGGCGGAAATGGTCTTTGCTCATTGGATGTCAGGCTAAATTCAGACCCAAGGAACGTGGTTGGAGACAGCTGGTGGAAATGATCCCAGTCCTGTCCTGGAAATGTCTGCGCGCTGTTCTCCTTCCTTACCAAGAGCCTCCCTGTCCGTTTTTCGAGCTCTCGCTTTCTTCTCTCCCATCATTTTTTTTTTTTTAAGTCATAAACCTAGCGCTTTGTACCCAAGTGGTCTAGGAACGCCCTTAGACTACTCAAGGCGGGGGGCTACCTGGGCTACTCTGGTGGTTTATGAGAAGTGTCACTTTGTGTTTCTTGTATCTTCCACCCAGCAGTTAACGTTACAGCCTGCACCGTACCATCGTGGATGAGACTGCTGTAAATACCACTGGGCAGGGCTCTTTTGCGCTGTAAACTTGTAAGCAAGAGGCACCCTGCCAGTGCCCGGACACTCAATGACCCCGGACTGCGGCAGAGAGGTGTAGGAGTGGACTGGTGAGGGTCACCGGCCCCGCTCTCGCTTCTGCCCTTGCGGAAGCAAGCCTTCCGCCCCGCAGCACGGGCAGGTCACTTCAGGTCTTGTGCACCTCGGGCACCCGGGAAATCTGCAAATTCATTGTTGCCTTCCTCTTTGGCGAAACCCTTGCGTCCGGAGTCGGGCCAGCTCCAGGCTTCACCTCCAGCCTTGAGCTGACTTCCCAGGCGGACCCGACTCCCCCTTAAAAAGGCTTTTCTTTGCTTCCCCGCCGCAGGGCTCTGTCGGGCTTCGCTTCTCACTCCAAGGTCTTCAGGAGCTGAGCTCCAGTCTCCGCAACTTTCCCCATCTTGACTTGAGAGTCTAAGACAATGTGAACAAAGAAGAGCCGGGGAGAATGCGAGTGCTGGGCAGCCCGGGCCGGCGGTTCTTTGTCCCGGTCTCGGGCTGGGCGCGAAGGCCGCCGGCCGCGAGCAAAAGCGGGGCCCTGGCTGGGAGCTGCGGCTTCCACGTGCACCGGCCAGGGGCTGCACCCGCCGCCGGCCCCAGGCTCTGCGCCGAGCTCCGGCGGGGCAGGAGAGCCTGCCGCTCGCCCCACCTTCCCCCAGCAGAGCAGGGCTCGGGATGGCACCGCGCTTGGCGGAGCTTGGGGGCCGAGAGAAGCCGGTGCACCCTTCCCCACCGACCCCAGGACACGCGCACAGGTCTGGGGCGCGAGTCGAACTCAGGACGGAGGAGGTTCTCGGGTGCGGATGGCCGAAGCCCGGGAGGCGGAGGAGGGACCGGAACATAGTTCCATCTCAACCCCGAGATGCCCGTCAGGACGCCCCTAACAAATCCAAGAGGGTAGCCTCATCGGTGTGGTGTGTGTGCTTGTGCGTGTGCGTGTGCGTGTGTGTGTGCGCGCGCGCGCGCGTGTGTGTGTGTGTGTGTGTGTGTGAGAGAGAGAGAGAGAGAGAGAGAGAGAGAGAGAGAGAGAGAGAGAGAGAGAGAAGGCGAACATCTGATTCACACCCAACTGTCTTACCTGCAATAATGCAGTTTGGGTTTCTGTGGACCTGGTTGAAGATTGAAAGAGAAACTGCCGTGTTCATGAAAACTCATTAAATCAACCCTTCCCTTTAATTCTCTATTTTATAACTCAAGGTTACAGAGTCCACGTGAAAACTACTTTCCCAGTTTCACTCTGAGCCTGCGGCTCGGCAGTAAGCTGCCCTCTAGGTGACCGAGAGTCTGGGGGTTTCTTTATCCCGCCCGCAGCACGCGTCTTTGGGGTGCTGGTCCCTCTCTGGGGGCTCCCTTGGCAAGTCGTCTTTCCCGCAGTCCTGCGCTCGGCCCGCTGCGCCTGGCCTGCCGCAGAGGGGCTCAGGCGGTCCGGCGGGCGCTAGGACCGGGCGGAGCGGGGCAGCGCGGCGCTACCTTAAACCCGGCCGGGTGCCGCCGCCCGCGCCACTCTGCGCTCCGGCGGGGGCGAGCTGCAGGAGCGCTCCGCGGCCACGGCTGCGCGGCGGCGCGGCGACACCTGTTCGCGGCAGCCCGGGCGGCACGCGAGCTCCGGGACGCGGTCCTCCGCCGCTCGCCGCTGCCGGCTGGCCAGCCGCCGGCCCTCCGCAGAGCCTCCGCAGCGTTCTGGACGCAGGCTTTGGACGCCGAAAGTTTTTTCTTCTTTTTGCTTTATTCTTGTTTTTTGGAGCGGGTACTGGGAGGGAACGTCTGTCGCCGCCGACAACGTGAGATTTTTTTTTTCCCCTTGAAGGATTCATGCTGATGTCTGCAGAGTCGGTTAGAGAGTAAAAACAGCGCATGCCTTCCTGGAGTCAGGATCCGTAAATTCTGACGTAGCCCGAGCATCTTAAAAATCCCTGTAATATCGCCCAAGCACTTACGTTGCTATGGTCATTCTCATCTCAAAGCAAATGGAGAAACTACGGATTTTTTTCCCTTACTGCAGTCGGATGGGATGAAGACCTTCCTGCCTGCTGAGAGCTGGGGCTCCATCTGCAGAGATGCATAGATGTGTTGGTCAGTGTCAGTGTGTGAGTATAAAGTGGAGGCTTCTTAGACCATCAGTGGTTTGACCTTGAACCAGTGCCAGTGAAACAGCAGATTACTTTTATTTATGCATTGGATGGATTGAAGAAAAGAACCTTTTTTCCCCTCTCTCTCTCTGCAACTGCAGCAAGGGAGGGGAGTTGGATATACCTCGCCTAATATCTCCTGGTAGATACCATCATTATTGTTTATTCCTGTGCTCCTAAAGCCGAGTCCTCTGATGGCTCCGTTAGGTGAAGTTGGGAGCTATTTCGGTGTGCAGGACGCGGTACCGTTCGGGAACGTGCCGGTGTTGCCGGTGGACAGCCCGGTGTTGCTAAGTGACCACCTGGGTCAGTCTGAAGCTGGGGGGCTGCCCCGGGGACCCGCAGTCACGGACCTGGATCATTTAAAGGGGATTCTCAGGCGGAGGCAGCTGTACTGCAGGACTGGATTTCACTTAGAAATCTTCCCCAATGGTACCATCCAGGGGACCAGGAAAGACCACAGCCGATTTGGTAGGTATGCTTTTAACCCTTAAGTGTCCACGCGGGCGGTGACATGTTCAGAGTGTAACTACCAAGAAGGTGGAGGCTAGGCGGGGATGCTGGAAGGTCTGTCTCAGTTTCAGTCTCTGACTCTGTCTCTGTTCCTGTCTCTGTCTTGCCAGCCCAGGGGGGGCGAAAACCCTCCGGAACTGCAGACCTGCGGCTGCCACTGGTGCCAGTTCTACATTGAAAGTCCCCCCTTTAAAGGGGGGGGGCATGGCTTATGCATATAATCCAAATCCCTAGTTCTTTTTTGCATCAGATACACAGGAAGGTCGGGTTTAAGAAGTTTCTTTTGAATGGACCGATTCCACGAGTTTAGAGCTTTAACTTAAAAATGCAGTTTCCTGTAGGCAGTAGATACCTCTTGCTCAGATTAAGTTTTAACCCCCATTTCTCCTTTCCTTTAGTAAATATTCTGCTTGAATTGTAAATTAAGCGTCTCATCCCCCCCCCATCTCCCACCCCCCAAGTTGGTCTGAAAGCCTAGAAGGCAAAGGTTGCTGACTGATTGCTCTATGGTGAGGACTGAAGTCGCATTTTAGACCCCAAGCAGCAGGAGCAGAGGCTTCTGGGGAAAATGACCTGAGAAGGAGCTCACTAGGGGTACTCAATCTACAGCCATCTACTTCCAACCTCTGCTTTTTAATGTCCTTAGCTACAGCCCTGTGTGGGTTTCCTGAGTGGCTTTCTGGTGTGAGTGTGTGCATGCGCGTGCAAAAGCTGCAGGCACATTTTAAAGGACACTCCGAGGATTTCATGTTCTGTTGGGGGTGCTTGTGACTCAGCACCGAAGGCTGCAGATTCAGGTGGGGACTCTGCCCACTTTCCTGCCCGCACACACGTGCCTGGCAGGGCACCTTCAGCCTGCAGCGCCAAGTCAGTGAACACAGCCCTCCAGCCTGGGGTGGGGGTGGGGGTGGAGTGTGTAGAATTTAGGTCTCCCCTTTACTTAAAGAAAGAAAAATCAGCGACAGTTTCACCAGACTGTTGGAAGGAGTTAACTTCTGAGTGAACCCACCTGACAACACTTAAACTAGGTCGTAAAACCAAGTCCTGTGGTGATTTTTCTTCCCCATGCTTTAAAGCCAGATGTTGGATACAAAGTAAACTACATGGTTAGCTTTGAGGGCTGTGGATGTTGCCCGAAGGTGAGGAGTGTTAGGCCTGGACCGGGATAGTCCAGATTCTAGAGGCCCAGGGTTTTCCCCTTGGGTGGCTTCTGAGGCTGGGCTCAAAGCTGAACCTAGTCAGTTTCCCTGGCCATCTCAGTGACCTCTTTGCTTAAAATCAGAAGTTGGGACACATCGCATGCAATTATTCCCTGGAAACCTAACTCTCTTCCCATCACCCTTACAAGTAACCTTCCCTGCCAGTAGATGCGGAGGGAAGACTCAACTTTACTAAAGTGCAGGTCTAGCTGGCCGCCTTAAGGGTGTCTAGCTTTCAGAGCAGGGCCCGGTGCCGGAGTCCGGAGGAGGAAGAGACCGAAGCTCCGGGGCGCGCGGTGGCGGGCCCGATGCACCGGGCAGCGGGATCCCTTCCCTCCCGCGCCCGGGGCTGGCAGGTGCGGGCTCGGCCCCGGCCCAGTGGCGCTTAGGGCGGCCTTCCGGCCGGTTCCGCGGGGTCCTAAGAGCCCTCGGGTTCCGGTTCCTTTTCCACCCAGCTCCTGGGCGCCCCTCCTTGTAGCGGGGACCCGGGGAGGGAGGGCAGGGGTCGACACACTTCTGGGCGCGTTTAGAGCATCCGATTTTTTTTTCCCTTTTGTCCAAGTTGAGTCCCTTGGCTTTCTCTTTGTGTGTGTGTGTGTGTGTGTGTGTGTGTGTGTGTGTGTGTGTGTGTGTGTATCTGATGGGGTTGACAGCAGCCGCCCGAGGGAGCGAGATTGTGGTGTGCGGTGTGGGAACGGCTGGAGGCGCGCGTCGCTGCTAGAGACTTGGTGGAGGGGACCGAGGACAGGCTGGAGGTCGGAACTGAGCATCGCAGTCTCATTCGGGGTCCCTCCCCCCTTTCTGGAGGGCGCAGCCGGGTGGGGGGGGGAGTTGCTGGGCTCAGCGGGGCGTGGGAGGCGGGACGGGGCCCCCCGGCCGGGCGAGGCCACAGCCTCAGGGACAGGGGTGGGCGTGGGGGGACAAAAGGCTGCAGAGGCGCCGGGGGCGGCGAGCTATTGTTAACCGCTTGCCCGGGGGAGGATTTGCGACTGCAGTGGTTTTCCTGCGCTGTGGCTGCCTTGGGCTCAGAGGCTGAATGAAGGCCGGGTACACCCGGTGCGTAGCGAGGGCGCACGACTGCAGGGGCGCCGCTGCGGAGCCAGGGCCACCTTCATTGTGTGAATTTCCCGGTCCCAACCCCCGGTGCTGCACCATTGGGCCCAGGCATAGAGAGATCATGAGATGCCCCTTCCATTGGGGTCCCTCCATGTACCTTCCCTCCCCCACAGAGCTTTTTTCCTTTTTAAATATGCAGTCAGTCACCTTTAGGTTAAGACGCAGTTGAGCCATCAGTTATAGACTACGTGTGCCAGGATGCACGGGCGGGGAGCACTCGGGTGGGAGAACCGGAGCGGACCGTTCCGGGGTCAGCGGACAAGGACTGCAGGTGTCGCGGGAGAGCGGTGACCATCAAACAAAAAGCTACGTCTCTTCACCCCGCCTCGCTCCTAGAGGTTGGAGAAAGGTGTCGCCAAGGAAGTGACATCTCAACTCTCGGGTTCCCCATAGTGTGTGTGGAAGGGGGTGTCGGTGGGAGGGGAGCGGAAGCCCCAGGCCACGTTGGGGACCCGGGTTGCAAGAACAGCAGGTCGGCCGGGTGTCCGCCGCGGGGGAAGGGCGCGCCAGGTGCTCGGCTGTGCCACCCACCCGCGTTTGGATGGAGCTGAGTGGGCGGTTGTGCGCAGTGGGGGTGGGGAAGGAGGGTTATTTAAGTCTTTCATCCGGTTGCAGTGAGAAGCGGGCCCCTGGGGTGACAGCAGTGCCGCGGTCTCCTGCTGCTGCTACTGCCGCAGGTCCCAATATTAGCAACCTCTGCAGCGCGCGGCGCGTGCCGGGAGCCTCCTCTCCCTGCCTCCCCGGCCCCGCCCGCTTGCGGCGGCGGCGCTAGGACCCGGCGGCCGCAGCGCGCGGCCCGGAGGGCGGAGGGGCTGCGGTTGGCACCTGGCGCCTAGGCGGCCGCCGCGCCTCACCTTCCGCCGGCTCCCGCCTTGGAGGCCGCGGCTTGGTGCAGGCTCTTCCCGGGGGATTGAGTCTTCCCGCTAGATTTCAGAGTAGCTGTAGGTGGGGCGAGGTTACACCACCTTGATTAAAACAGAGGGTGCATTTTCTACCTGAAACGGAGGGGCCCAAGGAAGCAGGCTGAGCGAGGGATTCCTGCCTTCCTGCAGCCGCGAGCCGCTGCAGGTGACTGCGGCTGCTGGCGAGCTCTCGGAGACCCGCCCGCGGCTATGCGGGGACGCTGCGGGGCAGGGACTTGGGGGTGGGGAGTCTCACCCCGAGCCTGGCAAGGGCTTCGGCCCGGGAGTTTATGTGGGACCTTGAGGGAGCCCTTTGGTGTGGGTGATGTGCAGACGAAGAGGACCTGGGGGGGGGGGGATCTTGCCTCTGAGTGATGGGCTGAAACAAGTTTTCACTTGGAAAGGCTCCGGCCTTGCTAGAGGAAGGGAAGTGAGCAGAATTTAGGGCACTGGGCCTGGGGAAACTGAAACAGGCCCACCTCCTGGCGTGAGGTGCTGGCCCAGAGGTCCTTAGGATCCTAGATGGACATCCCATCTGGGTGACATTTGAGGGGACAGGGCCTGCCCTATCAGCGGGAATCCACTGTCAGGTGGAGGTGATGCCAGATGGGAGAGACTTAATGGTGTGCTGAAAAAAAAGTTACAAAACTTATTTGCCACGTTTTAAATAAAAAACACATTACAGTTCATTGTGCCTCACTTTTCAGTATCCTGGCTGCTTTTAGGCTTGGTGGAGATTCGTAAAAACGTGGTGCAGTTTGATATACCCCTATGGTGCCTTTTCATAAGGGAACTCAGTTTTGCTGGAACTGGTGCAGATAGAGACCCATCCGGAACCTCCGGTGATTACTGGGCAGGACCAGGAAGCTCCTGAGAGCTCCATTACTCCCTGGACAGAAATTTATTTGGAGACAGAGTTTTAAGTGGCTAGTGCTGACCTGGAATTCCTAATCCTCCTGCCTCACTTCCAAATTGCAGGGATTACAGGCCTGTGCCACCAGGCCCTGCTTAACCATTCACCTCTTCTTCTTCTTCTTCTTCTTCTTCTTCTTCTTCTTCTTCTTCTTCTTCTTCTTCTTCTTCTTCTTCTTCTTCTCTCCTCCTCCTCCTCCTCCTCCTCCTCCTCCTCCTCCTCCTCCTCCTCCTCCTCCTCCTCCTCCTTCTTCTTCTTCTTCTTCTTCTTCTTCTTCTTCTTCTTCTTCTTCTTCTTTGGTCTTTTCGAGACAGGGTCTCCCTGTAGCCCCCACTGTCCTGGAACTCACTCTGTAGACCAGGCTGGCCTTGAATTCACAAAGATCCACCTGCCTCTGCCTCCCAAGTGCTGGGATTAAAGGCGTGCGCCACCACACCCGGCTTAACCATTCACTTCTGACAGTCTCATTTCCAGCTTCTCTGCACAATCTGGGTGGCTTTTTTCCTTTTTTATTCTATTCCTTCCTTTCTTTTCTTTTGCTTTCTCTTCACCCCCTCCTAGTCCTCTTCTCCTCTTCCTCCTGGTCCTCCTCCTCCTCCTCCTCCAGAGTCACCAGGGTTGCTTTTGTAACCTAGGTTGGCCTGGAACTCTTGGGCTAAAGCTCTGCCTCTGGAGTAGGTAGAACCACAGTCTACTCCAGCTTTTCCTGGCTGGGAGAAATTATATATCTATGTACACACAAGTTTTTGTTTTTTGAGAATTCCATACATTTATATAATTAATTTTGACGATACCCATTCCTGGTTTCACTCTCCCTGGATCCCTCCTACAACATATCTCCCAATTTCATGTCTGTTTTTTCTTTTTAATATGCCACTGAGTCCTGTTAGTGCTATGCACCCATATGTGCACAGTTATGGGGCCATCCACTGGAGCAGGGGCAACCAACCAGTGGCCACTCTCCCAAAGCAAAGCAACTCCTCTCCTCCTCCAGTGTCCATGAACTGCCACCACCTCCTCAGCTAGTGGTGGGCCTGGTGAAAACCCCTTTTCCATTCATGCTGCAATGTTGACTGGCTTGATCTTGTCAGGGTAACCATCACTTCCTTGAGTTGATGAGTGCAACAGCATGTCATGTCCAGAAGACAGAGCATTTCACAGTACTCCTCCCCAGCCTCTAGCTCAGAGTCTTTCTGCCACCTCTTCCAAGATTGGCTCTGAGCCTTGGGGCAGGGGTTCAGATAAATATTCTGTTAAGGGCTGAGGACTTATAGTCACTTATTATCAGCACTTTGACCAGTTTCCAGTCTCTGCATTAAATGCTGCCCATTGCAAAAGGAAGCTTCTTTGACTAAGGTTAAGAGCAACAGTGCAGGTCTTTGGGTATCAATGTAAATATTCATAAGGCAGTTTGATATAACTATTAAGCAAAGTAACAATAGTAGTTCTCCCTGCCCAGGGCCTGTGATCTCCCCAACTATGGGCTTTCTGACCAGGTTACAGTACCAGGAATTAATGTGGAACAGGCCTTAAATCCAATCAGAAAGTGGTTGGTTACTTTCATAATAGTTATGCCACTGTTGGTTTATTTTGCCTGGCAGGCTCTGTATTGTAGCATGCAGGGTCTACATAGAACCTTCTAGCACTGTAAAAGCTAGCTAGAAAGGAAGTTTCTGGTCAGTTTGAGATTGGTTTCTCTATGTCCTGAAACCAAAGTTGTGGTGGTAGGGTCTTTCCATCTTGTTATGCTTGGCAACCAAGGGCAATGGCAATGCAGCAGCTTGCATGTTTGTCATTCGGTTTGAAGAGGCCCACTCCCTGAAGGGAGCTTTGAGAATGTGAGGGATATTTGGTGAGCAACTTCTGTCTGCTTTCCCACTTCTTATGGCTGGTTTTGGAGGTGAGGCCCAGCACATGTGTGCTCTAGGAGACTAAGACAACCTGTGGTTAGTGGCACATTTGGACAGAGATAGGGACACTTCGATCACTAGTAGTCAGTGAGGGAAAAAGGGTGTCAGTGGGAGAAGGAGGAACTGATGTTCTGTTCCCAAAGAAGTATGTGTGGGCTAATGACTCTCAAATTCATCAGCCACCACCAGCCTCAGACTGGGTCTTCATAGGAATGGTTGATCTTCTCAGAGGAAGAGAACAACCACGTCGCCAGTTTACTTGCTACTCTATTACCACTCTATCCTGTGGCCTTCCTGAGCCAAGGATGGCTAGATTTATTTGTTGGAGAGATAGGCCACCATGGCGTGTACACACACACACACACACACACACACACGCACCACACATCCACTTTTAGCCACGATTCTTTTTTTTTTTTTCTGATTCATTCTTTCCTTCCTCTTATTCCTCCCCTTTCTCTTCCCTTGATCATGAAACATCCAGTGTCTCTATAGAGACACCTTCTTCTGGGCTATCATTGATCTAGTAGTACTTTCTGTGTTGCCTATGGTGGTTGCTCAGGTTTGCACGGGTAAACAGATTAACATGAAGAGTGGGCTGTCCTCATGGAAGGACAGTGGGAGGTACTTCTTTGGCACTAGCTCAGGCCCAGTGAGGGCTTTGTTGACCTGGCTGAGGTTGTGGAGTTCACTATGGACGAAGTGGTACCAGGGGCTGATAAGGATTCCTGTCTGGATGGGGTGGGGTCTCGTTACTACGTTGTCAGGTCTCCCTGACCTTATCACACTGGTGCTCTCTGGGTGTGGTGAACTGTTCTGACTCATACATTTGGGTGCTCTTCTTGCCCTTGGGTCATGAAGGTGACCTCATAAAATCTGGGGTATTCTTTGTAGGTCTCTGCTTTTAAGGAGCTACAGAGAGATAGATAATGATTTGAGGTGATGAAATCTTTGCACTGGGGTCACTGCATAGTTCCTTCTTGTTGGAAGAACTCCTCAGAGACTCATCTCAGGTATTTTTTTTTTCAGGAAGACATCTTGCTTTTCCATAACTGAAGAAACCATTGGTCTTTGGATATGCCTATTTCTTAATGCATCTGCTCCCTACTACATGCACATTGCCATCATAGTTATCTGTTCTTCTTTCTATTATAATAGCCCCCTCCCCCTTGTTATTTACAGCTTCACTTTTTACAGTTTTAGTCAACTGTGGTCTGAAAATGTTAAATAGAATATTTTAGAAGTAAAACAACTCATAAGTTTTAAACACCTTTTATTACACTATCTTATAATTATATTATTTTATTATAGGTTATTAACCTCTTTTTAAACTTTTTTTGGTTATTATTAACCTCTTAAGGGACTTGGTTTGTAAATTAAATTTTGTCATGGGTATACATGTATAGGAATAAATGTAGTATATACAGGGTTTGGTGCTCTGTGGCTTCAGGCATCTAAGGAATGCCTCTCCATGATAAGGAGGATGGTGACAGTAATTTAAGGAGACAGGGCCTAGGCTATATAGCTCTCATCTTTTTTCCATTCAATAAATAGTATGATGCTTGGCTTATATAGTTTTCAATAATAGTTCATTAACTGCATAAGTGAATGCATGTGAATTTCAGCTATTTTGCTAACTAGAAAATAACCAAGATAAGAATCTTATCACTTTCATTCCCAAGTTATAGAATGATAATTTCAGACCGTAAGTGTTTGAAAATGGCAAATCAAGTTACAGATACAGAAAACAAAAATGTGGAGCCAAGAGTGCACTATGTGCCATACTTAAGGAAATAAGCCTTTCAGTCTGATTGATTGGGAAATTTCTGAAAATTTCAATTGTCCATTTGTCCATTGGGGGTGAAAACACTGTATTGCTTAGAGTTGTCTAAAGATTGGACAAGAGTAGACCGCCGAGGCTTAAGTGTTCTGGCGATTACAGGATCATTGTTGTGGTTGCTGAGATTACTCTTGATAGTCAGATGGTTTTGTGAAATTATGTTCTGTGTTGAACCTGACAGCAGCAGTCCTGGCTATTAGTTCTCAGAGCTGCCCCATGTTTAGAGGAAATGGATCATCACATGCCCTCTGAGAGAATATGAATGTCTTTTAGTTTTATGTGGTGAGGCCCACATAAACCTCTCCTTATTGGTAAAGTAAATTGCTCAGACTTCCAAGTGGGAAAAATGTTTCCTGTATTTCATTTTACAGTGAAATTGGACATGAACTAAGTCCTTGATTAGGGTGCATTTTTTTTTTAGGATAGTGTAATAAAAAGTGATTTAAAGGTGATTCCTAGGTGGTTGGCCTCTCATAGTGATAAAATGTCATGGTTGCGATTATTTTTAATTAATTAATTATTAATTTTTTTAAGGGATTTGCAATATAAGAGCACAGTTGTTTTCAGATCACATTAACGTTGCTCAGTTTGCCATACAATTAGGTAATTGGTACTAGCATCCACAGATGAGGGATACTATTCGTTGTTTGGTTGCGATTATTTTGAATCATGAGTGTTAGAAATGGCATAATGAAATAAAATGATTTCATCAAAAAAGAAATGCATCTCATGTGAAATGAGTCTTGTGGAAATATTTTTTTCACTGAGTCCATTTGGTTTGTGAAGTTGGGAAGGCTAGTACAAACTGGTTCACTTCAGATAAATGGTCCATGAGAGTTACAGGTTACAGATTCAGACATAATCTGTAATTTCTCTATTGTTTTCATTTATGATCTCTCATTCTATTAAAATAAATTTTCATGTAAGCCATAAACATGAGAATCTTTGTAACATTTTATGCTTACATAAGAACTAGTAATATCCTTTTAGAAGAAATAGTTCTTTTTTACATCACTGTGCAATGAGCTTCCTCCTGATCTAATCCTTTACATTATTAGATTTATGCAGTCTATGTATTTATTTGATGGTGGCCCAGTCTATTTTGTGAGAGCTGGAAAATTAATTGGTTAAAAATCCATGTAAGTGCTTTTTTATTACTCACATGAGACTGACTTTAGCATAGTGTTACTGTAAGGTATTTTTTTCTTAAACTTTTAGATGTAATTATACTTTTTCAATATTTGAAGATATTTCAAAATTAAGAACTCATTATTTGGTATGCATTGATACAGGTCTGCATAAAGCATAGTACTTTAACTTATAACATAAAAATGGGAACATGGCCAAGCACAAGAAATATTTGCAACATCCTGAATATACTGTGGGATAATCATCTTAAAGCAACAATGTACTTACGGAAGTTGAAGCTGCTGTTGTGGGGCCATAAAATTCTGGATTTATGCCCAGCTTAGGTGTTGTTATTCTTAGTGAGGTAAGCAGGGGGAATAAGGAAGTAAAGAAGATCATTATATAGATTTGATTTGGGGATATGGTATTTCATGCCTATTTTAAATCAAGAACTTTTTTTTGAATCACCATTTCCCCTTCCCGAATATTAGGTTATTTTAATTGTTTAACTATCTCCTTGAGGTTTAAATAAGCACTGGAAAAGAATCGATACTTTAAGCAGAGGTATTTGAGATGTGGATTGGGCGTCACTTTAGTTTTTCGAATGGCATTCAATAAAGACATAGGGTTGAGAGCTAGGTCATTCTATACATTAGCAAGTGAGGCTTTAGTAAGTAATGGACCTCACATTATTATTTTGAGAGACATAAGACTATTTTATGAATAGAATTTTAAAAAATTATCTGTGCATATCTAGCTAGGCGTGATGGCACATGCCTTTAATCTTAGCACTTGGGAGGCAGATAGATCTCTTTGAGTTCAAGACCAGCCTGGTCTCCATAGTGGCGAGTTCCAGGCCATCAGGGGTTCAGGGAGACCCTGTTTCAAAAAGACCAAAAAATTATCTGTGAATATCTTTCTATATATAAAGGTGGAAGAAATACACAAATACATATAAAACTGGAAAAAATACATTTATTTCTCCTAGTTCTAGAGGATGAGAAATACATGATCAAGATATCCATACTTAATTTTACATGTATGAAGTAGAATTGAGCCATTTCTCTTTCAATTATACTCTTTGTTTATTAGAATATGTATACTGGTTTCATTAGTCTTATTCTGGATAATTATGTAAAAGCTCTAAAAAGTTTAAACTTTGATAGTTATGTAAGTCATGTCTGGATATGGTTGGTAATTTAGTATCTGATTGTACTAAGGTAGAATGAAAATCTGTTCTTAAGGATACGAGTCTTTAAAAAAAAAAAGAGCTGTTTTAACTTGTGTGAAGTTTTCCGAGTCAGAAGCTGGGGTCCATTTCCTCTCTAAACCTCTGGGGATGCTGAGGCTCTGGGGCTCTCTGGGCTCTAACCCTCTGTGCTTTCTGCTGTTTATATCATAGGCATTCTGGAATTTATCAGTATAGCAGTGGGCCTGGTCAGCATTCGTGGTGTGGACAGTGGACTCTACCTCGGCATGAACGAGAAAGGGGAGCTGTATGGATCAGTAAGTACCAACAGACACTGTTACTTGACATGTCCCATCTTTGATGTGAGCTGCATTTTCTCTAGGTGAAAAAGAGCCAGAAGACAAACTGAGTCTGGAAAGCAAATTGGTTTTTCACTTTTTGAGACATGCCGTTTCATTTTTATTAATAGAACCTCAATTCTGCATCTTCACTAGACCAAATTTGCTAAGGAAATGCTTTTTTTGCATGCCAAACCATTTTCATTATCAAGTAAATAAAAATTCACAAGTGTGAAAAACCCATCTTCTTGTACTGAATGGGAGTTATTTTTGAAATGAATTGAAATGATCTCCCAAGCTTTTCCAAGCATTGTAATTAAAACTAGAAATAGACCATGCAGTGAGACTCTAAGCCCTTTCTCTAAATGACACCAGATTTTCATTAGACAGGAGAGAGAGAGATGGGAATGACTGTCAGATAGTTTGGTATGTAAGAACATAACAGCACTGTAATTATTTGCAAGCATTATGAATTTCTTTTTGCTCAGGTCTCCCCTTTCACCCTTACTAGGTTGGAAAGTCCTTGGAGGTGATGAAGTATTTTTTTGTGTCCTGCTAGGTATGAGGAATCATGCCTGATGCTGGGATGTAGCTGTGAATGACACAAAGTCCCTGAGTCTTTGTAGGAGGGTGGCTGACTTTATACCCTGTGTCTGGTTGCTTCTGGTAGCATAGGAGCAAATCACAGTGGGTGAAAGACAGTAGGAATTTAGTATTTTTTGCTAAATCGATGAGTATGACTAATGGATTATTATTATTTTTAATTTTATTTACTTTTTAATGTGTACGAATGTACTGTCTGCATGCAGGTTTGTGCACCTGTGTCGTGCAATGCCGCGGAGGTCAGAAGAGGGTCTCGGATTCCTTTGGAACTGGAGTCAAAGATGGTTCTTAGCTGCCATGTGGGTACTGGGGATCGAACCCAGGTCCCTCTGCAAGAGTAGTCGGTGCTCTTAACCGCTAGGCCATCTCTCCAGCCCCCTGACTAATGGATTATTAGTTACTATATTGAACTAATGATTTCAACAGTTAAATTTTTGTAACAAAATTAATCTTGAGCTTCATTTGTAATTATTGGTGGTCAAGTGGTTATTTAATCCAAGTTAACCAAACCATGAGAACCTTGATTACAGCCTACAAAAATTGAGGATTAAAAGAAGCTCAAAGTAGGAAAAGTTCTGGAGTCCTCAGCTGATAGAAATGACTTTCTAGATGCACTACTACCACATCCTATTTAAAGCACACATATATTGTGCAAAGATTTACTCAAATGTTGCAAATGAAGAAAATACTAGCTTTTATAAGTTTAATATAACATACACCTTAAATGTTTTAAAAATTAATTTTAGTGTACAAAAGAATGTTTTATGATGTCTCCATGTGTGTATTGTTCAACATGGCTTACGTTTGGTCCACATTACCTGCCTTGCTTCTCCCCTTTCTGCTGGTTCCATTTCTTCCCCCAAGACTTCTCCTTCTGCTTTCATGTCATATACATATGTGTGTAAGAAATACTGTTAAATTTAGATTCCACATGTGATAGAAAGCATGCTCTGTTTGTCTTTCTTCCTCTCATCCTTCCTTTCCATCTCTTCTCCCCTTAGACTCTTTTGCCTTCTGGCACACATCATACACAGACACACACACATACACACACAAAGACATATAGTAAGGGTTGTGCATAGGAGAGAAAAAATGTGGTATTTGCCTTTCTAAGTTTGGATTATTTAATTTAGCATAATGATTTTCAGTCCCATCCATTTTTTTGCAAATGACACAACTGATTCTTCCTCATAGCTGACTAGATCTCCATTATGTATATGTGTTATATTTCCTTTATCCATTCATCTGTTGATGGACATTGAGGTTGGTTCCACATCTTGACTGCTGACAACTCACACCTTTCTTAATGTCACAGGATGTGATTTGTCTGGTTTGAAAAAATCAGCTATAAGTTAACTGGTTTAGATATTTGAAGTGGTTCTTTAGAGAATAAATTATTTAAAAATATTTGTTAGGAATAGAATCATGTAGCTTTTGAAACACAGCTCTTGGCATGGCCAAAAATATTTCCTAAGTGAGTTTTCTGGACAATTTTAAGTACAAAGATATGTAAGATGCAATTTAAAATAAACTTTTTTTGGTCTTTTTGAGACAGGATCTCCCTGTAGCTCCAGCTGTACTGGAGCTTGCTATGTAGACCAAGCTGGCCTTGAACTCACAGAGATCCACCTGCCTCTGCCTTCCAAGTGCTGGGATTAAAGGCATGCACCACCACGCCTTCCTAAAACTTAACATTTAAATAAAAATGCAAAGCGATATTCCCCATTCAGCAGTTATTTTTTAATTTTTAGATATATGAGATGGATTTAACTAAATCAATCTCAGTTGTACTCAATACAATGCTTTTTTTGTTGTATGTAGAACAGAAATTCCGTCCTTAATGGGTAGAATGGACTATAGTTTTCTTTTTTCATTAGTATTTATTTATTTATTTATTTTTAAAAATTTTTTTATTTATTTCTGTATGTGTATGAATGTAGTGTCTGCATGCAGGTCTGTGCACCCGTGTTGTGCAATGCCGCGGAGGTCAGAAGAGGGTTTCGGATTCCCCTGGAACTGGAGTTCTCCTGGAATTGGAGCCTCAGACGGTTCTCGGCCGCCATGTGGGTGCTGGGGATTGAACCCGGGTCCTCTGCAAGAGCGGTCGGCGCTCTTAACCGCTAGGCCATCTCTCCAGCCCCCATTAGTATTTATTTTTTTGAGACAGGATCTCACTATGTAGGCTAGGCAGGCCTTGAACTCATGGCACTCCTTCTGCTTCAACCTCATGAGTGCTGAGATTATAGGCATGAACCACAGCACCTAGATTTATCACAATGATCTCCAAACTTTTCTGGTCATATATTCCTACCTAAAAAGTATTTTTATGAGCACATACCTGATATATGCATATTATTTTATAGAAAATATAGTTTATATTAGTATAAAACATATATCAAAGTGTTTTTAGAGGGTGTAGAGATTGAAGTAACACATGTCCAGGCTATATCATTTATTTGTTCTGTGCTCCAAGGGATTGCTTGGTATGCTCTTCTGGAATATTCTCTTGTGTGATGAGTAGCCTGTCAGATTATGTGGTCAGCACAGTTCATGCTTCTGAGATTTTTTGTTGACAAGGAGAACACATCTGATTCTATGTTCAGCAAAGCTGCCTGCGGGACTGGGCTGGGTTGAGCTTTTCTTCCCATCTGGATGATTTCAGTGCTTTTGGAGTTGTGTCTCCCCATGATAACTCCCCCTTTGCCTATGTGTACCATAGTGCATGGCACAGTACCTGGGATGGGGCAGAACACTGAATGTTGATCCAACCAAAGCTGTGGCCTCTATTGCAGGACATGGGAGCCAAATTTACAACTCTTGTCAATCCCAGATATCTCCTCTAGGGCCTTTTGAGCTCATGTGTACGTGGCTAATTAGATTTGTTAGATGTGTTAGCAATTGTCTATAATCTCAGCATGAAGGAGGCTGAGGCAAGAGGATTGCTGCTAGTTCCAGGCCAGCCTGGGCACCATAGTGAAACCCTGCTCAAACAACAACAACAACAAAACAAACAACAACAAACTCTCAAACCCCAAAAAACAAAATTGACCTTCTCTTGCCTTCCACATGGCCGCACAGCTAGTTGACAACCCCAATTTGGAATTCCAGTAAAGCAAAGGCAAGATAGCTTTTTCTTAGTGTGTTTGAGAAGCACATGCCTTCTCATGTATTGTCTCCAGGTTTAGAAATTGCTCTGAGGGAAGTTCGCTGCTACAAGCACTCTTCCATTTATGAGTTCCCTGCAGAAATAGGCTTTCAGGTGCTTTCCCACATCCATCACCACTCACTTCTTCACAGCATTGGCAGAATTACCTTCAGCATCTACCTGATGGTCTGTCTTTAAAGAGGGAAGCACACCACCACCTGCCTTCTCCAGTGTAGTTTCCAGAACTTTTCACAGACTACTCTGCCTGGGTCTGCATTACTGGTGTCCTCTCTGACACTGATTTTTCATGTCATTTGCCTCCATTTGCTACTCTCCAAACATGTTAGGCAATCTGACCTGTGCATGTGGGAGGAGGAGGAAGGGAAGAAGGAGGAGGAGGAGGAGGAGGAGGAGGAGGAGGAGGAGGAAGGGGAGGGGGAGGAACCTTTTTCTTTTCTTCTCCACTCAATAAGATACAATCAAAATATTACTTCTTCTTCAAAGCCTTCCTCACATGCCTAACTGAAGTTTAGTTTATTATAGTTAGTTTATCCTGTGTTTTTCTCTGGGCCCCAATGATATTTTGTTTTACAATTCCACCATTACAAGGCAACAGTGCAATTTGTTTTAGTGTCTTGTAGTGTATCTGAAGGGTCTGGGCCATTCTACATTTTATTTTAAAAATATTTTATTATTTTCTATGTGTGTAAGTACATTTCATACACACACACACACACACACGCACTGGTGTCATGCAGTTCCCATGAGTGTCAGAAGAAGGTGTTGGATCTCCTGGAACTGAGGATGAATGGTTGTTAGCTGCCATGTAGGTACTGAGAATCAAACCCTGGTCCTCTGCAAGAACAGGCAGTGCTGTTAGCTGCTGAGCCATCTCTCCAGCCCCACATTTTACTTTTTAATGTTATCTAATGTGTAGCAGTTGCCCTTGCTCATGGCAGGTATCTAGTAAATGCTTATTGCAGCGAAATGACTGTAGAATTGTGATTAATTTCTGTCTCTTTTGTATACTCTGTAAGTGTTGACCTTGATATATCTCCATTAGTATAACCAATATGTATTCAGGATTCTGAGTGAAGGAAGAATCTTTCCTCCATTCCCATGCCTAATTGGACTGTGCCTGTGTTATCCCTGGTGTATATGGCCCGAGGGGCATGTGACTGAGGCTGGAAAAAAGATAGTGTAGTGGCAAAAGCCTGGCCAAGCTCTTATTCTGCCTGAGCTCCTGAGCAGGCACCAGCCCTTGTTTGTCTCTTCTCTGAAGAACTTGAGCTTGACCCCATGGCCAAGGCTTTCCCCCTGGATGGACATCAGAATGCTATAGTTTGGATTTTTCCAAGCCTTCTCTGTCTTGTCCATGAAGATTTCTGCATACAAATGTTTATGCACCAAGATCTCTTTTCCTCTTCTGGGCAGAGCTGGGAGGAAGCTCCCTGAGCAGCAAGGTTTTCCCTTTGGTCTGTGTCTCATGCAGGCAAGATGGAGCATGAGGGGAGAACCTCCCTCTCCTGGGGCCAGAAGCTCGTGGTTTCCATTGGGTTTTGTGGCTATCCTAGCCCGTGTGGCCATGGGAATCACGTATGAACAAAGTGGATTATTCACATTGCAGTAAAGGAAGGAAGGAAGGAAGGAAGGAAGGAGAAACAAGTGATGATGCTGTGTCTAATACAGTAACACAGCTCACTGCACTAAAATGAAGATTTCTTAGAAAAGCTTTGAAAATATATATGTTATAAAAGAAGGTAAATTGGAGATTTAGAGAAACAGGAGTCAATTTTGGCAAGCAAATTAATGTGTACATGTAGCAATATACATTTCTATTTGGGGATTAATTGCTGTTTTCATCTCTAAGTGTTTTTTTTTTTGCCTTTAAGTTTGCCTTGGGGATAGATTAAAGGAGACAGAAGTGAATGGATGGAACTTCTTGGAAAAATAGAAAGGAGGCTGTTATGATAATGTGGAAACAGGAAAAACTATATTGCTAATGAATGTCACAATTTGATTAAAAGAAGAATTTAAATATTCTCACTCTGAGGTAGAGTTTGGTGATTATGCTCATGTCTTAATTTGTCCATGCCCCTTTCACCTATGGATTGTACAGACATCCAGGTCTGCTAGGTGTCTCTCAAAATCTGGGAGGAGAAACATCTTTGTAAATAGTTCAGTGCAAAGTGGAGCCACAGAAGAGTGTTGAAAGAACTGCTTGTGAAATGTAGGCAGAAGCATTTAAAGTGGACCTTGAGGGATGAACAGAAGTCTGAACAAAGGGTGGGGAGACAGCCAAGGGCATATAAATAAGCTTTTATATATAAAGATCAGAATGTCTAGTTTGGTTGACATTTAGAGAGAACATTATGTTGCATGCATGTGTGTGTCTCTGCAGGACTAGACAGTTAAGGATAGTAGTTTACATTTGTTACCCTTTTTTTTTTTTTTTGTCTTTTTGAGACAGGGTCTCCCTGTATCTCCAGCTGTCCTGGAATTCACTCTGTAGACCAGGCTGACCTTGAACTCAGAT
>VZQC01015648.1:1797931-1825261 GCA_009823505.1 Rhizomys pruinosus
ACGCCGCGGAGGTCAGAAGAGGGTGTCGGATTCCCCTGGAACTGGAGTTCTCCTGGAATTGGAGTTTCAGACGGTTCTCGGCCGCCATGTGGGTGCTGGGGATCGAACCCAGGTCCTCTGTAAGAGCGATTGGCGCTCTTAACTGCTAGGCCATCTCTCCAGCCCCAAAGAAATTCTTTGTATGATATGGGGTCATTGGAGGTGGATAGAAGGTTTGGATGAGGTGGGGGAACCCTGTAGTAATATCTGCCCCAGAACTGGAAATAAAGTATATTAGCTCCCTATTATCTGTAGGGGATTTCTTTCCAGAATACCCACAGATAATGTATCTGTAGATGCTCAAGTCTCCTTATGTAAAATAGATTATTTGTATCTGACTTGTGCATATATTCTTGTAGACTTTCAGTAATCTTCAGATGACTTATGGTACAATACAGTGTATTCAAGTACAATTACTCGGAATATTTAATACAATGCAAATTGCTATGGGAATAATTTCTGACAAGTAATATATCTGTACATTCTTGGTACAGATAAAGTTTTTTTTTTTTTGAGACAGGGTCTTCCTGTAGCCCCAGCTTGCCTGGAACTCCCTATGTAGACCTCAACCAACCACTGGCAGGCTGGCCTTGATCTCACAGAAATCCATGGTTTCTGCATTCTCAGAGCTGGAATTAAAGGTGTATGCCATGATGCCTAGCCAGATACAGACTAAAAAATATTTTTAATCTGTGGTTGGTTGAATTTGCAGATGTGGAACCTATAGCCACAAAGGACTGACTTTATCTTAGATGCTAAGAACTCCGTATTGACTTTATTTTTATTGTGTCTTAGATATGTACAACTATAAAACTAGCTATGAATTTCTTATACCTCTTTGGCAGCTATAATCCATGACATATTTATGTTAAAATGGAACAGTCAGAGCAGCAGGACCCAAACTGGTATGGCTGGTTCAAGGTGATGGATGATGTCCCTCCAGTGATATCTTCTCACTGTTAATATGTCCCTGATAGCCCTGGGTCATCCTGTTTGAGGTCAGCTGGCATGTTATTTTCCTTGAAGATATGGAGATGAGAGATGTCTTAATTCCCTGCCCATTTCTTCCTATTTGAATCACTGTGAGACCCAGTGGTTCTATTTGGCCTTTACTATCTTCAACCGACCACTGGCAGACCAAGAAGGTCTTTCTCTTTTCCTATTAATTCTGACAGGGAAAGCAGCAGCATCTGGCATTGAAGGCTATTTGAGACCCAAATACAGTCCTTGCTGTCTTCATGGTTTCAGGACCCTGGTTGGATGCAGAATCCTTGGATGATCAGGTCCCTTATGTGAAATGGTATAGTATTTGCACAGAACTTACATACATTGTAAATTTTAAGCCATCTCTAGATGACATATGGTAGCTAACACAATGTAAATACCATGGAAATAGTTGGTTTAGTATATTGTTTAGGGAATAATGACAAAAGTTTGTATGTGTTCAGTGCAAAAAGATTTTTTTCTACATATTTGTTCTATAGTTAGTTAATTCACAGATTTAGGCCATAGGAAGGGAAAGCTGATTGTATGTTTTGAATGGTTAAGAGGCAGTCATCTGGAGGATTCTGTGTTCTCCTTTCCTTGACATGCCTTTACTTTTTCAGTGAAGTGAAAAGATACATTCTTGTAGGGAAACATTCTTGTTGAGAACTTGTGGTCTTCCCAGAGTGTGTTTCCTGGGGGATCTTGCCATGCTGGTGTAGATGGCATGGTTGTAGATGTGAAGGCCTGGGCAGAGGGAGGGTCAGAACATGTTGGACTATGCTCTCTACCCTAGCACTTGCTCTGCAGGGGCAGTTCTAAGGAACTTTTGAACAAACAGGGTGGCCTTGTGTGTTTATGGAACAGAGTAGGTTATGAAATGCTGAAGTACCTCTGAATCTACTAAATTGTTGCTCTTGCTTTGATGGGAGATGTTTTGTATAGATATACAAAGAATGTAGTTCATATAGTGGAAATAAAGATGTTCATTTTTGAATAATCAACAATATCAAGCATGCTCTGGAAATGAATGGTTTCAACAGATGGTTTTAGTTGTCTTGTGTTTCATAAGAATGTGGTCAGTTGTCAAAGGACTAAGTAATAATTCTTTAAAAAAATTATTTATAATTTTTATTATATTATGTGTATGAGTATATTGCCTGCATGTATGTAAGTGCATTCATGTCACACAGCACCCATGAAGGTCAGAAGAGGGCATTAGATTCTCCTGGAACTGGAGTTATGGACTGTTGTTAGCCACCATGTAGGTGCTAGGAATTGACCCTGAGTCCTCTGCAAGGTCAGGCAGTGCTCTCAACTGCTGAGCCATTTCTCCAGCCCTAAGTAATACTTCTTAAGGGCATTCATTACCTTAGAAGATCATCTTCTGTATGATTTAGTTTATAGTGTTCCTGTGTCAGAGACAAGGACGGAAAGATTGTTATGGGTTGACTTTCTTTCTTTTTTTTTTTTTTTTTTTTTTTTTTTTTTTGTCCTTTCGAGACAGGGTCTCCCTGTAGCCCCAGCTGTCCTGGAACTCACTCTGTAGACCAGGCTGGCCTTGAACTCACAAAGATCCGCCTGCCTCTTTCTTAACATCACAGGCAGCTAGCAAGGAACAAACCAGGTGAAACAGGAAATCTCATCTCATACATATGCATGTTAAGAGTGACCATTCATGGGGTTTAGGATGTAGCTCAGTAGAGTAATTGCTCAACAAGCATAAAGGTTGAATTTACCCAGCACCCATGGTTTGTGGTGGCATATGCCTATAATCTAGCACTAAGAAGGAAGGAGTTCAAGTCTACTTCAAACTCCTGGAAAGTTTAAGAACAGCTTGGGCTACATGTGACTCTGTTTGGAGAAAAAAAAGGGTGGCATTTTTTTTTTCGTGAATAAATAATTTCTTAACCAGAGTTAGCCATGTAGTAGATGTTTTAGTATTTTTTCCCAGAGATATGATTTTAGAGGAAATTTTTTCAGTATTTCATGACTCATTTCTTTTTTAAACAGACTTCTGGCCTTTAGTTTGTGAAAATACTCTTTTGAACATGTAGTTTTAGGGGTTAGTTTTAGTTAGGGTTATACTATTCAGCAGGGTAAAGTAGCAACCCTGATTGAGGCATGAAGACTTGCCGAGTTGGTGTGGCTGAGGTCAGGGCACCTGATCTGAAGATTTCCCACATGTTGGGAAAAGTTTCAGGTTTTGATTTTTCCTGTTTGTTTGTGTACTGGGGACTGAATGCCTGCCTTCCCTGCCACTCAGCCACACCCCAACTGGGGAAAGATTTAGTTTTAATTCATGAATTACTTCTGAGAGGCTGGAGGAGAGTGGCTCTGAATCTAGGGAAGTTGCTCAGAAATAGCTTTTCTCCAGGCTCAGGATCCTCCTGGGGACTCATTCACATTGGTACCTGACCAGAGTCCTGTCTCTGCCTCCTTTGTTTCACTGGCATTTCCTGATCCATACTGGTCTCTTTCTAGACATTCCTCTGCCCCAGGCCCTGCCAGATGCTAGATGGGGAGAGCTTCAGAGAGTGGTTTTGGAAGCCCTGACTCAGAGGCTTGTTATCGTGGTGACCACCTAAAGCAAAGATCTGAAAGGGTAGAGGGTCCTTTACTTTAGGATACCAAGTTATGGTCAGCATTTAAAACAGTCTTGCATGTAGTTAGTACCTAACTAAATTGTGTATTAGATGAACAGATTTCCAGTGAGGTTCTAAATCTCTTTTTCTTTTTGTTTATAGTAGTTTTATTCATAATTGCCCAACCTAGAAGCAACCAAGATCTCCTTCAACAGATAAATAGATAAGTAGGGGGCTGGAGAGATGGCCTAGCTGTTAAGAGTGCCAACTGCTCTTGCAGAGGACCCGGGTTCGATCCCCAACACCCACATGACAGCTGAGAACTGTCTTTAACTCCAGTTCCAGGGGAATCCGATACCCTCTTCTGACATGGGTGCACAAACCTACATGCAGACAGTACATTCATACACATAAAAAAAGATTATTAAAAAATAGATAAGTAAGCTTTGGTACATCCCAACAATGCTGTGGTATATCTAGGTAATGGAATATTATTCAACAATAAAAAGAATGAGCTTTCAAGGCATGAAAAGGAAGTGGAAGAAAGTTAAATTTCTCATTCCTGTTACTCTGTCTGTCCCATCCTTCCTAGTGTTTAATTTCTGAGTAGCTCTGGAGAACCAAAAAGTTGACAGTCATAGGGTTCCTGACCATATAAGTGCAAGAGTCCCTTTTGGATAAAACATGTTAGGGAGCCTCACTTCATAGTGATTGTGTTTGTGGCTTTTGATTGAAACAATACGTTGGACAACAACTCCTAGGAATTCATGAACAGCATAAAATGAGCTGGTTTCTGAGCATTTCCCATTCACATTAGAAGAGCACAGCATCTGTGCCAGATGCATTTCTAGGCTTTCCTGGCTAATTCCTGCTCCCCTCAGTTCTGAGCCTTGGCTTACACTGGGGAAGCCGTATTAGTGTGTGAGTTGGGGTGTATAGCCATGTGACATCAGGGGTAGGGACAATAGAAGCCTAGGCCTATGGTCTTCAAGGTCTGCTTCTCCCACCTACTTACTTTCCAAATCTGGGCACCCTTTGTCATCTGCTTCTCAGATTTGCCCTCTGTCAGAGCCCTGTGACCCTTCAGGTAGGGCCACTCTTAGACTGCTTTTGCATTACAGAACATCTACACTCACATTCCCAGCTGAGGTCAAAGGTGAAGCTCTGCCCTCTTGTTTCAGGCCTCTCTGTAAATGGGCTCCTCATGGGCATGTATTTAGTGCTGTTTATTTTGTATTCTATGCCTTTTGTTGATGATTTTGTCACTTAAAATGTCCCCAGCATGGCAGTGAAGGACTTTCTAGTGCTAATACACCCCCCCCACCACCACCAAAGGGTGTGCTATGTTTTATGAAGCAAATTTGTATGTTAGAAAAGCTTTGCTGAGGTTTGACTTCTGGGTCTGATAATAATGAATCAACAATATACGTTAAGTAAGGTGCCTTCAAACAGAAACACACATAAAATGAGGTAAGGTATTGATAGGTTAACAAGAATGCTGTGCAGAAGGCTCACAGGAACCTTACCCTGTGTTTCCCCCTGAAGCAATGGTTCAGTGTTCCAGGAGATTTTTTAGAACTTAACTACTGTGAGTAATGAGAATTGCCATGTGTATAAATGTAGCCATATGTACATTTTGTCTTGTGAATGATCTTAGAACTGACCCAGGAAGAACCTGCAGCTTTTAGGGGGAGTCAGTCATAAGCCAGATAGCTTAGCTGGTAAAAGCCTTACAACTTGAGTTTAGACCCTTGGAATCTAAATGATTGAAGGAGAGAACTGACTCCCACTAGTTGTCCACTTACCTACACACCCTTGCAATGGCACAAGTGTGCTCCCCCAAATCTAAACAAAATGTAATCAACATAGAAAAGAATTATGTGGTATAATAAATTTTCTAGCACAATTAGGTATCAAAGCTCTTGAGAATTTGCAGGAGGAGCTTAGATCTCGGGTGGCAGAGGAGATAGAAACAGGCAGGAGTTCTTAGCAGAGGATAAGGGACTTGGGGACAGGGCACACAGACACAGTGGCTTCTAGGTGTGCTCTAATTCCTGTTCATGCTGTGGTCATCTTGCCTGTTAACAGAGGCTTCTGCGATGACATCTTGAGGGTCTTCCTCTGTCAGCCTCATCTACTCTAACGATATTGCCACTATGCTTTTCTGTGGTCTGTCTGGGAGGTGCTATTGAGCTTTATAAAAAAATCTGCTGCACTGGGGTCCAGTGGGAGCCACTGCCCTGAGGCACTGATTCTGTAGGGGTTGGGCCACGTTGGTTGTCCCTCCTGTGTATATCTCCCCATCTCCATCCCCATCCCCATCCCCATCCCCGCCCTCCCCTCCCCCCTAAAGCTCAAGGTACTGTTTTGAATTTGCTTGTCAACCTGCTGGCCTAGTGTATTCCTCAGCAGCCCTGTGACAATTCCCTGAGGAGAAAAGCCTGCATTCCTTCCTGACACCTCCTTTGCAGAAGGCTTCCTTGGAAGATTAAACGTTTATGGCATTAAGTAGAAGGGACACATTCAGAGATGACTTATTTCTTGCTTTCTACAAATGTTTAAAATCATGACTTCACTTGATTCCCTTTTAATCAGTTTCTTAAAATTATTCATTTAGATCTCCATTGAGGTTTGCTTCTCCTTTGTAAGGTAGTGCCCAAAGCTCAGTGCACTATTTTTGGAGTGATTTGTTAAGGTCATGGCAAGGATATCCTTCTCCTGGTGGTGCATAATGTGATTGCTCTGGGGAGTACCAGGTGACTGTCACCTGCCTAGCTGTCATGTGGCATTTCCCTTGCTCCTTCATCTTCCTTGACCTGAAGGAGGCTTTTCTGTTCTTTCTCCATCCTCTGGCCTTCCCTCCTGTCTCTCCCTCCCTCCCTTTCCCTGATAGTCTTTCATTGTCCTCATGGCTTACTGTGTTTCATGTACTTTGTCCTGGATATGTTAAGTTGGCTTATATGCTTTTTATCTCCGTATCTTTCTTTTTTTTTTTTTTTCCTCTTTTTTAAAAAAAATTTATTTTATTTTATTTTTGTATATGTATAAATGTACTGTTTGCATGCAAGTTTGTGCACCCGTGTCGTGCAATGCCGCGGAGGTCAGAAGAGGGTGTCAGATTCCCCTGGAACTGGAGTTCTCCTGGAATTGGAGTTTCAGACGGTTCTCGGCCGCCATGTGGATGCTGGGGATCGAACCCGGGTCCTCTGTAAGAGCGGTCGGTGCTCTTACCTGCTAGGCCATCTCTCCAGCCCCATTATCTCTGTATCTTTCAAGCTGATTTCCACTTACTGTGTTTTATGGAAGATTCTGGTCTGTATGTACATTATAAGCATTTGGAGCTTGAACATTAAGCATGGAGAAGTAGAGATCTAAGGCTTAGAATCCTAGCTTTGCCTCTCACCTGCTCTGTAACTGTTGGCCATATTTTCTATTCTATATTTATTTATTTGTTAATTTATTATTCATTCATTATTTGACAATTTCACATATGTATGTAATGTACTTTGATCATATCACACTCCTATTGCCTTCTGTTGCCCCTCCTCCATGTCACTGAACCTCTGTCTTTCATTTGTGAGTGAGAAAGAGAAGGAGAGAGAGAATGTGAGATCTTCTGGGTTTAGTTAAGGCTGCCTGTATGAGTTCAGGTGGCCATTATTTATCGGAGCATTGCATCTCACCAGTGGCTACACCACTGAAGAAACTGGCTCCCCTTGACCCAGCAACTTCTGGGCATGTTCTTAAACCATTCAAGTTGAGGTTATACATGCCTCTTATGACAGTGGCTGTGTAGCATTATGACCATGGGAGGAGACAGTCCCTGTGATGTGACCAGCTCTGTGCTGGGCCACACTGCTGCTCAGCTCACAGTTGCTCCCTCTGTGGCTATAGTGGAAGTGCCTTACTCTATGAACTCTGATGGTTGTTGTTATATGGGAGATATGCTGACCTTGTACTTCTTGCAAGTTGAATTTTGAAGTTAAGACTCATGATGTCATTCTGAAAAGAAATAAATTTCCTACATATTGAAATATGGCATCCCTTGAATTATACTTTAAAATGTCAACTATCAAAACCAATTTTTTAAAGATTAATTTTATAGAGGGGGAAGAGGGGGGAAGAGGGAGAATATGTGTGCTACTGGTGTTTTCCTCTGTTGTTTCCAATTTAGTTTTATTTATTTAATTAAAAATTTTTTTTAAAAATTTATTTTTTATGTGTATGAATATACTGTCTGCATGCAGGTTTGTGCACCTGTGTTGTGCAATGCCGAGGTCAGAAGAGGGCATCCGATTCCACTGGAACTGGAGTTAAAGATGGTTCTTAGCTGCCATGTGGGTGCTGGGAATCAAACCCGGGTCCTCTGCAACAGCAGTCGGTGCTCTTAACCACTGAGCCATCTCTCCAGCCACCCAACTTAGTTTTTGAGACAGGATCTCTCACTGAAGTTTAACCTCATGGATTTGGCCAGACTGGCTGCCCAGCAGGCCCCAGGGAGCCATGTGCTTCTGCTGGGACATAGGCATGTGCCATGTCCAACTTTTACATGGTGCTGTGGATTGAGCTTAGGTTTTCATCTTGCAAGACTGAGCAGTCTCCCCTGCCCCATAGTTTATTCTCCTATGTACATAGCTATTATTATTTTGTTCACTTAACTAAAGAAATTTGTTTATATAGAGGTTTCATTTGTAATTTTTGTTTCCATGCTTTTTTTTTTTTTTTTCCCTTTTTGGTATTTTTGAGACAGGGTCTCCTTTTAGGCCCAGCTAGCCTGGAGCTTGCTATGTAGACCAGGCTGGCTTTGAACTCACAGAAATCCTTCAGCCTCTGCTGGGATTAAAGGCATACACCACCATACCTGGCAAGTTGCCATGCTTTTTAATGTTTGCATCTTGGTGAACTCACTAGGCTGCCACAGTACCCAGATTATCATCAGAATCATTTTTTCTAGGTAAATGTAATTTTTAATTTAATTAAAATAAAATCTTAATCATTTATTTATTTATTTAATTTATTTTTTTGTCTTTTTGAGACAGGGTCTCCTTTTAGGCCCAGCTAGCCTGGAGCTTGCTATGTAGACCAGGCTGGCTTTGAACTCACAGAAATCCTTCAGCCTCTGCTGGGATTAAAGGCATACACCACCATACCTGGCAAGTTGCCATGCTTTTTAATGTTTGCATCTTGGTGAACTCACTAGGCTGCCACAGTACCCAGATTATCATCAGAATCATTTTTTCTAGGTAAATGTAATTTTTAATTTAATTAAAATAAAATCTTAATCATTTATTTATTTATTTACTTTGTTTGTTTGATACAGGGTCACACTATGTAGCCCAGGCTGGCCTGCAATGAATGTGTGGTAATCGCCCTGCTCTGTGTGGGCATGAGCTACCATGCCCAGCAAAGCATGCTTTTAAAAAGATCCCTGTGAGTATGTATGTTTAGAGACTTGGAGTGGCTAGTCAGTTATGGTAGCCCCTGTTAACAATAGACTGTTATGCCACAGAAGAGAGAAAATGTCCAGGAGAATTAGATACAGTCCCACCAGTGTGGAGGAGAGGAGAACCATTTGTGTATTACAGGGTGGGCTGGGAGGAAGAATTTGGTGCTAGAGAAATCTGGGCCGACCTGAAAACAGTGGAAACTAGGAATTAGGGACCCAAGGAGTGAGGAAAGTGCCAGGGATGGGCTGTCCTCCTTTCCAGTCTGACTGGGATGCTCTGTAGGTGTGGGTGAGGACAGGGATGCCATAGGCGCACAGACTCCAGGTGCTGGAGAAATGAAGTCTGTGGAAATGCCACAGAATGACTTGGATACACCAGCATCAGTTCTCAGTGCTGCTGCATTTTCTGCTGCAAACACCCCATTCCTGTATATTTCTGCCTCCTGGCTTTCTTATGGCATTAAGTTCTCTGAGGGCAGTTCACATGGTCGTGAGGGTCACCCAGCCTGAAGATAGCTCCTCCAGGTGCTCCTTGGCCAGTGATGGGAAAGAGATGCAGAAGGCAAGAGAAGTCCCAGCAGTAACAAGGAATGTGTCCTCCAAATGGCATCCCACGGAGAAAGCTGGCCTGGCTTGTGACAAGTAGCTGCCTCTTCTCTGCCCTTTGTTCATCCCTGAAGTACTTGCTCCATCCTAGATTTGGTCTGCATTTCGGATTCACTGTCCCTCCTCTTCCAATGGGCACCTGAAGTGGCTCTGCTCCTTTTGCTTCATTTCTCAATTTTCTAGCTCCTTGCAGTTTCTCTTCATTTCTTGTACAATTTGTCTATCCAGAGTCATTGTGGATACTGCTGCTTTTTACATTTTGATATTTCTAAGACCCAGTCATTAGGGTCTTAGACTGAGAGGGATCTTCTCCAGCTATCGTACAGCTCAGTGGTAGAGCACATGCACATATAGCAGGAGGCTTTCATTCTTGGCACTGAAAAAAATACTTAAAAAGGAACTTAGAAATCTCTTTGCGTAATGCTTGTATTTTACAGAGAAAGGCATTGAGGCCTAGTCTGTCAACCCCATGTGTGGAAGGTTGGCATGCGTTTACTGAGGAAATCCTAGGTAGCTTTTGGTTCTTCAGAATTTATCTTTGGGCTTACATTGTCATTAAACCTGCTGATCTTTCAAGTCCTTCCCTTTTATTTCTGCAAAGCATGTGCTGAATTGTAATTGCTTTGTTTATCTTGTAAAGTCTCTTCATTTTTCCTTTTCTTGGTTCCATCTCCTTGCACAATGTCTGATGATTATCATGGGGACTGAGCAGTTGGATCTGGCTGTCTCTGTCTGGTGTCTTCCACCCCTTCACTTATCTCTCAGCCTTTTGCTTTTATTTGTCTATCAACCTGGCCCTTAAAGGGTATCAGCCCTCAGTTCTCACTGATGAACATTTAATTTGAAATGTTCTCAGATTTTGTGTGTGTTTTAAGTGGTCATTGAATAATGTCACTATCATACCAGGTATAGTGTGCAGTAAGAAATGTGACCTATTGTGCTTTCAATCTGTTCTAGGACCCCTTCCCCCACAATTCGATGAACTTCCCCTATACGTATGTTTATAAAATAGTTAAAAACACATTGGCTGTGCATTAGCATAAGTCCAAATATTCCTTAAAGTAAATGTTGAACTTTTCTAAATTCATATTCTATTCCATGTAGAGCAAGGCTTTCTCTCTCTGAAAATGTGTGTGAAGTTTATGAGCTAATGTGGTTTGCTAAACAAAGATTCACTTTTATAAGCAGCTTCTGAGGAAGGCTTCTGAATGATCTTGCTTGTCCTATTTGGCAGAATCTGTCCTTGGCAGCTTATTTATTGCCACATGGTGGGTGAGCATGCCACATGGAAGATGTGTGTGTGTGTGTGTGTGTGTGTGTGTGTGTGTATGTGTGTGCATACGCATCCCCGTGTGTCTTTTTGTGTCTGTGTCTGTGTGTGCATTTGTCCATGTTCAGACCATTCAGGACATTGATCTCTCCCCACATACTAAAATAACCTGATTCTAGGGAGAAAGTATTTTTCTTTCTTTTCTTTATTTTTTTTATTCATAGGGGAACAATACAGAGAATGTAAAAATTCTTAATTTCATACATATTTTATATCTTAAAAATTTTTTAAAATTTATTTTTGTATGTGTATGAATGTACTGTCTGTATGTAGGTTTGTGCACCCATGTCATGCAATGCCGTGGAGGTCAGAAGAGGGTGTTGGACTCCCCCGGAACTGGAGTTCTCCTGGAATTGGAGTTACAGATAGTTCTCAGCTGCCATGTGGGTGCTGGGGATCGAACCTGTAAGAGTGGTCAGTGCTCTTAACCACTAGGCCATCTCTCCAGCCCCCATATTTTATATCTTATAGAATTAAAAATATACTTAAAACATTTAAAGTTTATTTAAATTTATAACTTATTTATATGATTATTTTTGAGACAGGCCCTCACTGTGTTGCCTAGGGCTGCCTTGAACTCCTGGGGATAAGTCATCCTTTCACCTCAGTTTCCCAGGTAGCTATGTGTATCACAATAGCTGGAATAAATGGTGTTTTAACTGATACATAAAACATAAAAATTGTACATATTTGTAGGGTACCATGAATACATTGTGTGATGTTTGGCATTGGTATTTTTGATGTTGTGGGTTGAACCTAGGCCTTATACAAGACAAACAAGTACTCTACCCCTGAGCTTTCTCTCCAGAACTTTGCATAATGTATACATCAGGTTAAACACATTTATCTCAAACATGTGTCACTTCTATGGTAAAAACATCATGCGCCTTCCTTCTAGCTTTTTGAAATACACAGTATATTATGACTGTAGACACCCAACTATGCAATAGAACCAAAGTGCCTTCTCCTAGCTGTCTGCCACGTTTACTTATTGGCCATCCTCTCCCCATATATTTCCTATATAGTTTGATGAGACAAAATGAGAAATTGCCCATTTATACCGACCTAGATGGAACCAACTCAATTGTTCCCACAATTCCAGAGGTAATGGAGATGGCCAGGGGCATGGAATCAAGGCAGGCCCATTGAGAATGGTGGGGAATTTAGAACTTAAGGTGGGGTATGTTGTGGGTACAAGGGGTTTGGATCTTGATTGGAAGTCTAGCAAAATAAGAACTTATGCCCTTCCGACTCTTCATTCTGTGTTTGTTGCTTTCTATCTGGTTGGGGACTCTCCCAGGAGGGAATAGTTAAAAGACCTGGCTTCTTATTAATGGTCCTTTAGTCATTATATATAATCGCCCTGGTCCTTGCAACAACTCCCATTAAGGCTTTACTGCTAGATTATTAATGAGGAAGAGTCATTGTGGTTAAGGGAGGTTTAAATACCTCAACTGTAACAAACTGTAGATATGAGAATGAATGATTACATCAAGGTCATTAACTCATGAAATGTTCAGAAGCTTTACAATTAAGTCAATGTCATGAATTTCCATGCTCTAGTAGTTTATATCCTGTGGCCAGCTGTTTAAGTGATCCAGTGAGTTGAGTAAATGCTGTAATTTACATAGTGTGGTTGAAGCTATTCCATATATTAATGTGGAAATTATGTTTTAAAATAGCATAACACAAGTAGCATATTTGCAATGAGAACTATTACTGTCTCAAATTTTGCTATAACTTTGATTTCATTTTTAAGATTCAAATTGAGCATTATACTGCCTCTGTAGATGAACTATTTTTGTATTGTCTAATATTTTTAATTATTGTCTAGATAAGTCTGTGTCTTCTAACATTCTTGGCATTCTCTGTGCACTATAATTTTCACATTATTATCTCATACTTTGCTTTTAACAGGAATGGTAAAAGTTTTGAAGTTTTAATTTCAGTTTTTCCCATTGCTCAGAATTTGATGGTCTAAAATGAAAAGAGGTTTCCATAGCTGCTAACATTCACCAGATTTTGTTCCAAAGCATGGGCTTTAGTAGACTTTTGAATTAAATCCACATTCTCCACCCAAGTCTAGTGATAAAATCCAACAGTTCAAAGATAGGTATGCCATAAACAGCTATAGTTAAATAATCTAAAAAAATTTAAAACATGGAAATACAATAAAACAAGAATTGATCACTTTATAGTGGAATACTCTATAAACTGTCTGCATTGGAAACATGTGGTGAGTTTTAAAACATCTGAATTCTATAATTCTAAAAAGTGTATAGTTTATTTTAAGGTCTACACTCCCCCTCTGCACATACATAAGAAGACAGGTTAATACACTTTTTTTTTTTGGTGTTCCAATTTGCATTCATCTATTTATTTTTAATTAAAATAATTTTGGAATAGAAATATGTACCTTAAAATAGCTTGGCTAAATATTTCATCAGTCAGAACTGAAATGTAGTCATAAAGAGATCAACTTTGCAAATCTTGCTAGTCTGTCTAAAACAAAGATGGCACATTGTCATAATCCCCAGCAAAAGGGAGAAACTGTTTGAGATGTATACATGCTATAAGGAACTGCAGTGGTCTTTTATTTTCAGTGATAATTTTAATTTTTTGGAGGTTATCAAAGTGGCCTAATTAATGTGATTTCAGGAGCTGGGGTGTGCCATTTGTTTTGCAATGTGGTGTCAACATTATCTCACTTAACTGAAGTTACACAGCCTCTCCTTCCCCCATGAGACAATTGAGCTCCTAACCATCATGAAAAGTTCTGGCTATACCATTTTAAAATTGAACAAGTCACTGTGTTTTCTGGGTTGACTAGAAAGTTATATTATGTGTCTCTAAATGATGCTAAAGCAGCCTGTGAAGGAGAGAGCCATGGCATCTCAGCTGTGAAAAGTTGAGAAATCCACATCTTAGTTTACCTTTTTAAAGATTTTTTCACAGTCTTTTTTTTTTTTTTAAGAGTTTTTCACAGTCTTAAAAATGTGCATGAGCCTGGTGTGGTGGCATAGAGCTTTAAACCCCATACTCAGGGGTCAGAGGCAGGTGGTTCTCTGTGAGATGGAGGCTAGTCTTATCTACATAGCGAGTTCCAGACCAGCTGGGGCTACAGAGAGATCCTGTCTCAAAATAGAACAAAACAAAAACAATGCAAAACAAAAAGTGCACAATAAAGCTGTTTGCTTAGGAGAGTGACACTGATACCTGGGCCATGTAGAAATCTGTTCATGTTTCTGTTTTCTTTCCCTTCCTACTAATTTTTCCTGCAAAACTAGTAGTGTGTATTTAAAAATCACATATTAGGGTAAAAACAAGAAGAAGTGCATGTGACTCAGAAGAGGCACTCGATTCCTGAGCACAGCCTGCGGCCACTAGCTCCTTCCTCATGACCTCACTAGTGGCTGGTGGCTCCTTGGGAAATGCCACCCCAAGTCCCATGGGTGAGTAGGAAGCCTAGAGCCTGTCAGTGAGCAGTGAGAAGCTGAAGGAGTGGGTCCTAAAGGAGCAGCGGTTTGCGTAGGGCTTCTGGAAATGTCCTTCACTAGGGTCTTTGCCACCCTAATGGTAAGAGGCCATAGTAGTTACCTCTTTTTCCCCCATCCTTACTGCTCTGCATATTTAAGTGGAAGATTAGACAACCTGTTTTCTAGATTCTAAGAGGTTAGAAGAGGTGATGTTCACATTCTTTCAGCAATACCAATGCTTATTGAGGGTTTCCTGATGCTCAGCACTGTTTTCTGATGGCATTTTTGCTTCAAACTTGTCTCAAAGTAGTTATAGATTGAGCATCCCTTATTGGAAATTCTTGGGACCAAATGTGTTTTAGATTTCAGATTTTGGAGCATTTGTAGTGTTGTGACCAACTGAGCATCCCTAACCTTTTATTTTTTTTTTATTATTATTTTTATTTATTTCTGTATGTGTATGAATGTTCTATCTGCATGCAGGTCTGTGCACCCGTGTCGTGCAATGCCACGGAGGTTAGAAGAGGGTCTCGGATTCCCCTGGAACTGGAGTTCTCCTGGAATTCGAGTTTCAGACGGCTCTCGGCCGCCATGTGGGTGCTGGGGATCGAACCCGGGTCCTCTGTAAGAGCGGTCGGCACTCTTAACCGCTAGGCCATCTCTCCAGCCCTAACCTTTTAAAGATGCTGCTACTAAAACCCGGGAAAGAACACAAAAAAAGTCCATTCAGTGAATGAGGGATGAGGTTGTGATGAGAGTAGGTTACAGCTTGTGAGTAGGTTACAGCTCGTGAGTAGGTAACAGCTCCTGAGGAGACCATTATGCAGATGGAAGTAGAGACTGTGAAATGGCTGTTAATGGCTTAAACACACTTTTTTTTTTGTATTTTGTTTCATTGGCTTTGATAGAGACAAAGAAGGAAATAATTGAGCTCAGCCCATCTCTTTAGTATAGGGGTAGCTGTGCTTTTCCATAAGAAAGCCCCTTGAGATGAGATTTACAGATAGGGAGTAGAGGTTGTCCCTCTCCTGTGGACCCTACACTCCTGTAGGAGCAGCCCAAGTACAGGTGGGGCTGTACTGCTCAGTTTCTGCAGTTCATTTTGTCCCTGTGAACCAGTGGATGGACATCTTCCTACCCTTTTCAGCTTTTCCCAGTTCATTTACCTTTCTTTGCCCTTGTTTCAACTCACATAACATATGTGCATCAAATGAGATGATATTTTGTTAAAACCCTCAGGTAGCTCAGTGGTAGAGCACCTGTTTCATCTGTACAAGGTCCTCGGTTACATCCCTACCACCATGAAAACCAAATAACCAAATGAAAACAGCCCAAAACCTTAATGAGTATTTTTGGCCACTTGGACAAGCACTTATGAGGAAGTACAAGCCTTCAAGAGCTATGTGTGTCTTAGGCCTTTGGGTTAAGAAAGAGTTAAGGGAGCAGCGAGATGGCTCAGTGGGTAACTGAGCCACCAAACCCGATGACCTGAGTTTAATTCCCAGGACCCATATGGTATAAGAAGAGAACCAACTTCTGCAAGTTGTCCTCTGATTTCCATATCTGCACCATGACATAGAATGTAAAAGTGTTTGTTTTCCATAATTGAATGGTTTTGTTTCTGTAATAGTAGTACAAACATTTCAGTCTGTCACATATAATTGTTTTGAAAGTGAGCTGAGGTCTTTCAGCAGCATTGGTTGGCTCTGTGTGGCTTGACAGCATGAGCAGTGCAAAATGAGCATGATGTGTTGTTCAGATCCAAATGAAATCACGGGGTGCAGCATAGGAGAGTGCAGCATAGGAGAGTGCTGCTACAGATACCTCCGATTAATTATGAAGTTGATTTTCAATTAATTTTGGATGTTGTATACGCAGAAACTTTTTATTATTGCCTTTCCTCCCCCTGTGACTCCCACAGTCAGTTATTCAATCCCATATGGACCAGAACCCAGTTTAAGAAACTATGCCTGGCTGAGCGTTGTGGTTTACACCTTTAATCCCATCACTTGGGAGGCAGAGGCAGGTGGATCTCTGTGAGTTCAAGACCAGCCTGGTCTAAAGAGTGAATTCCAGGATAACTGGAGCTACAAGGAGATCCTGTCTCAAAAAAGATGAAAAAAAAAAAAAAAAGAAATGATTCGAAATCCTCAGGAGGATGTGGTAGGTCCTGTGCAAGCACACCGTTTTTATATAAGGGACCTTGAGCATACACAGATTTTGTGGGACATCCTGTCACCAGTCCCTTGAGGGTACACTGGTACAAATGGCTATCTTTTTTTTTTTTAATTTTTTTTTATTATTTATTTTTGTATGTGTATGAATGTACTGTCTGCATGCAGGTCTGTGCACCCGTGTCGTGCAATGCCACGGAGGTCAGAAGAGGGTCTCGGATTCCCCCGGAACTGGAGTTCTCCTGGAATTGGAGTTACAGATGGTTCTTAGCCGCCATGTGGGTGCTGGGGATCGAACCCGGGTCCTCTGCAAGAGCGTCGGTGCTCTTAACCGCTAGGCTATCTCTCCAGCCCCACAAATGGCTATCTTAAATGAGGATGATCTGCCTTAGATTTCTTCCAGAGATTTTTAATTTAAAAAATTTTATTTATTATTATTTATGTGTATGAGTGTATTGCCTGCATGTGTGTAAATGCACCTGTGTCATGCAGTGCCCACAGAAGTCAGGAGTGGGCATCAGTTTCCCCTGGAAACTGATAACCGGATGTTAGCTGCCCGGTGGATGCTGGGAATTCAATCCATGTCCTCTGCAAGAGTCCAGTGCTCTTAACTGCTAATACATCTCTCTAGTCTCCTTTTCCGAGAGAGCTTTTTAAAAATAGCTACTTTGAGAATTTCTAGACCAGAATTTCAAAAGGCTTAGCTAACCCACAGTTTTAAGACATACCTGAGGTGAGTACACAGTACTGAAGTTTGGGTATAAAGCTGGGAGAAGGCAGTCTACTCACACAGGGCCTCTGGTGAAGAAGACGCTAATAGCACTGGTAAGGCTTCTGATGTCACTGGGCAAGCAAGTCCTTTACAAGAATGTGCTAATGATAAGGTGGTTCTCAGAGCCTTGACTTGAGCAAATTGTTTCCCAGGATTTCTCTATCCCAGTGCTGTGGTGAAAATGAAAATGACCCTGCATTTCTGTTGTCCTTTGACTGTTGTGACTGGGAAGTGGAAGAGATGCCCTAGAAGATGTCTAGCATATTCTTAGTAGATTTAATTCTTTTAAAATTTATATTGATCAAGGTGCTGCCTTGCTTCTGTTTATTAATATTTCTCCTTTGCAATAGCTGGATTTTGAAAAGCTAACAAATATCTAAAAATATAGCCTTTTGGGGGCTGGAGATTTGGCTCATCAGTTAAGAGCACTGGCTATTCTTGCAGAAGACCTGGGTTCAATTCCCAGTACCCACATGGTCCTTAATAACCATCCACAACTCCAGGTCCAGGAGAGTCCAATACTCTCTTCTTACATCCACAGACATTGCATGACACACACACACACACACACACACACACACACCCACCACATAATATATATATATATAATATTATATATATAATATATTATCTACACTTCATACACACCGAACTAAAAATGCAGGATTTTAGAACCTACCCCAAAGTATTTAGAATCTTCTGTGCTTTAGCCATTTTGTATAAAAAAGCAGAATATCATTAACTCAATAGAGTTTTTGCAAAATGCATTGAAGTAGTTTAAATAGACTTTTTTTTTGGTCTTTAATAGACTTTTAAAAAATCAGTATGTTCTGGGGGCTGGAGAGATAGCCTAGCGGTTAAGAGCACCGACTGCTCTTGCAGAGGACCACGGGTGTGATCCCCAGCACCCACATGGTGGCTAAGAACCATCTGTAACTCCATTTCTAGGAGAACTCCAGTTCCAGGGGAATCTGAGACTCTCTTCTGACCTCCGCGGCATTGCACGACACGGGTGCACAAATCTGCATGCAGACAGTACATTCATATACATACAAAAATAAGTAAAATTTTAAAAAATCAGTATGTTCTGATTAGACTTATATGGGTTGAACTTATCTAATTTGGAAGTCTGAAATATCCCCACTTATGAACAATTTTTTCAGTACTTATATGATGTCACAAGTGGAAAATTCCACATCATGAAAATTCACTAAAAAAATAACAATACAAGATTCCATTTAGGCAATGTGTACAAGGTATATTTGATACTTAAGTGAATTTTGTGTTTAGATTTGGGTCTCATATCCTGACATTATGCATATGCAAATATTCCCAAATCTAAAAAAATCAAAAAGTTCTGGTTCAAAGCCTTGTGGATAAGGGTGACTCAACATGTATGTGCCATAGAATACTGCTTTAAACACAGGAAGCAGCTAAATTTTGCCATGTATTTATTTCCTTTCTTTTTTCTTAACAGGAAAAACTAACTCAAGAGTGTGTATTCAGAGAACAGTTTGAAGAAAACTGGTATAACACCTACTCATCGAACCTGTATAAACACGTGGACACTGGAAGGAGATACTATGTTGCATTAAATAAAGACGGGACTCCAAGAGAAGGGACCAGGACTAAACGGCACCAGAAATTCACACATTTTTTACCTAGACCAGTGGACCCTGACAAAGTACCTGAACTATATAAGGATATTCTAAGCCAAAGTTGACAAAGACAATGTTTTCACTTGAGCCCTTAAAAACGTAACCACTATAAATGGTTTCATGCGGTGGGTTCTTATCGATTACCAGTGTCATCACCTCAGCCCCACTGTTGCCAAACTTTGTCGCATGCATATGTATGATGGAAGCTTGGATGGGAACATGCTGATTTTGCTCTGCACTTACTGGCTGGTCCTCCTAGAGGGCTGCCTGGGGCCACTTGCTTGATTTATTGTGAAAGGAGTGGAGAGAGGCTGAGTGAGAGGGTGCGTGTGCGTGAAGGGGCGAGTAGAGGGCAAGAGCCAAGATAGTCAAGAGGACCACGGCCTGATGCATGCTGGGAAATAGACACGCTTTTACATTTTGATCAGTTGAACTTCATCCTTTATCAGCACAGCTGCCATACTCCGACTCATCAGGATTTCTGGCTGGTGGCCTGCGTAAGGAAACGCTGCGTTTTCACAGGCATGGAGGGTGCAGTCTCACTCAGACTTTCAGTTCTTCTCATTGGTATCATCCCGGTGAACTTAAGCAAAGACCTCTTAGTTTAAAAAAATAAAGAAGAAAAAAAAAAAAGAAAAAAAAAGGAAAAAAAAAGAAAAAAAGGTTAAATTTATTTATAGAAATTCCAAAGGCAACATTTTATTTATTTTATATATTTATTTATTATATAGAGTTTATTTTTAATGAAATATGTACAGGCCAGATAGGCATTTTGGAAGCTTTAGGCTCTGTAAGCATTAAAGGCAAAGTCTGCTATGAACCTGTGGTAAATTCATGCAAGTAGGTATATGAGAAATTCTAATGACCCTAATGTACTAAAGACGACAATCTACTTTGTGCCCGTATTATTGTAAACTTCTGCACATTGCTCATGACACTGAGTATTCACTCTCCAGGCTGCTTGTTTCATAGCTTACCCCAGAGGATTAAAGATAAACTGGGTCTCAACCTTTCATTCTGTGTCTGTAATTTTCCTCTCTCCTAAGCCGGTATCAGTGTAACTCTGTGATGGGATGTGTGAGGGTTGATATATGTCTTGTTTAAATTTATTGCAGAGTATACCAAAGGTAGACAATAACTATGTTTTTAAATTTTATCCCATTTCTATAACGTTAGAACTGATATACAACATGGTACTGGGTTAAAATTCTCAAGGGACAGACAACAACAGCAACAACAACAACAACAACAAAATCTTATATAGCACAGATTTTTTTCTTTTCTCTTTTTTTGAGACAAAAATCAGATGAGCAAGATTATTATTATGAACTTTTTAGTTGTACACATGTCTATCAAATATGAAATGATTCAAATACCCCAGGGCTCATCACAACATCTTTTATAGAGGTTACATTTGGTGTGAACTGTCATAATTTCATGGGGCTGGAAACCTTCAAGTAAAACTTGTGACATGAAACCAATAAACTTTATCAGTAAAGACAGTGGAGGGGTGTTACACTCATTGCCTGTGCTTTGTTTTCTAAAATCGTCTTCAAAAGTACTCAATTTTTTTAGAAGGGAATTTATTGTCCAGAATATCATTTACAAAGCTTTTTATAAATTTTCTGCTGCAAAGCATAAGAATACATAGTTATTTGGTAGCAAAATTTTTGGAACTTGCCCTGGGACAAAGAAGACTATTTTATATATACTATAGTGAAAAGAGCCAAATTCTTAAATTAATATTTGAGAAAAAGGCATTTATAATAAATTCTCACTTGCTTGCTAGTTACCTTGGGAAATTGGAAGTGACAGTTAAAGAATGTGTTTGGATTTATGCAACTGAATTTAGAATAGCTTTGTTTTGCTCTGATGCACATTTTCTATGGGAAATGGAAGCATGTCATTGGCAAGTTAAAGCTGTTATGAACTAGAAGTGCTTGACTTCCTGTCATGAGCAAATCCACACAGCCCTTGGTGGTGGTCTAAGCTGGAACCTAGGGGGATGTTATCCTTCTGAGCACCAGGGAAGAACTAAGTTTCATATTTGGAATTGAATGATGTCTTGGAGGGAGGGGCTGGATGCTGTAAGACAGTTATCATAAAGATCGGAAAGTCTTCTTATGCTCTTGGGGATTTTTTTCCTTTAACTTTCTAAGTAGACAATGCATTGAATTCTGGGTAGTGTTCTTATTATTTAACCCTTTGCTGCTGCTAAGATGTGTATATATTCAGAGTTGAGTTTTTCCAAGAAACATTTAGTTGTTTTCTTGTTGCTGAAAAAGATCCAGCATTTGCCAGGTGTGGTGGTGCATGCCTTTAATCCTAGCACTTGGGAGGCAGAGGCAGGCAGATCTTTGTGAGTTCAAGGCCGGCCTGGTCTACAGAGTGAGTTCCAGGACAGCTGGGGCTACAGGGAGAAGAACACTGTCCGTCGAAAAGACCAAAAAACAAAAAAAAAAAAAAAAAAAAAAAAAGATTCAGCATTCGACCACAGGAAAGAATCAAGTTTCTAGGATATCACAGATACAATATTCCGCACTAAAGAAATTGATTTTAGAAGACAGCCCAAAGCAATCTTGAAGGAGGAGAGGTTCCAGATAAGTAGCTTAAAGGAATCATCAACAAAACTAAAATCTTCATGCATTCCTAGAAAATGCTACTTTATTTATTTATTTTTTATTGTGAAAATGCGACTTTAATGTCTATTTTTGGATGTATTTTGTTTTGGTACCCTTTTTTTTTTTTTTTAAGAAAATCAAAATGCTATATGCTTTTGGTAACCAATACAGTAAAATGTAATGGCCTATAAATAAATGAATATTGACTTATGCAATTTATGTAAATAGATGTTTTGGGAGAGGAGGTGGCTCAGGGTTTCTGTGTGAGCTTTACCCTGTGGGGTGGAATTGTCCTCAGTATTTGGGTTTTCAGCCAGTTCTTGCTGTAAGAGACCCAAGGCCGGTTGGATGGCAGCCCCAAACCACTGTGGGATGGTTGATCCTAGTTCACAAACAGATGCTCAGATAGCCAAACCAGTCTCTTGTTGGTGCCAGCATTGGCATCATGGTCAAAGATTTAGCCAGGATGGACCAAACTACCTTCCCATCTGTCATGCACATGTCCCCAAGCAGTGTTGAAGGACATGCCAGGTTAGCAATGGAGAACTCACTCTGCCAGGACCTGTTTTGTAGATAAAGAAATGGTGGCTTCAGTTGATGTTTTCACTTTATTCCATCTCATTAACACTACAGCATTATGTTATTTGATAATCTGTAATTGTATGTAAATACATATAGGATTATGTAATTTGTGTAAATACATAATTACAGACTTTTGAAAACTGGTAGTTTTTACTTGTCCATTTTGGAGCTGCTTCAGAGTCTTTGTATGAATCAGTGGAATTTAAAAAATGCACTCCCTTTGCCTTTTCAGCTTGCTATACAGTGTGTATGCACTGAGGAGTTGGGCAGCATAGAGGATGGGGAAGAACACATTCACTTGTCTTTCCTGTGAGCATTTGGTGAAGATGCCAGGAATCTTCGGGGTGAAGATTTACAAATTTGCACCAACCAAAATGCAGAGTGCTTGCACATTTTCGTGGATGGATGGACAGTGCCATATTGTTTGAGGTCAAACTCTGTTTGCTGCATCACTTGACCTTGAAATGTGCCAAATTTAGATTCACTGTCCATGGTCACTTGCACAAAAGATCAGTGAAGTGGTGGGGGTGGGGCAGAATGCCAGATGGATTCAAAAGATGTATGAGCCACCAAGCCTCCCTCCAGCATGTGTGTGTATGTGTGGTCTGCACATCTGCCGGTACCATTCTTAAACTGATATTTGATTCTTAAATGGAATGGAATTATAACAGTAAGTTGTCTGTGTGTCTGTCAGAGTGCAGCCCACAATTCGATGATTCAGGTTTGATGATTGGATCCTGGGTATAGATGATTTGGCTGAAAATCTGTAAACAGAAGCTCAAACTTGGGATTTTTAATCTTTTTTTCTTTTACTTTGAGTGTGCTGCTGTGGTTGCCTCTAGGTCTTTAGGAAAAAGTTTTATCATGCAATCTAATCTTCATTGGAAAAGAAGTTGAAGAAATAAGAAAAAATCCATCATAATTTTCTTTGGGAAGAAAGTGAAAATAAGTGTCCTAAGGTGTTTCTTCCTTTTGTATCTTCTGTTGACCACAGCAATACGGCTGCTTTCAGGTCAAACAATGATTGTGAGGCTTCCTCGATATGTTGGTCAATAATAAGGAAATTCTTAGGAATTCCCATTGTTCTCCAACTACATTTCAGCTTATATTGTGGAAAGCATAATTAAAGTTTAATTGTAATTAGGAATATCCATAGGCTTACTGGATAGCTGAAAAGCCCACAGCTAATTGTGGTTGGAACTTCTGTGTCCCATGAAGCTCCTTTCATTATGTTTGTGGGTCTGGCTGATTCCCATTGATATATGCAGACTTAGCCAGGTAAATGTGACACCAGGAGCTCAGGAGTTAAAAGCATAGGCTGTACAATAAAATCTATAGCTGAATGACTGGTTTGCCCTCCTCACACAGGGCAAGGGCAAGCTTTATTGACAATGCTCACAGCTCAATTGTGAAAGATCTGTTTTTTAAAAATACTCATGCAGGCTTTCTTATAATCATTTTTTGGGATGTTGCAAAACATTCTGTAAGCTCCACCTGGCCACTGCCTCTGGCTCCTAGCCCAAGCATATGCACAGGACTGGAAATGACAGCTTTGTGTGATTTCTGCTGCTTACTACTAAGGGACTTTGCCTAGTAGGATAATAGAGCTATTCTCACAAAGGCAATACTCCCAATGTGCCTTTGTTTACAGCTGACAAGCTTTCTCCCTCCTTCCCTTCCTAGTTTTCTTTCCTTCACTCCCATCCCTCCATCCTGTGGAGCTGGCATTAGTGACAGACAATAACTGTCACTGATGGCACCCACAGAGGGCAATCAAGAAGACACTGTGGTATAGCATCCTGAATCCTGGGATAAAAAGGTTTCAGGCTATGAACCACGAGATGTACACAGTCCAGATTTACAGAGTCTGGGGTGGTGAGGTCAAAGGTGAAATGTGAGGGATGAGCATTAATTACATAAAAGGGAGATAGCTATATGCTCTCCAGTGTCTTGTGTGTATTATGAAAGTGTTTTGTCCTTTGTGAACATGGGCTGGTTGTATTTTTTTTTCCTGATATCTGCCAGATAACAGTGGCTAAGCTGAGGGTTCCTCCATGGGATGAAGGGGTACTGATTCCTGGGGATGGAGAGAGCCCTGGGGATGGAGAGAGCCTTGGTCTTGAAGTCCAACCACTTTCGTCACAGGAACTTAGCTGTGTCCTAATCTATGTTGTTCATTTGTTACTACTGGTTCTCCCAAGGGAAGGGGACCCTTCCAACTGTACCTCACACTACTCACTTAGAATTTCCCCACATTGACTTAATATAACAGACAAAATCTGAAATACAATGATAACAAAACAAAAGATAAGAAAACAAAAGAAGTGAAAATATAATCTCCAAAACATTCCGTATTTTCTTCTCCTCCTCTTCCTCCTCCTCCTCTTCCTCCTCCTCCTCTCCTACCTCATCCTTTCCTTCCCTCCTCCTCTTCATCCTCCTCTTCCTCCTCTTCCACTTCCTCCTCTCCTCTTCCTTTCCTCCTCTTCCTCTTCCTCCTCCTCCTCCTCCTCCTCCTCCTCCTTTTTCTTTTATCTTTTTGGTCTTTTTCAGACAGAGTCTCTGTAGCCCCAGCTGGCCTGGAATTTGCTATGTAGACCAGGCTAGCCTCAATCTCACAGAGCTCCACTTGCCTCTGCCTCTGCCTCCTGAGTTCTGGTATTAAAGGAGTATACCACCACACCCAGATCTTATTTAAATATGCACTGAGCAGCAGCTGTATGGTATGAAACAGTACTGGAAATAAAATAGTAAAAACAAGGTATAAGTGGTGACAGGTACCTGTAATGCCAGTGCCCTAGAGGCTGAGGCAGGAAGATTACTGTGAGTTTGAGGCCAGCACCCCCCCAAAAAAACCTCCCAAAGTATAAAATACTTATTCAAAACAATGAAACAAACAGATGAAAACAGAACCAAAAAGCTCCAACAAAGCCTAAGGGCTAATGAGATAGCTCAGTGGGCAAAGAAAGGCACCTGCCACCAAGCCTGGCTGCCTGAGTTTTGTCCCTGGAGTCCACATGGTACAAGGAGAGAATAGACTTCTGCAAGTTGCTCTCTGACCCCCACAAGTGTGATATGGCATGTGCATAACACCCCCCCCAATGTAATAAGATGGCTCTGGTTAATTTTGAAAGTATTTTTATTTTATTTTATTTTTTTAATTTTTATTTTTATTTATTTCTGTATGTGTATGAATGTACTGTCTGCATGCAAATTTGTGCACCCGTGTCGTGCAATGCTCCGGAGGTCAGAAGAGGGTGTCGGATTCCCCTGGGACTGGAGTTCTCCTATTGGAGTTTCAGACGGTTCTCGGCCGCCATGTGGGTGCTGGGGATCGAACCCGGGTCCTCTGTAAGAGCGGTCAGTGCCCTTAACCGCTAGGCCATCTCTCCAGCCCCGAAAGTATTTATAAAACTAGTTGAGGACAGCTGTATTTTTCTTTGTTGAACTATTTAGTAGAATTTGTGCCTTTTTGTCTGTATGTGAATAAATGATGTACATAAAAAAAAGATGGCTCTGGTTAAGAGCGATGGCTTTTCTTCCAGAGGATCTGAGTTTGGTTCCCATCACCCATCTCAGCTGCCTATGACTCCAATTCCAGAGGATCCTCTTCTGGCCTCCAAAGGCCACCACATGCACATGCATATACTCCCCCACTAAAAACAACAAAACAAATCTTAGAAAGCTCAACCCCAGATAATGACAAAAGAGCCAAACACACCACTCTGATCTTGACACATAAATGTCCAGCTGCATTCTGCCTCAGTGATTATACACATGGTAACTACTTAGGATACTGTTAAGTGGGATGGGCACATGATAAAACAATTACAACTTCAGTAATTTTCTGTGAAATATTCTCCTTCAACAATGTATTTAATTTACATTGATTGACGTATGACAATGCAGGAACAGTCCTATTCAAGACCTCGTGTTTTAATCAGGACAACATTTTAAAAGGGTGTCCTCAAACTAGGGGATATAGATTGTTCCAGTAGATGAGCTCTTTCTTAGAGGTAAGTTCCTTTAGAAATCAGAAGACTGGAGACCATCCTGCACCCCACCCTCCCTTCAGGAACCCTAAAGAATAAAGCCAATGGGATTCCAGAAATTTCTGAAGTGTACTCGTGTGATGCTCTTTGAGAGCCCCATGACAACTAACTAGGCTGAAATGACATAGCTTGAATATGCCTCATCTCACTGACCATAAATGGGCATAAACATAACTCTAATATGGGAGAGATTGTTCATCTTGGTTAGAAGGACAAAACCTCTCATTTGATTGTCTTCACCAGAATTAGAAATCTGTAATCAGCTTCTGCTTTTCTTGTGGCTTTCATTTCCTTCTATAGTTACAGAGGTACCACAAATTCCCAAACTCCCTATTCTACACTTTTTTTGGTCTTTTTGAGACAAGGTCTTCCTGTAATCCCAGATGACTTGGAACTCACTCTGTACACCAGGCTGGCCTAGAACTCACAGAGATCCACCTGCCTCTGCCTCCCAAGTACTGGGATTAAAGGCATGTGCCACCATGCCTGGCTATTCCACCTTTTTAATAAGGGGTTTTTATTCTTTTTTTATAATATTGAATACTTTATTTTTTATAAGTATTTTTTTTTCAAATCTAGACCCATGTCCCCCACCCTATCCCCCACCCCACCAGAGCTCACGTATTCTGCTAAACATGCTTTCCATCTCTTTCTCAATCTTTCTCAAAATTCTCCATGTGGAAGTTGACTGTTTTGAGCAGAAGTTCACTGTTTCAGTCAGTTCTTTGATGCAGTCCTTTCTGTTGTTGTTTCCAATATGCATCACTCCCAACTACTTGGACAAAAGCTCAAGGGGCCATGCACAAGAAATACTTACAACTAGGTAATTGGCACTAGCATCCACAGATGAGGGATACCCTTCATTGTTTGTTTTTCTGGGACTGTGTTACTTCACTCAGCATGACGTCTTCTAGCTCCAGCCATTTTCCTGCAAAGCTCATGATGTCATCTTTCTTTACTGCTGCATAGAACTCCAATGTGTAGATGTACCCCATTTTCTCTATC
>VZQC01015648.1:1829365-1842192 GCA_009823505.1 Rhizomys pruinosus
TTCCTTTCTTCTGTCCTTTGAATTGCTTCAAGTATTCTCTGAAGGGTTGGTTTTCTGGACATGTATTCTTTCAGCTTGTTTATGTCATGGAAGGTTTTTCTCTCTCCTTCAACTATAATTGACATTTTTGCTGGGTATAGTAACCTGGGTTGGCATCTGTAGTCCTTTAACACTGGGAATGCTTTGCTCCAGGTTCTTCTTGCTTTCATAGTTTGCGTTGAGAAGTCAGTTGTAATTCTGATAGGTTTCCCCTTATAGGTCACTTGTTTTTCTCTTGTGGCTTTAAGGATTTTGTCTTTGTTTTGGATGTCTAGCATTTTAACTATGATGTGTGGTGGAGAGTTTCTTTTCTGATCTTGTCTGTTTGGAGTTCTATGTGCTTTTTGTATTTGTATTGGTTTGTCTTTTTTTAGTTTGGGGAATTTTTCATCTATTATTTTGTTGAAGATCTGATCAACACCATTCTCTTGGGATTCTTCCCCTTCCTCTATTCCTATGATGTGGAGGTTTGATCTTTTCATAGTGCCCCACAGTTCCTGGTTGTTCCACTTTTGTGTATTTTTGAATTTTTCATAATCTTTACTTGAGGTTTTTAGTTGTTCTGTGTTATCTCCCAGGTCTGATATTCTTTGTTCTGCTTCCTCCATTCTGCTTCTGAGGCTTTTTCTTTTCCTTTCCTCTTGATTGGATAAGTGTTTGATTTCCTTTTTCATTTCCTCTTCTGATATCTTTAGTATTTCCACTTCCTTTTGGAGCTTCGCAATCTCTTCCTGTAGCTCTTTGCTTTGCTGGTTGGTTTCCTTATCTTTTTCAGCATGGGATCTTTTCAGTGTTTCCACTTCCTTCCAGAGTTTGTCATTCTCTCTCTCTAGGTCCTTCTTGAGTTCTTCATTCTCTTTTCTTAATTCTTGATTTGCTCTTAATAATCTTGTACTTCTTTAAGTATGTTCACAATTGTATTTCTGATACCTGTGTCCTCGGCCATCCCCAGCGGGATCCCACTGTAGGAATCTTCCACAGGGTTGGTAGAGCTTGGTGTGGGATTATCCTGCAACTTTCCCATGTTGTCTCTTCTTCATGTTCCTGGCATATGGGCTTCTCCTTGCCTGTATTCCTATGTGGGTCCCAAATGCCTCTTCACTGCGTCGAAAACTTGCTTTGCTTTCCTCCTTCGGATGCCTTCGTTATTTATTTGATTGATTTGTTTTTTTCCTTTACTCCTTGCTTGTGGATTGTTGACTTCTCTAAGCTTTATGCTTTCTATTGGAAGTCCAACTCACTCGTCCCTTTCTGTTCTGAAGGTTCCCCAAAGAATCCACTTGGACACTCCTTCCTTTGGTAATCCCAGTTGGTGGCAGGGTGCGGGGCAGTGCTCTTTAGCCCATGCCCCAGTACCTGTGCTTCAGGTGGTCTTGGGAGATCTCTGATCTCAAGACTCACACAAACCCACCTTTTATACCAGCTGGGAGGATCACTCCACCCCCACAGCCACAAAAGCCAATCAAGCCAGAGACAACTAAATTAAATCAAACAACAATCTGCCTTGCTGAAGCACCCAGCTCCTACCTACCTGTGCTTCAGGTGGTCTTGGGAGATCTTCACCCATTCCACTTTTAAAGGGCAAATGTAGTTAGATGTATGTTACAGAATAAGTAGAATTGGTGTGATGTGATGGATGGTCTTTATAATTTCTCTAGAAGAGTTTATGGTTTTGAATTTGGCTGAGGAAATGAGAATTAGAGCAGTGTTCAAAGGAATACATATTGGCAAGAGAGGAAACTCTTTCATCTTTCATGAGAGAGCCTGGTTGGCCGAGGCCTGTGGGCTGACACTCCCTTCATGCCACTGTGCACCACCCCAGCATTTGAAGTATCACCTGGAGATTTAGAAGGACAGTGTTACCATCTTTGATAAGTGGATACACAATTGGAAATCAGACCATTTCTGGTGATTAACTTCAAAGACACAACTTCAGATTTTGTGGTGCCTTAAATGTGCCTAAAGAAACACTTCCCGTTTCTTTCTTTTAGCAAATTTCCCATACAACTAGGCTGGGTTTTTCTTTTTTCATGTCAGAGCCTTCATTTTATTCCAGAGTGTAAAATAATTACTCTTACTGAGATATAGTTCACTGTGTGTGGGAATTGTACTTGCGAAGCTTCATGTTGAAGTACATGAGTGATCCTGCCTACAACACAGGCTAGTCTGATCTAGTCCATATCTAGATCCTTCAAAGAAACTTCAGTGTTTGATACTACTCTGTTTTTCATGTGGTCCTAAATGAGTTTCAAGTGGATCACTGCCTTGGAATGCCCAACATGTATCTCAAACAAGTTGTTTTGAATGCAAAGGAGCTGGTTTCAATAGATCTTTCAGTCACAGAAAAATTTTCAGATGTAAGAAACTTAGCTAGTCAGAATTAAAAGGAAAATTAAAACAATGAAAAAGTAGGGCTAGTGAAATGGCTTAGTGAGTAAGAGCATTTGATGTACAAGTCTGGTGACCTGAGGAAGTAAAGGTGAAAGGTGAGAACTGACTCCATAACATTTTCACATATGTGCCATGGCACACACACTCTCTCCATGTCACACACACACACACACACACACACACACACACACCCCATTTTCTTGATCTAATAAAAGTCATTCTTTGTAGTCATGGATTTCATTTGACACATTACATGAAAATTCGCCAAAAACATTCTTTTTTTAAAAATATTTTTCCAGGTGTGGTAGCACACACTTTTAATCTCAGCACTTGGGAGGCAGAGGCAGGTGGATCTCTGTGAGTTCAAGGCCAGCCTGGTCTATATAGAGAGTTCCAAGACAGCTGGGGCTACAGGGAGACCCTGTCTCAAAATGACCAAAAATATTTTATTTATTATTTTTATTTTAAGCGTATGAGTGTAATGCCTTCATGTAGGAGGTAAACCCATGTCATGCAATGCTCATGGATAGCAGAAGAAGGTGTTGGATCCAGTGAAACTGGACTCACAGATGGCTGTTAGCTACCTTGTGGGTGCTGGGTATCGAACTAAGGTCCTCTGCAAGAGCAGCCAGTGCTCTTAACTGCTAAGCCACCTCTCTATCCACAGTCTTATGTTTTAGGTGATTTTTTCCAACATGTCTGTTATTGTCAATGCATGGCTTAGATTCTGATAAAAATTCAAGTATGGGGAACTTTTGGTTGAAATTCATTAATTTGTTCAGCAAGAAATTTATTGATCTGTATTATATTCCAGGATTACAAAAGTAGAAAAATACATTCAAATTTGTTTTCATATCAAACACAAATATACACTCATGCGCTTGGCTTGTGCCGACCTCTTGTGGAAGTGTTATGAACTAACTGTCACGAATGTTTCCTGTCTATTTTTCACAAAATACCCCTTTTCTCTGGGGTAGAGGCCTGGAATAAGTAAAATAGAGTAATCTTATTAAAACAACGGTTTAAATGACCTATCATTTAACTCAGGCCATTTGTAAATCTTCTTTACCTCAGCATTCAGCTGAGTGCTTACTATGGTCCCCAAAGGAATTACTTCTTGGTTTGACTTGGAGTCGAAAAAGTGTCTCTGAAAAATGGAACATGTATGAAGTCAATACGGACCAGTTTACTCTTTTGCTGTTTGTAATGATTAGTTCTTTTATTTTTAGTTCAGAACAGCAGTTAAGTTTCAGAATTCCTGTGACTGTTTTTATCTCAGAAACATGTGACAACTTGTCATGAGGCTCTCTTATTTGGGAGCCACACCCAATGGCTCTGAGCATACTCAGGGACTATATTAAGGAACACGTGGTAAATGTCTGAACAATTTATAAATGCATTTGATTAGGTACTGCTCTCTAGAAAGGGGTTGTGCTGATGAGTGCATGAGTATAAGGAAACTGTCTGAGGACTGGGACAGAACTGCATCCATGAATAGTTCCTGTTCCTACCAGCCAGGTAGGTTAGAAAAACCTCAAGAGTCATAGAATGTTGGTTGGGTGGAGGAAAGGTCTTGCTTCAGCTGTGGGGAATAATATAGTAAGGATGGTTTCAGTCTCATCTTAGATATTTTTAAAGCAGCACCAAAAAGGATCAAAGTATTTTGAAATCACTTAAAAACTTACCAATGAAGCTCAATAATCTTTATAGGAATAAAAATGATTCAGATTCCAGGAGGTACACACAAATGCACAGACTGGAGTCCAGTTAAAGAGTCACTAGACAGCCAGGCGTGGTGATGCATGCCTTTAATCCTAGCACTCAGGAGGCAGAGGCAGGATGATCTCTGTGAGTTCAAGGCCAGCCTGGTCTACAGAGTGAGTTCCAGGACAGCCACAGCTGGAGCTACAGGGAGACCCTGTCTCAAAAAGACTAAAAGAAAAAAAATAACCAGACATCCAAAGACGCTGGAAACTACAACCTACAATGAAGAGAAAAAGCAAACAACTATTGGTGCAGACCAAAGAAATTAGAAGATAAAAAATACATAGAAACAGCTGTAGTTGTATTTAATATTTCTATAATATTAGAGATATGAAAAGTATAGCAAAGGTCTCAATCAGACTCCCAGAGTTGAAAATGACAATGTGTTGCTGGGCGTGGTGGTGCACACCTTTAATCCTAGCACTTGGGAGGCAGAGGCAGGCGGATCTTTGTGAGTTCAAGGCCAGCCTGGTCTACAGAGTGAGTTCCAGGACAGCTGGGGCTACAGGGGGACCCTGTCTTGAAAAGACCAAAAAAGAAAAAAAAAAAGAAAAAGAAAATGACAATGTGTGGGGCAAAAACACTCTAAAATACTAGAAGGGATTGTTAACATTTTAGATCTTGCAAAAGAAAGACGAATGCACTCTAAATTATAGCAGTAGACCATGTAAGATGGAAAGTCAAAAGTACTTGAATAAATGTGACCCACACATTTCCAGATAGGTATATAATTTAGTACTTGAGAGTCTGAGCCAGGAGATCACATGTACAGGACCAAGATGGACTATGTAAGCAAGAATTTGTTTCAAAAGAAATTTCTAAATTTGCTGAAAACTCTAAGATGCTCAATGAATTTCAAATATAAGGAACATGAAAAATGTACACCATAGCATAAAATAATCAAATGGCTGGTACACAATTGTAAGAGAAAAATCTCTTTTTAAAAATTTATTATTTTTATTTCATGTGTATCAGTGTATTGTCTGCATGTGTTGTGTGGTGCCCCTGGAGGTCAGAAGAGGGTGTTGGACCTCCTGGAACTGGAGTTACAGATGGTTGTTAGCTGCCATGTGGTTGCTGGGAATCAAATCTGGGTCCTCTGCAAGAGCAGCCAGTGCTCTTAACTGCTGAGCCATCTCTCCCACCCAAGAGAAAAATCTTAAACAGTACATATTTTATATAAAGAAACAGTTAAGAATGACAGCAGACTTCCATCAGGAACAACACAAGGAAGAACACAATGGGGAAACACTGTTAGTGTCTTGAAAGAGAAAAGCTGTTGAAGTGGAATTATGTACCTAGCAAAGCTATTTTTCAAAAACAAAGGTGAAGAATGTGGTGGCACAAGCCTTTAATCCTAGCCCTGGGGAGGCAGAGGCAGGTGGATCTCTGAGTTCCAGGCCAGCTTAGCTACAGGGAGACACTGCCTCAAAAACAAAAACAAAGGTGAAGACTTTTATGTGAAACACAAAATCTGAATTCATCATCATGTGACTCACTCTGCAAGAAATGTTAAAATTGTAAAGGGTAACTGTTAATAAAAAATGTTAAAATATTAAAATTCATCAGGCAGAAGGAAAAATTTACCAGATGGAAATAATAATGATCCTTACTAAGGGATGAAATGCATAGAAATGTCACACATAAGGAAACATGTTTTTTTTTTTAACCAGATAATTTAAATCTTTTAAGTGATAACTGATTATTAAAACAAAAATAATAATGAGATTTAGTGTAAATGCAAAAGCAAGGTGCATAACACCAATAGCACAAACCTAGGCAGGAATAAATGGACACACTACTATAAGGTTCTCATATGCCAAGTGGAGTAGTATGATACAGTACATGAAAGATGTTTGGTATCACCCCAAAATTAGTGACTAAAAACTAGAGTCATAACAAGATTGTGTACTCATATCTGTCCACACAAATAACCACATCAAATGTTAATGGTAGAGAGTGTCAGATTGAATCAACAAACATAATCTCCAACTCTCTGCTAAGGATAACATCTTAAATGTAGGCACACCGATAGTTTCAAAGTAAAAAAGATGAAAAGTACGCTAATACCATCAAAAGAGAGCAAATATGGCTATATTAACAGTAAATAAGGTAGATTTGCAGCAAAAATATTACTGGGGATAAATAAGTTCATTTTGGGGGCCGAAGAGATGATTCAGAGGTTAAGAACAACTGCTCTTATAGAGGACCCAGGTTCAGTTCCTAGGACCCACATAGCAGCCAACCATCTGTAACTCCAGTTACAGGGGAATCCGATGCCCTCTTCTGACCTCTGTGGGCACTGCAGAATATGGGTGCACTTGGACACATGTAGACAATACACTTATACACATAAACTAAGAATAATAAATAAAATATTTTAAATAATGTCATTTTGTAAAAATAAACAATAATAAATGGTTGTGTTTTAGCTCACTGTAGCAATACAAAAAGTTTTTGCACCTAATAAACAGAGACAGTATACACATAAGTAGAAAGTGGCAACACCTTAGGGAGAAAAAGGCAAATTCACAGTTATAATTTAAGATGTCAATAACTAGCCTCACATGACTTTAATTGCAGCACCCAGGAGGCAGAGGCAGACATATCTCTTTGAGATCAAGGCCAGCCTGGTCTACATAGCAAGTTCCAAGCCAGCTGTGGCTGCAAGGAGACCCTGTCTCAAAAAAAGACCAAAGAGGGAAAGAAAGATTTCAGTAACCTTCTTTAACTTCTAGAACAAATAGACAACAAATCATTAAGAATATTGGTTTGCATAGCAACGCCAACCAACATCACCCAACTGACATTTCTAAAGCATTCCACCAAGCAAAGGCAAAATATTTATCTTTCTCAAAAGCACAAGGAACATTTCCCAACATATTCTGAGCCATAACGTAACCCTCAGTAAATGTAAAGGGATTTGAGTCTAGTAAGTATGTTCTCTGACAACAGAATTCAGTATACTTAAAGGTAGTTGTGTTTCCCAAATGATGGAAACTTAAAAACATGCCTTAACCCACACATCAAGGAAGAAACCAAGAGTGAAATTGCAAAGTAGTGTGAAATGAATAAAATTTAAAATGCAACATAAAAATTATCTGACACTATTCAATGAATACTTAAGGGGAATTTCTAACACTAAATTCCTGTGTTAGAAAAGAAGAATGTTCTCAAATCAGTAATCTGAACTCTTATCTTAAGAAACTAAAAGTAAGAAAAAATAAACACAGAATAAGCAGAAAAAAGGAAATATAAAAATCTGAGTGGAAACCAAGGAAACAGAAAAACAATAAGAACAACAAAAAACAATGAAGTAACAAAGTTTTACAAAATCAATAAAATAGATATGCCTGATTAGAACGAAGACACATAAGTACAAATAGAAAATTACAGAAAACATAAAAAATGGAGATAAAATAAGTATAGATTCCATAGAGGTTAAATAAAGGAATTTTAAGTACAACTTAAACTTTGTTTCATGTTTAACAAATACAACAATTTAGATAAGTTGGAAAATTCTTCAAAAAACACAAATGCCCAAACTTGCCTAAAGAGAAACATATAGCATCAGTTATATTTTATCATGTAAAAATTTTGTTGGATTTAACTTGCTAAAATTATGTAGAGGATTTTCATATCTATGATAATGAGCAATGATGAATATGGTTTTCTGTTCCTATAGTCTCTGTCTCTCCTCTCTCTAGTTTAATTTATAAGTATCCTCTTCTCTTCAGTTTCCTGAGTTTATTTTAAAATATTGTTTTTTGCAGGGCGTGGTGGTGCACGCCTTTAATCCTAGCATTTGGGAGGCAGAGGCAGGCGGATCTTTGTGAGTTCAAGGCCAGCCTGGTCTACAAAGTGAGTTCCAGGACAGCTGGAGCTACAGGGAGACCCTGTCTCGAAAAGACCAAAAAAAAAAAAAAAAATAAAGGTTTTTCTTAAATGTTTGGCAGACATTACCAGTGATGCCATCTCAACTTAGCGGGTTTATGGTAAAGCTTATAATTAAAATTCACTTTCTTACAAAATATAAATATAAATATAAATACAAATATAAACTCTGAGAGGAGTTTGTCTCAAGAATTAAAATTTGTTTAATAAAAAATCATTTAATACAATTTGTTTTGTTACCAAACAAATACCTTATTATCATCATAATAAAAACTACAATAAGTACAGGACAAAATACAACTTATTCCTGTTGAAACTCCCACAAATTAGAAATAGAAAGAAACTTCCTTAATCCCATAAAGGGTTTCTATGAGAAAATTATAGTGACCACCATACTTAGGAAATACTGGGCATATTAGTCTATGTTTCAGGAACACAACAACAATGGCTGCGTTTAACACTTCTGCTTGGGTGAAGAGCTCCCCCCTACCTTGACCCCTACCATGTAGTAGAGTCAAGGCCATCAACAAGGTCATACCTGAAGGAAAGCATGAAGAAAACCTCCTTAGTAGGCATCATGGTCATCTGTGTAGACAGCAAGTTCAAATCTACAGAAAAGTTATAACTAAAAAGTAAGCTTATCAGAGTTGGAGGGTGCAAAAGCAACATACAAAAATAATGTATTAATAAGCTACATTTCTACACTTTATTATTGGATATTGACATAAGAACACTATTTAGTAAATAAAATACAAAATAAAGATTGAAAATGACAAAAGGCTCAAGACTAAAGTACCACACATACCATATTCGTACAGGCTATGACGTCAGTTGTTTCTTCCAGACTGTGGTCCCAAGGCCATCCCAACCTCAACCTCACAAGCACGTTTCATTCAATTTTAATTCGTTTCATGTTTTGGAGCTGAAAAATGGAGTCAGAACCAGAGAGATGGCTCAGCACTTGCTGTCAAGTCTGACGATCTGAGTTAGATCCTCAGAACCCACATGTCAGAAACAGAGAACTGACTCCCACAAGTTGTCCTCTGAGCTCCACATGCATGCTGTGGCATGAGCACCCCCCCAAATATTGGAAAAATATCAATAAAAATCCTGATTCTTTTTTAGAAAGATTTTATTAATCACCTTCTTTAAGAAGTAATGTGATAACATTGAAAGACTTGGAGAATTTTGAAAGAGAGTGAATGGCAAACTCACACTGACAAATTTCACATTATTGTTAAAGCATGGTAGTAGAGGTTTGCCAGTAGTCAATGTTCAGAAATTATAGTAGACATGGAATTTTAAATTTGTGTTCTAAGATATAGTTACATATTTTAGTTTGAGGAGTATAACAGCTCAGTTTAGTTATTATACTTATTTCTATTTCTTTTGTTGTTATTCCCTTTAATTTTATATTACTCCAAAGTACACATATATACACTCCACATATATACCAAAATGACAGAGTCTGAAAATAAGCTATAGGTTAATTCCAAAACATGTTTGGGATTCACATTTTAACAGTAATTTTGCATGCAGGCAGAAATATAACATTACATTCCCAGGTTACATAACAAGTTGCTGTATTTTCAAAGAAGATATTGATTCTTTCTCATAAATCTTAGAACTTGGGAAAATAGAGGCATAAACTTCAAGTTATATCTATAGTAGGATCAGGCTTGGCTTACATATAAGAATTTGGTTGCTAGGATCCACACATGAGGGACACCATACATTGTTCATCTTTCTGGGACTGTGTTATTTCATTTAGCATAATGGCTACCCATCCATTTACCCACAAATTTCATGTCATCTTTCTTTACTGCTGCATAGAACTCCATTGTGTAGATGTAGCACATTTTCATTATCCACTCATCAGCTGAGGGACACTTGGGTTGCTTCCAGCTCTTCGCTATTGTGAAGAGAACTGCAATAAACATGGTTGTGCATGTATCTCTGCAATATGATAGATCTTCTGGGTATATACCCAGAAGTGGTATGACTGGATCAAGTGGTAAGTTCATTTTGAGCCTTTTACGAGTTCTCCACACTGCTTTTCATAGGGATTACATGAGTTTGCATTCCCACCAGCAGTGGTTCACACAGTGGTCCCCTTTCTGGAACCGAAACCTCTCCAGCATTTGGTATCCTTTGTTTTCTTGATCATAGTCAGTCTTACCAGAGTAAGATGAAATTTTAAAGTGATGTTAATTTGCATTTCTTTAATTACTACTGATGTTGAACACTTTTTAAGATGCTTTTCAGCCATTTTTACTTCTTTGTAGAGTTTCTGCTCAGATCTTTACTCCATCTTTTGATTGGGTCATTTGTTTTCTTGCTCTTTTGCTTTTTTAGTAATTTATAAAATCTGGATGTTAGACCTATGTCAGATGTGTCACTGGTGAAGAAGTCCTCCCACTCTGTGGGTTTTCTCTTCACTTATTTGATTATTTCTTTCGCTGTACAGAAGCTTTTTAGTTTAATGAGTTTCTACTTGTTGATTGTTGATGTCATTTCCTGCACAACTACTGTCTGATTTAGAAAGTCTTTTCTACCCCTATATCTTATAGATTATTGCCAAAGTTTTCTTCTATCATTTTCAGAGTTTCAGGATTCACATTGAGATCTTTGATCCATTTGGAGTTGATTTTTGTACAGGGTGAAAGGTCAGGGTTTAGTTTTATTCTTCTGCAGATGGTAATCCAGTTTTGCCAGCACCATTTGCTGAAGATGCTGCCTTTCTTCCATTGAGTCTTCTTGGCCTCTTTGTCAAATGTGAGGTGGCTGAAATTGCATGTATTCAAGTTTGGATCTTCAATTTTGTTCTATTGATCTATGGGTCTGTTTTCATGCCAAGCTGCTTTTATGACTATAGTCCTGTAATATAGTTTGAAGTCTGGTATGGTAATCTGCCCTGAATTGCTCTTTGTGTTCAGGGTTGCTTTGGTTATCCAGGGTCTTTCATTTTTCCATATGAATTTTAGGATTTTTTCTAATTCTTTGAAGAAAGTAATGGGGATTTTAATTGAGATTGCATTGAATCTATATAGTGTTTTGGGTAGGATGGTCAATTTTACTATATTAATTCTTCCAATCCATGAACATCGAAGGTCCTTCCATTTTCTGATGTCTTTGTCAATCTGTTTCTTCAAGGATTTAAAAATTTCATTGTAGAGCTCTTTAGTGTATTTGGTCAGGTTTTTTTCAGAGATATTTTATTCATTTATTTATTTTTGAGGCTACTGTGAATGGGAAGGTCTCCCTGTATTCCTTCTCCAATTGCTTGTTGTTGGCATAAAGAAAGGCTACTGATTTTCTAGATTAATTTTGTAGCCTGCCACTTTGCTGAAACTGTTAATCATTTCTAGGAGTTTTCTGGTGGAATTTTTGGCATCCCTTAGGTATACTATCATATCATCTCCAAAAAGGGATAGTTTGACCTCCTCTTTTTCAACCTCCTTTGATTTCCTTTTCTTGTCTTATTGCTATAGCAAGCATTTCCACCACTATATTGAAAAGGAGTGGAGATAGGGAACACCCTTGCCAGGTTCCTTAGTTAAGGGGGAAGGCTTCTAGTTTTTCCCCATTTAGAATGATGTTGGCTGTGGGTTTGTTGTATATGGCTTTAATTATGTTCAGGAATGTGCCCTCCAGTCCAATTACCTTTAGGACTTTAAATGCGGCCTTTTGGATTTTATTGAAGGTCTTTTCTGCATCAATTAAGATGACCATGTGGCTTTTGTCTTTCAGTCCATTTATGTGCTTTATGACATTTATTGATTTATGTATGTTGAATTATACCTGCATCTCTGTTATAAATCTGACTTGGTCATGGTGGATGACTTTTTGTTGTGTGCTTATGCAGTTTGCAAGTATTTTGTTGAGAATTTTTGCATCTATGTTCTTTAAAGAAATGTCTCTATAGTTTTCTTTTTTTGGTTGTATTTTTGCCTAGTTTTGGTATTAGAGTGATGCTGGCTTCATAGAAGGAATTTGGGAGAATTCTCTCTGTTTCTATCCTTTTGAATAATTTGAGTAATAGTGGTTGTTGGTTGTCTTTAAATGTCTTATAGAATTCTGCCATAAATCTGTCTGGGCCTGGGCTTTCTTTAGTTGGGAGGTTTTGAATCACTGTTTCAATTTCCTCATATGTTATGGGTCTGTTTAAACTGCTGAACTCTTCTTGATTAAGCTTTGGTGTTTTCCATGATGTCAGATATTCATCCATTTCTCTTAGGTTTTCAAATTTAATAGAGTGTAGGTTTTTAAAATATTCTCATATAATTGCCTGGATCTTTTCATTATCTGTTGTGATGTTTCCCTTTTCATCTCTAATTTTTTTGATTTGGCATTGCTTTTTCTTTCTTTTGGTTAACTGAGCTAGAGGTCTATCCATCCTGTTTTTTCTTTCAAAGAACCACCTCTTGGATTCATTTATTCTTTGTATTGTTTTCTTTGTTTCTATTTTGTTGATCTCCACTGTGATTTTTTTTTTTTGAGACAGGGTCTCCCTGTAGCTCCAGCTGTCCTGGAACTCACTTTGTAGACCAGGCTGGCCTTGAACTCACAGAGATCTGCCTGCCTCTGCCTCCCAAGTGCTAGGATTAAAGACTCCACTGTGATTTTTATTATTTCTTCCTGTATGTTGGGTTTGGGAATCATTTGTTGCTGTTTCTCAAGTGTTTTTGGTTGCAGTGTTAGGTTGTTTATTTGTGTTCTTTCTGTTTTTTTTTTTTTTT
>VZQC01015648.1:1842784-1863269 GCA_009823505.1 Rhizomys pruinosus
CCCACTCCCCCTTCCTTGCCCCCCCACCCCACCAGAGCTCATGCATTCTGCCAAACATGTTTTTCATCTTTTTCTCAGTCTCTTAAAATTTTTGATGCAGAAGTTTACTGTTCTGAGCAGTTCACTGTTTCAGTCAGTTCTTTGACCTAGTCTTATTGTTGTTGTTGTTCCTTCCAATCTGCATCACTCCAAAATAAGCATATTTGCATGCCACATATATCTTTTAGCATCTTCAGCTTATGATTTCTTTTTTTTTCTTTTCTTTTATTAGGCTGAAAGATGTCATGTTTGAAGGCTCCTCCATGGCAAGCCCAAACAGCCATCAGTCCTGCCCTTATGCTCCACACTGGGGTTTTCCCTTCCCATGGTCACCAAATGAGGTCCAGTAAGCACCACATCCTGTCTTGATCCTCCTGTATTGGCCTCCATGATACAGCCTGGGTACTCCAACAATGACAGTCTATACTCTGAAGAGGCTAAAACCCCAGTAATAGCTCAGTCCACAAGCTGGGTATCTCAGCAGTCCCCATCTGGCACCAAAGGTTTGGAGGATTCTTGGAGAGACATGAGTCTTCAGTCCATACTGGAAGGTTGAAAAACTGTGTCTCATGTCTTTGAAGGATGGCAAAAGCAGTGGCAGCCTCAGGTAGCTGCACTTGCTAGTAAGACAGGCAAAACAACTGTGCTTTTTTTTTTTTTTTTTACTTTTTGTCTTTTTACCAAGGACTCAAGTTTTATACCTGAAGTACAATTTCTCAGGCCTTACTAATTATTTATTTCTGGTTATATTTTCCTTTTGGAGGCTTAAGGCCACACTGTTAGCCCAGATTAACCAAGGTTTTTGTTTTCGCAAGGTCAGTTGAGGATCTGGTCCTCAGGTTTTGGAGGTGGGGGAGCCCCTGGTTCCTTTTGGCTTTTCATTTACCAGTTCCATCCACTTGAGGACAAAGTCAGGTCCTGGTAGACCAGGCTTTTCTTTTTGAGCCATGAGCAGACTTTCCTCTTTAATTGTTCCTTTGATGAAAATGTAGTGACCCTCTTTGTCTCTTCTGATTAGCTTTAATTTTAAGTCCATTTTGTCTGATATTAGAATAGCAACTCCTGCTTGCTTTTTGGTACCATTTACTTGGAATATTTTTTTCCATCCTTTTACCTCAAGATGTTGCCTGTCCTTGTAAGTGAGATGAGTTTCTTATATCCAACAAGCTGGATTCAATTTTTTATCCATTCTCCAAGTCTGTGTCTCTTGATTAGGGAGTTCAGACCATTAATATTTAGAGAGATTATCGATATATATATATATATATATATATATATATATATTGCTTCTCATCAATTTAGTTTCTATTTGCATTTTTTGTCTATGTTTGTATTTCTAGCATTATACCTTCACTAATTACTTTCTCTTGCTGCTTGAGAATAGTCATTCCTTTCTTCTGGTCTTTGTATTGCTTCAAGTATTTTCTGAAGGGTTGGATTTCTGAATATGTATTCTTTCATCTTATTTATGTCATGAAAGGTTTTTCTTTCTCCTTCAACTATAATGGACATTTTTGCTGGGTAAAGTATTCTGGGTTGGCATATGTAGTCATTTAGAACTGGGTATACTTTGGTCTAAGCTCTTCTGGCTTTCATCGTTTGCATTGAAAAGTCAGCTACAATTCTGATGAGTTTCCCTTTATATGTGACTTGTTTTTCTCTTGTAGCTTTCAGTATTCTGTCTTTGAGCATCTAGTGTTTTTGCTATGATATGGTGTGGGAAATTTCTTTTCTGGTCTTGTCTATTCGGTGTTCTATGTGCTTCTTATATTTGTATTTGTATGGGTATGTATTTCTTCATTTTGGGAAAAATTTCTTCTATAATTCTGTTGAAGATCTGGTCAATACCACTATCCTGGGATTCTTCATCTTCCTCTATATCTATGATGCGCAGGTTTGGTCTGTTCATGGTGTCCCATATTTAAAATCCCAATTCTTAAATTCACATGGAAATGTGGAGGATCCAGAATAACCAATGAACGAATGAACCAACCAACCAACCAACCAACCAACCAACAAACAAAAACCTAAAAAGATCAAAAAAAACAACCCCCCCAAACAAAACCAAAACTCTCAAAATGAATGAAGTTGGAGCAATAGTTCTACATGAATTCAAGATTTATTTCAGAATTGTTTTAAGTATCTTATTTATTATTTTTAACATATATGAGTGTATGCATGTAAGTGCACCTGGGTCATGCAATGCCTAAAAAGGTCAAAAGAGGGCACCAAATTCACCTAGAACTAGAGTTAAAATGGTTGTTAGCTGCCATGTATGTGCTGGGAATTGAACCCAGGACCTCTGCAAGAGCAGTCACAGTGCTCTTAACCACTGAGCCATCTGACCAGCCCTACAGAGTTGTTTTAAATATGGTATTTTCAAATCATATATCTGATAAAGGCTTATATTCAGAATATAACAAAAACTCTCAAAACTCAAGAAAACAGTCAAGAAAACAAACAACTCAGTTAAAAAATGGCTCCAAGATTTCAATAGAAACTTCTCCAAAGAATATACAAATGGCTTTGAATAAGCCCAATCTCATTGGGAAATTCAAATGAGCCCACAATCAAATAGCATTATTCTACTGTTAAAACAGCTAAAAGTTAAAAAAAAGTTGACTATACTAAATATTGAGATGTACAGAAGCTGGAACTCTTATGCACAGTGAAGGAAATAGAACATGTACAACTTTGGAATACATTTTGACAGTTTCTTAAGACTCCCATGTGATTCAGTCATAACACTCCTACATATGTACCCAACAGAATTAAGAGAATATTTCATGCAGAGACATGGGGCTTCATTTGTAATAGCCTCACACTGTGAAACACTCCAGTGTAGACTTCAAATGAATCAATAACCATGGTGTATCTATATACTGCAGCATTGCTCAGCAAAAACAATGCTTATAATGTCATGTCCCAGTGTGGATAAATCATAAGACAGTTGTGCCGAATGAGAGTAGCCAGACAGAATTGTGCACAGTCTATGCTTTAATTTTAGTATACCTTCAGAAAAGTAAAGCCAACCTGGAGGTCTAGAAGGATCAGTGGTTTCCTGGGAGTGAACAAAATGGGGAGATGTGAGGAAGAGCCTCCTGGGTGGGAGCTTGTTGGTAATGGATGCCAGCATCTTGATTTTCCAGGTGGGCAAAATGTCAATCTCATCAAGTTATACACCTCATGATAACAAATTAGAAAATGATAAAAATGATCAACCATCTGGAGCTGAATGTGGAGGAGCTGATGGATGCTTGTACAACCCTGGTGGGTCTCGGAATCCTCGGTAAGTCAATTCCGTTTTCTTTCTTTCTTTTTTTTTTTTTTTTAAAGGTGTGCACTACCATGCTTGGCTTAAAGATGGTTCTTAGCCACCATGTGGGTGCTGGGAATTGAACCTGGATCCTCTGCAAGAGCAGTCAGTGCTCCCAACTGCTGCTGAGCCATCTCCCCAGCCCTGTCATCTCTGTTTTCTTACAACTGCATCTAATGTTTTTCCTTAAGGAATTGTTCTTCAACTTTGCTAAGTAGTAGTGAAAGGGAGGAGTCGGGGGAAGGGATACAGAATTCAATGTACACCTCTGATTACCATTTCCTAAAATTCACCTCTGTGTCTAGAGAAGTCTGCTGGAAAGAGGTGGTTGAAAGGGTCAGAGTAGTTCCTGAAATGAGGGTGAATGAGCCTTTCACCCAGATTCCAAACTTCCTTCTAGAAAACCACCCCTGTTGTTATATAATGTGAAAATCGGCCCCATGAGCTCATGTCTCTGAACATTTGGTCCTTAGCTGGTGGTATTGTTTGAGAAGGTTGTGGAACCTTTAAAAGTTGGAGCCTCGGGGCTGGAGAGATAGCCTAGCGGTTAAGAGCACCGACGCTCTTGCAGAGGACCCGGGTTCGATCCCCAGCACCCACATGGTGGCTAAGAACCGTCTGTAACTCCAATTCCAGGAGAATTCCAGTTCCAGGGGAATCCGAGACCCTCTTCTGACCTCCACGGCATTGCACGACACGGGTGCACAGACCTGCATGCAGACAATACATTCATACACATGCNAAAAAAAAAAAAAAAAGTTGGAGCCTCAGTGGAGGAAGAGCATCATGGAAGATGGCGCTTGAGGTTTTGTAGCCTTGCCTCACTTGCTGTCCTGAGGTTGCTTACTGTTCTGTTAAGATGTGAGCTGGTGAGACATCCCAGGTGCCACCATGGCTATCCTGCCTTTCCCTCATGATGGACTGCATCCTTTCACACTTTGAGGCAAAAAGAACCCTTCCTTTCTGAAGTTGGCTTTTGGCAGGTATTTGATCCCAGCAACAATGTAAGTAACTAACATAATCCCTTCCTGGGGTAAAGTAGCTTGACTTACAGTATACAGTAACAGACCGCAGAAGCGTAGCAAAACAAAACAAGAACATGAAATCACCCATGGAATGCCAACTAGAATATCTCTTTGAAATGCTTTGTAATAGTTCTATATTTTTAGTGCAGAATAGCAGTTGAGTTTCAAAATCCCTGGTTAGCTGTTTTTATCTCAGAAACATGTGACTGTCATGAGGCTAAATTGGGAACCACACGCAAGGGTTCTGAGCATACTCAAGGAACTATACTAAGGAATATGTGACAATTGAACCAATACATTATAAACCATTTGATTAGTTTCTGACCTCTGTCAGGCACCAAGCATTTGAAACAAATTCAATAATTTAAACACTTGCTATGAAGTTGGTAAGTGATGAGAGGGAAGAATGAATACATTATGTGAATACTATACAATATGTGACTTAATAGCTACCTTTAGGGCTAGAGGACTTTGTATTTAAGATATGATGCAAAAGTCAAGAGTGCAAGGTCCTGGATTAATGCTCCTCAAAACAAGTTCTGTGAAAAAAATGAGGACGTTCAATCAAAGCCTCAGTTTCAACTACAATTAAACATGAAAACTTTATTGGTCAGCAAACAATTCATTGATCTGGTCATTTGTGTCATGCAGAATGTAACACTGTGCTTAACACAAATGGAGTCTACTGGCCAGATTAATTACCAGTTCAGGTGAGCTGGCGCTACTTTAGAATATGAACCATGAAGATACAAATCGTGCGTGCTGGTGCTGGCTCACGTTTGGGAATGAATATATCGATTTGTCTTTGGGAAGCTGACTGGTGAATATCAATGAGACACCATTGTTTGAAGGACAGCAGGTGCAATGGTAACACGCACTTCCTCCACATTTATTAATACCCATTCACCATCAGGTGGTTTGGCACAGCATTTAAAAGCATGTGTGTAATCAGGTCAACTAGATTGAATGTCATCTCTACCATTTCTAACTTTGTGGCTGGGGGATGAAATTACTTCCCTTTGTGTCTTATCTTGCTCTTCCATCTCTATTTCTGTAGGGGTTATTGTCAGGATAAAGTAAGTGAAGGTGTGAAAAGCATTTTGAGTAGTGCCTGGCATATAGTTAGTACTCATCAAATCTCTGTTCTACTTAAGCACCTGACATTCAAGATCTTAAAATGATGGAAGAAGGAGCTGTGATTATCCCTGTTCTGTAGATACCAAAATAGTTGGCTCATGCTACATCTGGGCTTCAACCTTGGTTTCCTGACCTGGCCCTAACCTTTATCCTCTACACAGTATTACAGTGTCAGAGGCATGCAACCCAATAAGCATCCTCCTCTGAGAAGCCCCCAGGATTTCTCCTGGGTCATAATGGATTTCTGGGTGCTGCTGGTGACTGTCTTGGCAGGTTGAATGTGGAATACACGGTGTCCTTTGCAAGCTGCATTCCCTCTTGGGATGGGCACAGTCTTACTTGCCTTCATCTCATTTCAAAGAAGAGATACAATGGCCCAGCCTTATTTTTTTACTAATTAGAAACAGGAGAAAGAGAAGTGTAATAACTTTATTTGGTTCAATTGACACTTGAGAGAGAGAGAGTATCCTTTGAAGCCTCAGTGCCCAAATTTTACCTCATGTGTCCAATAGCATGCCCCACTCTCCCTTCTGTTTATACTTCTAAACCCATTTATTCCATCCTCTGTGCAGATAAGGTGTGCTCAGGTATCTAGATAGTCGAAGAATCCTTAAGACACACTCACCTGGATCAAATTTATCATTGGGCTTCCTTTCACTGTCACTCTTCCCCTTGTCCCCTTGCTGGGGAGCCAGGCCATGGAGCACAAAAGCTCTTTGGGACTTGGCTTGCCCATGCAGCTAAATGCAATGTCCTAAGGGCTAGAGGAACCATGGAGCTGTAAGATGGAAGATCTTTAAAGGCCCCTCACATGAGGTTGAGGATCTAGCCTATCTGCTCTGGGCTCACAGGAGAGAGAAATAAACAACAACATAGTGAATTCAGAAACAAAGAGCAGAAGATTACCAGGGGTATTCGGTGAAGTGAAGGGGAAGATGTTGGTAGAATGACATAAAATTTCAGTTACAGGGAGGAAGGAGTTCAAGAGGTCTCTTAGTCCTGGTGACTACAGTTATCAATTCCTTACATACTTAGTAGATGATAATTGTTCTGCCACAAAAACCTGAGGTCATTCATGTGCTAATTAGCTTCATTTAGTTGTTCCACAATGTATACATGTTTCAAATTATCATGTTTTACAACATAAATATATCACTTTTATTTGTCAATTAAGAAATAAAGGGGCGGGGGAAATGGCTCAGTGGGTAAAGATGGCTCAGTGTGAAGAGCTGAGCACCAGAGCCCAGTGAATAGCTGGACATGTAGTGAGAGTGTCTCTGATCCCAGTTCTACTGGGAGATGGGGAGGCAGTAACAGAAGAATCCTCAGAAGCTTGGAAACAGCCAGCCTGGTGTACATGACAGTAAAAGAGCAAAGAGAGTCAGTCTCAAATGAAGTGGAAGGTGAGGTTGTCCTCTGGCCTAAAGCACACACACACACACACACACACACACACACACACACGCAAATAAAAGCACCCCTAGATCCCATAAATTCTTATTGAGACAGCCCTGTTTGTTCTTTTTGTCTTAGCCTTTTTTCTATTTGAGATGGGGGATTCGTTCTGTATATCTAGTAGGTTTATATGGATTCTTTCACAAGAGTTTCACCCACTTTATTGATTAGTTTGTTTCTCCTTCCTCTCTTCCCTCCCCCTCCCTCCCTCCTCCCTCCTTCTCTTCCTTCCTTCCTTCCTTCCTTCCTTCCTTCCTTCCTTCCTTCCTTTCTCCCTCCTTCCCTCCCTCCTTTCCTCCCTCCCTTCCTTCCTCCCTTCTTGTGTTGGAGACTGAATTTAGGACCCTGGATATCCTAGAGAAGTGTTTACAGCTGATTTATGTCCCAGTGTGTTTTGCCCATTTTATTTATTTATTTATTTATTTATTTATTTATTTATTTATTTATTTTTGCTCTTTTCGAGACAGGGTCTCCCTGTAGCCCCAGCTGTCCTGGAACTCACTCTGTAGACCAGGCTGGCCTTGAGCTCACAAAGATCCGCCTGCCTCTGCCTCCCAAGTGCTAGGATTAAAGGTGTGCACCACCACGCCCGGCTGTTTTGCTCATTTTAAATGAGTAACGAATTTTAAGGTCAAAAATAAAAATATCTCCCTGAGCAGTGCTTCTGGTCCAGGCTATAGCTTGGTTGGCAGAGTACTTGCTAAGCACACACCAAGAATTGAGAGCTGGAGGCAGGAGGATCAGTGGTTCAAGGTTACTTTAAGTTACATGGGGAATTTGAGGCCAGCCTGAGATATGTGAGACCCTATCTCTAAAGCAAAGCAAAGCAAAACAAAAGGGAGAAAATGACTTTTCATTTGTTGGTGAAGCTACTCCTTTGCAGGAAGCTAGCTTATTAATGTGTCTCTGCTTTCTCTTCTGTCTGAGATTCAGGGGCCATGCCTACATTTCCTAAATGACTTTTGATTATCCAGAGATAGTAAAACCATCTGAGTCCCAGAAGCAAGGACTAGAGGCACAATAGGAGGGGGATGGCACTGTCACATCTGCCTATTGTAATAGAAAGCCAGCTTAGGTCATGTCACTCTTCATAATGCCATTTAAAAAAGATGTACAGGGCTGGAGAGATGGCCTAGCAGTTAAGAGCGCCGACAGCTCTTGCAGAGGACCCGGGTTCGATCCCCAGCACCCACATGGCAGACGAGAACTGTCTGAAACTCCAATTCCAGGAGAACTCCAGTTTCAGGGGAATCCGACACCCTCTTCTGACCTCCGCAGCATTGCATGACACGGGTGCACAAACTTGCATGCAGACAGTACATTCATACACATACAGAAATAAAAAAAAAAAAGATGTACAAAGTCACATTCTTCCATCACTACATTAAGAAAATTCAAACAGCAAAGGCCAACAGCTTGCCTGATTCTTGAATTGCTGTCATGTTCCTCTAATTTGTCTCTTTGGAATTAATGGAAGCCATGGGGACTGACCAGGTAGTAGGGGCCTGGAAGAGAGGAGTTCATGTGCTAATCACCTGGATGGGAGCAGGTGGCTTTGAATTTGACTAAGGCAGAATGGGGTAGGCAGGAAGGACAGAAGATTCAGATGATTCTAGAGCCTCTGCTTTGTCCTGGGTCACTCACCTTTGTTGTGCATAACAAGCTTTGTCCAGGGACTTGCTGGAGAGCCTAGCTGGGGTTTTCTGACTCTCCTCGCTCAGTCAAAAGGCATTCTGAGTGATCTCTCTTTTCTATTCTCTTCTTTTGCTCATGATCCATCTATAAAATTTTAATTACCATCGTTCTTGCCAAGCACTTCCTGGGTACTAGTTGAGACTTTATAAAACTTGTTGGATAGCTTGATTCAGAAGAAGGAAAGATTGCTTCTTCCAACAGGCATGTTCAGAGCTGAGCTGATAACACTGGTCTCTGAACCAACTTCATCTTGGAGGGCCACCCGAATGACGGCAGCACAATTCAGGAGAAAACCAGTGAACCCTTGTTCCTCCATCCCGCTTGCTCCCCATGGTTGCCTGCTGATTTGTGTCCAAGTTACTGTTTTGAAATTCTTTCTTTCTCTATATTCCCTCTGCCTCATCAAGTTGAGCCTCCTCCTTATCTGAACTAGATTCTGTCTCTCAACTCGTGGCCTCCCATCCATCCATTACAGGACTGCCGAGATACCATGGGGCTGCAAGCCTGAATCTTAGGAACTATGTTTGCAATGCTCAGACTTCTCAGCAGGGTGATGTGGCATGTACACTGCATGTAAACTTACACCTCAGCAGGCTCTGAGATAGCATCTTACATTCTAATGCATGGATATGTTTGCACAGAACATAATTAAAATCTACATATAGCTTCAAACCAACATACTCAGATTTGGTGCAAGTCCTAAATTCAGATTGAGTCTGATTTTGCTGCGACATGCGTTAGGAGTTGGCTCTTCTGTGTCCCTCACTGTGCAACCTTGGCTAAGTTTCAGTGGGCTTGAGTTGCTTTCAATATTTTGTGAATGTTAAAAAGTATTTTATTTATTATTTTTATGTGTATGAGTGCATTACCTACATGTATGTAAGTGCACCTGTGTCATGCAATGCCTGTGGAGGTCAGAAGAGAGTACTGAGTTCCCCTGGAACTGGAGTAACAGAAGGGTTTTAGTTGTCATGCAGGTGCTGGGAGTCAAACCCCAGTCCTCTGCAAGAGCAGTCAGTGCTCTTAACCGCCAAGCCATCTCTCTAGTCTGTTTTGTTAACTTTTAAGTTTAAATTTAATTCTATTTTCATGGGACTGAGGCTGGAACCCAGGTCTTTGCACATGTCAGGCATCTGCTTTGCCTTTGACTTGTATTCCCAGCCTTCCGTTACTTTTCTATTTTGAGGCAGAGTCTTAATAAGTTGTCTAAACTGGCCTTGAAATAACTCTCGAGCCCAGGCAGATATTGAACTTGTAATCCTGCTGCTTTAGCTTCCTGAGTGGCTGGGGTTACAGGCCGGTGGCAGGAGACGTGGCCTGCTTCAGGAACAATTATGGTTCCTTGGCCTGCAGACAAATTCTAGTGTGATTTCTCAGAAGCCATAGTCTGCATACCTCTTCAGTTATCGCTCACTGCTCTTCCCCTCTTCTAACACCCACAGAACACAAGCAGCTCCCCAGATACACTCTGCTGTTTTTTTCATGGGTGAGACTGTGCTGTATTTGTGTTTCTGGGCCTGGCTCATTTCACGTAGCATCATGGCCTCCAGGACCATATGCGTGGTCACAAGTGGCAGAACTCATTTTTTAAAATTTTTAAAAAATTTTATTTATTATTTATTTATTTTATATGGATTTTTATTTTTTATTTTTTTAAATTTATTTTTGTATGTGTATGAATGTACTGTCTACATGTAGGTCTGTGCACCCGTGTCGTGCAATGCTGCGGAGGTCAGAAGAGGGTCTCAGATTCCGCTGGAACTGGAGTTCTCCTGGAATTGGAGTGACAGACAGTTCTTAGCTGCCATGTGGGTGCTGGGGATCAAACCCGGGTCCTCTGCAAGAGCAGTCGGTGCTCTTAATCGCTAGGCTATCTCTCCAGTCCCCTATTTATTTATTTTTTATTTGTATGAATGTACTGTCTGCATGTAGTTCTGTGCACACGTGTTGTGCAATGCCGAGGAGGTCAGAAGAGGTTATCAGATTCCCCTGGAACTGGAGTTAAAGATGGTTCTCAGCTGCCATGTGGGTGCTGGGGATCGAACCTGGGTCCTCTGCAAGAGCAGTTGGTGCTCTTAACCGCTAGGCCATCTCTCCAGCCCCAGAACTCATTTTTATAAAAAGGCTGGCTCCTATCCTATTGTATATACCACATCTTTATCCACTAACTGCTGAATGCTTTTTATAGTGGAAACAAAAAGTTCAGAAATACACTAGTGTGCTGTAAACTGGGCAAAAATGTAGGCATAGACATAAATTGGTTTGGGAAAAATAGTTGAGCATCTCATTGAACTATGAGAGCCGTATAATGTCTCTTTTAATCTCCAAATATTATATCTTTGATGTTTTAAGATGATAAATAGGGAACTGGACAGATGGCTCAGTGGGTGAGTACCCACTGTGCAAGCATGAAGATCCAAACTCAGATGGATCTTCAGTGCCCATGAAAAAAGTCAGGCTTGGGGGCACTTGTTTATAACTCCAGCACTGGTAGGGTGGGGCCAGACCTCTACATGTGCACTCAGGGATGAGCCTACAATGTACACATATGCATACAACGCCTACTGCAACCCACACACTCATATACACACATGATCAAGGGGGCTGGAGACATGGCTCAGTGGTCAAGAGCTCTTGCTGCTTTTGCAGAGGATACAAGTTCACAACACCCATGTTGGGCAGCCTACAGCTGCCTATAACTCTAGCTTCTAAGGATCGGGCACGTTCTAGTCTCTCGGGGCAGCCACACTCATATGCACATAGAAACACACACACACACACACACACACACACACACACACACAAGACATACAGAGTTAAAAAATAAACCTCAAAACTGCTCAATATGCCACACCAGTCTTTGTAACACGTACCCACTTCCACTCTATGTCTTTGAAAATCGGTCATTCATTCCATTTGTCTTTCAGTGAATATTCAGGGGACCGTGCCTGTGAGGAGTGGGAACTGCATCTGGGCCTGGGGTCAGTGGCAAGAAAAACAGATACAGTTCCACTCACTCCACATTTATAACCTGGTGGGAAGGAATAGAACAGTGGACTCTGTAAGTTGATTTGACAGATGTGCAGAAGCTAGGGTAGGAATGAGAAAGATGGGGTATACTCCCGCTGAGTCAGAACATTGCTTCTTGTATCTTCAATTTCTCCGTCACTCTTACTGTCTTAGAAAAGTCCAATAACACAACGTCCCCAGTATTCTGCATAAGCTGTCTTTCTTAATCTTCCCCTCTTCACTGGGTTCTGTCTCTCTGGACTGCACCGGGTGTCTTTCCCTGGCTGTTTACATGCCCCATTATTTATAGGCTGTGAGGATTCTCCTGCTGCATCTCAGCAGTTGCCACCCAGACAAGTTGCACATAGTTATTTTAATCTTTCCCAGTAAATCAAGTCTCCCAACCTCCCATCATTTTTTATTACTCTTCTCTGAACTTCCTTCAGCCTTTTCTACATCTTTATGGGATTGAAGTGCTTGGAATTTAATGTAATTTTCTAGGTGGGGAAGGAGAAAGTCTATTAAATGAGACTCACCTCTGTTCTGCTGATGAGACCATTGGGAACAAAGCCCAAAACTACATTAGCGCATTTGCTGCTGTATCAGCTTTACTAACTCATATCTAATTTTCTTCTCACTGCCACTGTGCCAGTTCTTTCACACAGCCTGAGTGGTTTGTTTGACGAGAAATGGATTTGGTACTTCTACAGTGGGCTTTTCTGACTTTTAGCTTTAAATCAGCATTTAGCACCAAGAATGAGAAGAAAAAAAAAATGGAGAACATAGACCAAAAGAATAAATATAGTTATTTTTCTTTCTGTTACTGTAACAAATATCTGAGGCAATAAATTTAAAGGGAGTAAAGGTTTATTTTGGCTCACAGTTTAAGAAGTTTCAGTCCACCATTGGTTGGCTCCACTGCCTTTGGCCTTATGGTGACATCAAACAACATCAAACAATCAGGGTGAATGTGTAGTAGTGGCAGTGGCTTACTTCATGGTGTTCAGGAAGCAAAGAGAGAGAAGGGTGGGGAGAGAGGAAGAGAGAGGAAGAGAGGGAGCTGGCATCCCAATATCCCCTCTTAAGAACATGCTCCAAAGATCCAACTTCCTTCCTTTAATTCTACCTCCTAAAGGTTCCACTCCCACATGATAAAGTCACAGCCTAGCAGCCAGGCTTTCACCACACATGGCCTTTGGGGACATCTGAGATCAAAACTATAATACATAGTATGATTGGTAATAGTTACTGTGAGTCAAACACTGATTGTGGGCTGGGCTATATGCTTGGACTTCCCTTTAACTATTCTGTTTCATATTCAAAAATTCTGTTGAGCAGACTGAGGAGAGCTAGGCCAGAGATGTTAGGGAGCTTTCTAGAAGTCACTCAGCTAGAGGTAGGATAACAGGGTTGGAATCTGTACTATCTTGACTGTGAAACCTTTGCTCCCAGGAGACAGGCAGTGGTGGCAGAGTTCAGTATTGATCACAGGGACATAGATGCCACAGAGCACTGGGGTGTAGTTCAGCGTTGGGTCTGATGGACAGTGGCGACTGTCTGGGCCTCATTACTACATCCCAAGATGTGACTCCTCAGAAGACCACTGTGGTCTTTAAACTCGCCAGTGAAGGTAAAAGGCCTGGGGATAGCAGATGCTCTGTGAATTTCAGCAGCCCCCTCCCCGAATGCCACTGCCTGCCAAGGTGCTTCAAGGTTTAACTGGACTAGAATGAGAATGCAAAATGCAGCAAGACAGGTCCTCACAGAGCAGAGTCAGAAGTCAAAACACTTTAAATCCAAGGAACTGAATGTTAGAGGGCATTGCTGAAAGGGACTTCACCTCATGGGCACTTGCCAACTCCTAGCTACAGAGTCACTCTGTGACACCTTCCGGATGGGATGAATTTCTTCCTCTTTTTATATCATGCTGAAACACAGGAATTCAACTTTATCTCCCCCCCCCCCACGGCCAGGAGCTTCTGTCAACCTCGATCATGTGCATATAGATGGGGAATTTTGATGAGAGATTCTAATAGTTTATAAGGATACAACTGGGATTTTTCTGAAAGAAAAAAAACCAGAACTTTGAAACCACTACAGTACTGAAAAACACATTGCTGGTCCTCCTTTCTTTCTGCCCAGGGATTTCTCATAGCTTATTTGAGCAGTATGACACAGTGGAAAACAACACCGTTCAAGTTCTGCAGGACTCTAACCCAGTCATTAGCATCTCTTACTTTCTGTAAAATTGTGTGCTTTACTTGATTCTGATAGTTTATCATTAAATTAAGGTTTCTGCCAGGAAATTTTCATAAGACACAAGTGAGTAACATCTTCTATACAACACTACATTTATTTACTTATGTCTGTGTGTGCATGTGTGATTGTATCTGAGTGTGTGAGTGTGTGATGGACATGTGCAGAGATTAGATGACAACTTTCAGGAGTCAATTCACTGTTTTCAGTATATGGGGCCTGATATTATTGAATTCAAGTTGACAAGCTTCCCAGCAAGTGCCTTTGCTGGTGAACTATCTTGCTAACAACAAATTTTATTTGTTACTTGTATTTATATGTACCTCCAACTTTCTTTTTTAACTTATGTAGTATATAGTCTCCATACAACTCAGGAATCAGTAACTATTCCTAAATTATGTACTGTGTGCTGAGGACCATATGATGCCCACCAAAACTGTCCCTACCAACACCATCCCATCCACACGATCCCACCAATACCATTACACTAACACCATCCCAGCAACGCCCTCCCACCAACACCATCCCAGCTGCACCATCCCAGCAACACCCTACCACCAACACCATCCTACCAACAACCTCCCACCAACTCCATCCCACCAATGCCATCCCACCAACGCCATCCCACCAACAACCTCCCACCAACACCATCCCACCAATGCGATCCCACCAACAACCTCGCACCAACACCATCTCACCAATGCCATCCCACCAACTCCATCCCACCAACGCCATCCCACCAACACCATCCCACCAACAACCACCCACCAAGAACCTCTCATCAACGCCATCCCATCAACACCATCCCACTAATGTCATCCCGCCAACACTATCCCACCAATGCCATCCCACCAACACCATCCCACCAATGCCATCCCACCAACACCATCCCACCAACGTCATCCCACCAACACCAACCCAACAATGCCATCCCACTGACAACCTCCCACCAACACCATCCCACCAACACCATCCCACCAACACCCTCCCACCAACACCATCCCACCAACAACCTCCCACCAACACCATCCCACCAATAACCTCTCAACACCATCCCACCAATGCCATCCCACCAACACCATCCCACCAATGCCATCCCACCAACACCATCCCACCAATGCCATACCACCAACAACCTCCCACCAAGACCATCCCACCAACAACCTCCCATCAACACCATCCCACCAACAACATTCCACCAATACCATCCCACCAACACCATCCCACCAACAACCTTGCACCAATACCATCCCACCAACACCATCACACCAATACCATTACACTAACACCTTCCCACCAACACCATCCCAGCAGCACCATCCCACCAACAACCTCCCACCAACATCATCCCACCAACAAATTCCCACCAACACCATCCCACCAACACCATCTGTGCTGGATAGCTTTAGTGTCAACTTGATACACCTGGGTTTAGGGAGCCTCAATTGGGGAATTGGATCCATTGGATTGGCCTGTGGCCACATCTGTGGAGTATTGTCTTGATGGTCAAGCAGTGTGGGAGGGCCCAGCCCACAATGAGTGGTGCCACCCTGGGCAGGTTGTTGTGTACCGTATAAGAAGATGGGCTGGGCATGAGCCAGTGAATAGCATTCCTCCATGGACTGTGCTTCAGCTCCTGCATCCAGGCTCCTGCTGTGAGTTCCTGCCTTGTGCTCCCTAAGCGATGAACTGTGACCCAGGAGATGTAAGCTGAATAAACCCTTTCCTCCCCAAGTTGGTGTCAGTCAGAGTGTTTTGTCACAGCAATGGAGGACAAACTAAAACGCCATCCCACCAACATGATCCCACCAACATGATCCCACCAACACCCTCCCACCAACATCATCCCATCAAAACCCTCCCACAAACACCATCCCACCAACAACCACCCACCATACCACTCCTCATCACCATCTCACCAACACGATCCCACCAATATCCTCCCACCAATACCGTCCCGCCAACAACCTCCCACCAACACCATCCCACCAAAAACCTCCCACCAACACCCTCCCACCACCATCCCACCAAAACCATCCCACCAACAACCTCTCACCAGCACCATCCCACCAACACCATCCCACCAAAAACCTCCCACCAACACCCTCCCACCACCATCCCACCAAAACCATCCCACCAACAACCTCTCATCAGCACCATCCCACCAACACCATCCCACCAACAACATCCCACCAACAACCTCCCACCAACACCCTCCCACCAATACCATCTCACCAACAACCTCCCACCTACACCATCTCACCAACAACCTCTCACCAGCACCATCCCACCAACACCATCCCACCAACACCCTCCCACCAACAACCTCCTACCACTAACATTCCACCAACAACCTCCCACCAACACAATCCCACCAACAACCTCCCACCAACACCATCTCACCAACAACCTCTCACCAGCACCATCCCACCAACACCATCCCACCAACACCCTCCCATCAACATCCTCCCACCAATATCATCCCACCAACAACCTCCCACCAACACAATCCCACCAACAACCTCCCACCAACACCATCCCACCAACAAACTCCCACCAACACCATCCCACCAACAACCTCCCACAAACACCATCCCTCCAGCAACCTCCCACCAATATCATCCCAACACCATCCCTCCAACAACCTCCCACCAATATCATCCCAACACCATCCCACCAACAACCTCCCACCAACACCCACCCACCAATAACATCCCACCAACAACCTCCCACCAACACCATCCCACCAACAACCTCCCACCAACACCATACTACCAACACCCTCCCACCAACACCCTTCCACCAACACCCTCCCACCAATACCATCCCACTAACAACCTCCCACCGACACCATCCCACCAACACCCTCCCACCAACACCCATCCCGCCAACAACCTCCCACAAACAACATCCCACCAACAACCTCCCACCAACATCATCCCACCAACACAATCCAATGAACAACCTCCCACCAACAACCTCTCACCAACACCATCCTACCAACACCATCCCACTAACACCCTCCCACCAACACCCTCCCACCAATATCATCCCACCAACAACCTCCCACCAACACTATCCTACCAACACCATCCCACCAACACCCTCCCACCAACACCCTCCCACCAACAACCTCCCACAAACACCCTCCCACCAACAACCTCCCACCAATACCATCCCACCAACACCCGCCCACCAACACCATCCCACCAACAACCTCCCACCAACACCCTCCCACCAACACCATCTGACCAACACCCTCCCACCAACAACCTCCCACCAACACCCTCCCACCAACAACCTCCCACTAATACATCCCACCAACACCCTCCCACCAATACCATCCCACCAACAACCTCCAACAACACCATCTCACCAACAACCTCCCACCAACATCATCCCACCAAAAACCTCACACCAACAACATCCCACCAACACCATCCCACCAACAACATCCCACCAACACCCTCCCACCAACAACCTCCCACTAATACCATCCCACCAACACCCTCCCACCAATACCATCCCACCAACAACCTCCCAACAGCACCATCTCACCAACAACCTCCCACCAACACCATCCCACCAACACCATCCCACCAACAACCTCCCACCAACACCATCCCACCAACATCCTCCCACCAACAACCTCCCACCAACACCCTCCCCCAAACAACCTCCCACCAACACCATCCCACCAACACCCTCCCACCTACAACCTCCTACCAATAACCTCCCACCAACAACCTCCCACCAACACCATCCCACCAACACCCTCCCACCAACAACCTCCCACCAACACCCTCCCACCAACACCATCCCATCAACACCCCCCACCAACATCCTCCCACCAACACCCTTCCACCAACAACCTCCCACCCACACCATCACCCTCCCACCAACACCCTCCCACCAACAACCTTCCACCAACACCCTCTCACCAACAACCTCCCACCAACACCCTCCCACCAACACCAACCCACCAACAACCTCCCACCAACACCCTCCCACCAACAGCCTCCCACCAACACCATCCCACTAACAACCTCCGACCACCTTTGTCCCACCAACACCATCCCACCAACAACCTCCCACCAACACCATCCCACCAACAACCTCCCACCAACACCATCCCACCAAGAACCTTGCACCAATACCATCCCACCAAGAACCTCCCACCAACACCATCCCACCAACAACCTCCCACCAACACCATCCCACCAACACCATCCCACCAATAACTTCCCACCAACACCATCCCACCAACATCCTTCCACCAATACCATCCCACCACAACCTCCCACCTACACCCTCCCACCAACCTCCCACCACCTCCATCCCACCAATACCATCCCACTAGTACCATCCCACCAACACCATCCTACCAACAACCTCCCACCAACACTGTCATTTCATGTTTTACATGAAGAACATGAGCCATTAGCCCTGCTCATGATGACCTTCTAGGAAGTAAAATCAAAGCATATGCAAACCCAGAAACCTTTTGAAGACATTCTGAGTAAATGTCAACATGCGTAAGCTTTGGGCTGGAAATGGTGCCGATGCTCCAGGACAGAACTGATGAAGGTCTGAGTGTGTGTCAGGTTCTTACATTTCTATGGCATTGAAGCACTTTCAGGTTCCCATGGTACTTTATGAGTAGGATGGGAAGCAGGAACTTCAAGCAGATTTCTAACTTCACAAGAACAGTTATACAGGCAGAGTTCTCAGAAAAACAGAAGCTGAGTTAGATCTGGCCCCATGGAAACTTGGCTTGGGAATTTGCACAGACCCAAGAATACTCTGGCTGCAGGGTAATCTTTGTGGGCTGGCAGTGGGGGCCCTGGCTCCCTTTTCTCAGGGCTCACTATTTATTTTTACATGACTCTTTCCTGATATTTTTACCCCTTCATCTGTCAATACCCCTCTCTGGGCCCTCTGTATAGATTTTCAAGATGGAAGGACCTATTGGTCTGGTTCTACTTTGTTGTTTTATTCAAATAGAGCTTTTGCACCTGGCAGCTCATCATATGCTGGCCAGCCTGATGACTCAGCCCATCCTTGTCCAATCTGGCCAAAGGATATGGTCATGTGGAACATGGTCATGTATACAGACTGCATTTCCTGGGACAACTGTATACCCAGGGTTGGGAGTAGGTCCTAAAAGTTTCCATGTAGAGTGAGCCTGACCTCTTTCAGACTCTCTTCTCCCTTTGGTATTTACCTGTACACTGCTAGCTGTACACCAGGGTTTCTCTAGTCTCCCCACATGGCCAGGATAGCTGCCATGTGGGTGCTGGGAATTGAACACAGGCCCTCTGTAAGAGCAGCAAGTGCTGTTAATTGCTGAGCCATTTCTCCAGTCCCCAATAAATAGAATTTCTAAGAATAGACTAACTGAAATAAAACTTGAAATGAGAAATTCAATCAGTGAAACAAAAAACGCAGTGAAAAGCCTCACCAGTAGAATGATGAATCTCATAGAAGAGAAAATATCAAATCTTGAAGACAAGGTGGCAGAATTGGCTAATTCAGTCAAAGAAAATATTAATCTAAAGAAACTTTGGGACACCATAAAAAAAAATCTATGAATCATAGATATGGAAAATGGAGGAGAAAATATCCAGGTCAAAAACACAGAATATATTTTCAACAAAAGCCTAGAAGAAAACTACCCAAATCTAAGGAAGGAAAGGCCTATCAAGGCTCAAGAGGCATACAGAACACCAAATAAACAGGACTAGAAGATACACTGCATACATCACATAATAATCAAAATACTAAATGTATAGAAAAGGAAAGGATGTTGAAAGCTGACAGAGAGAAAAAAATCACATATAAAGACAGGAGTATAAGAATTTAATATGACTTTTTTTTTGGTCTTTTCAAGACAGTGTCTCCCTGTAGTCCCAGCTGTCCTGGAACTCACTCCGTAGACCAGGCTGGCCTTGAACTCACAAAGATCCGCCTGCCTCTGCCTTCCAAGTGCTAGGACTAAAGGCATGTGCCCCCATGCCTGACTTTTTTTTTGGGGGGGGTCTTTTTGAGACAGGGTCTCCCTTTAGTCCCAGCTGGCCTAGAGCTCAATCTGTAGACCAGGCTGGCCCTGAACTCACAGATATCCTCCTGCTTCTGCCTCCCGAGTGCTGGGATTAAAGGTGTGCCTCACCACGTTTGGCTTCTTCACATTCTCAAAGACTAGATGCCAACCCACACTATTATACCCAGCAAAACTATCAGTAATAATAGGAGAAAGGAAAACTTTTCATGACAAAAACAGATTTAAGTCAGTAAGCCAGTTCTTTTTTTTTTAATTCTTTTTATTTATTATTATTATTATTATTTTTTAATTTAAACTTTTCATGACAAAAACAGATTTAAGTCAGTAAGCCAGTTCTTTTTTTAAATTCTTTTTTATTTATTATTATTATTATTATTATTTTATTTATTTCTGATTGTGTATTCAATGTACTGTCTGCATTGCAAGTTTGTGCACTCCGTGTATTCAATTGTCTGCGGAGGTAGAAGAGGATCTCGGATTCCCTGAACTGGA